>VZRO01008064.1:1044509-1145967 GCA_013397915.1 Daphoenositta chrysoptera
AGGAGAGGAAAGGAAAGGAAAGGAAAGGAAAGGAAAGGAAAGGAAAGGAAAGGAAAGGAAAGGAAAGGAAAGGAAAGGAAAGGAAAGGAAAAGCTGAATGTGGATGATACATTCTTTGGGGTGCCCCTGGGCCGTGAGAACCAGGGAACAGAAAGCAGAGCCAGAGAGCATCACTTCATGGATACAGACAGGCCAGTCTCAGGGTGCTTCTCCAGCCTTCTCCTGGCTCCCAGGGCCAGCTCCTCAGCAGGGGTGAAGAGACCCCACTTTTGGTCTACCTGAGCTTACCCCTCTGCACCTGTACTGGCAGTGTTCCTTCCTGGGGGATTTTGAACTGGTGGGCTTTCTTGCCTAGCAGAGGCAGCAGATTAATTCTGTCATGGAATCAAAGACTCATAGAATAGTCTGGGTTGGAGGGGATTTTAAGTATGATCTCATTCTGATGTCACTGACGTGGGCAGGGACACCTTCCACTGTCCCAGGTTGCTCCAGGCCCCATCCAGCCTGGCCCTGGACACTTGCAGGGATCCAGGGCAGCCACAGCTGCTCTGGGCACCCTGTGCCAGGGCCTCCCCACCCTCACAGGGAACAATTTTTTTCTAATATCCAATCTAAACCTACCCTCTGTCAGTTTGAAGCCATTCCCCCTTGTCCTGTCACTCCAGACCCTTGTAAATAGTCTCTCTCCATGTTTCTTGCAGGCTCCCAATCCTCTCTAGAGGGCCACAATGAGGTCACTCCGAAACTTCTTTTCTCCAGGCTGAGCAATCCCAATCCTCTGAGCCTTTCATGAGGCACAGAATCTGTCCTCTCACCAGTCCTTCATCTTGAGACCTTGTCACCTTGTCCAAGCAGAACGATGACAAGAGGATCATTGCTGGGGTGGAAAGAGGAGGACTGTTTTAACTATAAGTAAAACCACTTGAGGCCATGTTGTATCTTCTCAGAAAGTGCTGCTCTGCTGGGACCACAGCTGAAGAACGACTGACTGTAGATGGAGAACAGAGAAAAGCAGACAAAGCATCAGCAGGAGATGAAACGTTCAGAGTAGGCAGAATAAGAGGGCCCTGAGGGCATCTCTGGAAGATGTTTTCTGTGTTTTACTGGCTTGTTTTGATGGGGGAAAAAAAAGGATTTTTCAAAGAAGAGACATAAGATGTCACACATGTATTTACAAGACTGTAGTCCACCCTGACAACCTCTGTGAAACCCATGCATCCAAGAAAGAAGTTGAGGAACTTCTGAAAAGAGATGAAAACTAAGAGATGAAAACATAGACTAGAGGATGGAAACTCCCTTTCCTGCTGCCAAAAGTGAGCTTGTGGTGGGACCTGTCCTTTCAGCCTGAATTCAGCCCCCACCAAGCTCACTGGGAGTTACTGGGGACCAGCAGGACTGGAACCCAGTTTCACCCAGGCCACTGGCAGCATGGAGGAACAGGAGCCCAGGGCTGGGGAGCGATGAAGCCAGAGAAGGTCTGCGTCACACAGGAGCAGCTGGGCAGGATAATTTGCCATCTGTGCTGAGTGGTTTCACCCCAGTGCCGCCGGTCACACCAGAGCGCGGAACCGCAGAGACACCTCTTATCTACTGCGGGGAGGGGAGGCAGGCGAGGGGGAGAAACCATCTGTGGAAGGGAATCGGGCCAGGATGTGGCCTTGGAGGGTCACATCCAGGGGGGGCTGAGCTAGGAAGCACCTGGCATTTATCGGGCATCTGTGAGAGCGGGCACCGGGGTGCTGAGAGCAGCTGTGGGAAGCACACGGCTCGGGCTGGGAGGGGCAGCGGGGACTGGTGGTGTCAGGGGTTGGGAAAGGACAGGGGGTGCTGGCTGTGCTTTGTTTCTACAGCCAGAGCATCGGGGTTCTCAGCCTGGGGGCCTCCAACCCTGCTGCTACGTGGATTGGGATACCACTGTGGAAAGCAGGAGGAGAAGGCACGGGGTTTAGGAACAGAGGGTAAAGGTTGGCTGAAAGGGGTGTAGGGGCTGGGAAGGAAACGGGACACACTTTAAAGTCACCTGTAAATTCATATGGGAAGCCCTAGTGGTGTTTAATTCCCAGGTCCACCGTTCAGTGCCTCTCTTCATCACCCTCCCAGCCTGGGAGATCAGTGAGCAGAGCATCCTCCCAGCAGAGGTTAATGCACTGCAGTGCTGGGGGCACTTGACAGGATGAGCCCCCTTTGTCTCCCAGATTTCTGACAGCACTGCAGCCCTATAAGAAACCACGGGGAAAACAAAGAAGTGTTGATAGCCTTCTCTGGACTTGGACTGTTAATTCAAATCTGGCTGGAGGCCATTAGTGTTTTCACACTATTACCTTCTAATGGCTTCTTGCTCTTGGCTCAGCTCTTCCTTGGCAAGTCACAGCTGTGAGCTTTGCTAGCTGTAGGCTCCCAGTTAGCCTCTTGCTGGGAATCTCACTCAAGATTATGACTTGTGTCCGTGTTAGGAAAATAGCCCATGTGTAGCAGCTGCTGTCAGAGCCTGCTCCTTCCAGCTCTCCCTCAACAGGTGTGAGGAGCTGTTTTCCTGCCTCCACGGGTGCATCAGCTGTTCCAACAGAAGGTGCACTTGTAATCCGTCCCCCCTCGCTGTGCCGCCAGGGTCACGGGGAGCTGCTGCTGAACCCCAGGCAGGTTTTGCTAAGGGAGCTGCATTTTTGAGCTCAGGTGCTGGAGACTCGCAGAGCAATCCATTGGTGCTTCATCCAGAGCTGCAGTTCTGCCTCTGGATCTCCTCCCCGAGCCCCTGCTCCCGCTCAGGAGCTGCTGAGGGAGCTCTCATGTCACTGCTGTGTGAGATACCTGCTGCAAAGCCTGGCTCCTTCCCATGGGGCAGGAGTAGAAGACTTCACACTCTCTAGCCCTTCATTTTTCCATCCTCATCCATCAAGACTGGATTATTTTTTTTTCCCAAAGTTTATACTCCAGGAAAACTGCAGGAAAATCCCATGGTTTCTTACGCCAGGGGTCAAACCAGGTCATCCCTTTGGACTTAGGATCTGAGTTTCTGTGAGAAGGTCACATCAAAGAGCTGTGTAGGGCAGTATGGCCTTACCATTTCCAGCACCAGATCCCTGAGAATCAATAATCTCCAATGTTTACACAGCTTCTCCTCTGGGACTCAGGAAGAGCTGTTGGGCAGGTGGATTGAGAATCAGCCCTGCTGTCTCTTCTCCATGCTTTTTCTGAGGATGACACAGGAGACTTCAATGTGCAGGTCCAGCTGACTGGTGTGAAATTAATTTAAAATTCAAAAAGTAAATTGGGGAAAAAAAAAAACCTCTAAGAGTTCCATGGAAAATCAATTACCCAGCACATGAAGGTGACGATGAGAACACTGCTCCACAAAAAGAGCAAAATTCCCTGCAATTCTAATCTCTTCTTCCTGCAATTTCCCTCCCATCCCTTGTGATGCTTTAAGAGATGGATGGCTTTCTTTCTCTACTTTTAGATATGCTTATTGGGGCTGGAGGGTGGAGAGACCAAGAGAGGAAAGACTGTTCCAAAAAATGTAATTAAGGTGATATTACGATGTGAATTACATATTACATTTTGTTTAGAGCTATTATTGGCTGGAATGGCTCTGAAATTGAATTGTGCTGCAGATTCCTCGCTGATTTTACCCACACTCACTCACGGGCAGGGATTGCATTAGACCTGGGGAAGAGGAAAGTGTGGATGGAGGAGGGGATCCAGCTGGGAAGGAGGGCTCTGTAAGTGATTTCTTCCCATGCAGAAGCTTTCATCAGACACACAAAGAACCACATTAAAAATTACTCTACACCCATGCAGCCAAACTGAGTCGATGTTCACCACGAACTGGCATTTGGGGACAGTGAGGACATCTCACTGTCCTTAATCTGATCTTCTCTGCCAGAGTGGTCACTTGTGGTGGAGGGGCTCAAGGGGTATTTGCTCACCACAGATGGTCTGAGGAAGGCAGAGGAGCTCTGACTTTCCCCTGCTTTCATCCAGGACTGCTCTGAGATGGGTTTAATGGAGCAAACAGCTCATCAATCCCATCTCTGCTCACTCCCACGTCCCGATGTCCTTCTGGAGCCAGCGATGGGCCAAAGGGTGACAGCAGCCCCACCCAAGGGGTGCAGTGACAAGGGGAGGGTGAGAAATTCACTGCATGGGCAGCAGGACAGAAGATCCCAGGTTTCCTGGTGCTGTTGATTGTGGCCTCTCCAATGTCTGATAAAGCTCCTATCTCTTTCCTCCACTTGGCCACCTATTTCTTATGCAACCTGTAGGAACGTGATAGCTTTGCATTAGCTCCTCTTAAATTGGTTGACACTGGCATTCAGGTTCAGAAATTATGAGGAAGGGAGGGATGAGAGAGAGAGAGAGAGAAACACCCTGCCAGCACAGCCACAGTAATTCAGAAAATGAAAAAATTATGAGATGCTGCTGTGCAAGAGAGATCCACAGCTGAGGGGTGGGGAAAGGCAGGTAAGAGGACATGCAGCTGTTGTGTGTTAACATTCGTGTCCTTTTTCTGCAATTCTTTGTTCCAGCATTCAGGTTTTTGTGTCTTTGTTCCCTTTTTCACCGAGACATTGCCCCTCCCAAGCTGCCCTCTCAGTTGCTCTGCCTCGTGTCTCTGTTTTGAGAGATGAGGATGCTGCTGACGGCGGGAGAAGTTTTCAGGGTGATCTGATGTGGTGGTGTGGTTTTGGCAGCTGACAGATGTGTCCTGGGAGGGCTGTGCCAGGGACAGGCTTTGGATGAGCTGCCATCTGCAAAGGGGGAGAGGGAAACTATTTCTTACCTGCTCCTTCCTTAAACCATCTCCCATCTGAATAAAGTGGGGGAATTAGAAGGGGATTATCTACCAGCAGGAGAGGTGTAATTCATTTCTGCCTCTGTCCGTGTGTCAGGTTTGATTTTAATTTCAGATAATGTCAAAGCCAGATTAAAGCCCCATCGTCTAGGTAGGAAAAGAGGCCCATCCTTCCCCCTCACCTCCCCGAGCTGCCAGGACAGGGGCTGCCATCCCTCCCTCCTCTCCCTTCAAACACTCTTGGGTCAGGGCACGCCATGAAGGTTCCCGCATGGGAGGTTGGGCTCCCTTCTCCATCTCCTCCCAAATCCTGTCCCTGGACACCAGAGCCCCCCTACCCTCCTTAAATGATGCTTGTGTGGTGTCAGGGTGCTTTATCTAGGGATAAGGAAGGGGATCTGGGAGGCAGAGGTGGAGTGTCAGCCATGGACACTGGGAAAATGGGGTTTCAGTGCAGAAGAGTGTGAGAAAATCAATGAGAGCTGAGGAATGACTGGGTCAGCCACCAAAGAACAAGGTGAAAACAGCATTTGTAGAGCTCCCCGTTGTGCCTGGTGCTCCCCGGTGCCCTTCCAGAGGTGCCTGCAGAGTAAGAAAGGGTTATTGGTTTGGGAGGTTTATTCCTGGCTCTGCCAGAGACACACAGAAATTAGGAACACTTAGAATGGCATCATCAGATGGAAAAGACCCCTAAATTAGACACCTCTCTCTGTGCTTGACAGCTAATGAGAAGCAGTGTGCATGGAGGGTGTTCTACCTTTCTGGGGAGTCATTCTTTGGCGGTTTAATGTTATTCCTCCCTCAGCCTCTCCCTCGTGCATGCTGGGTCAGAGTCAGCTCTGCTCAGATCCAGGAGCCTGCTCCAGCTCCTGCTCCTGCTACCTGTGGCTCTCCAGGTCTGCAGGTCTGGGTCCTGCAAAAATGGAGCCTTTTGGCTGGGGTAAGGATGTTTTTAACTGCTTTGAGATCTTTGTGTGGAAGGAGGGGAAGTGCATGCTCGTATCTTCTTCCCTCCGTGAACGCAGACACGTAATTCCTGCTTCTGCTCATATAACATTTAAAGCCAAGTGCTTCTGACAAACAAGAGGGAAGATAGAGTTTATTAAAAATAAAAATAAAATCTCTTGAGATCTGATCAGGCACTGATAACTCCTCCTGGGCTTTGCTAGTATTTTGTTCTGTTTCTCAGCTATCACAGGCAGCAGCGGTGAAGAAATGCTGCTCTGATATTGGTATAACAATCCTGCCGTGGAGCTGAGTGTGTGCAGGTGGAGGGGTGATTTTGGTGTTTATCATGACAATTAATGTGCTACTGCACTGTTTTCATTACAACTGTATTGAATCTGAGACAGAGTCCATCCAAACAACTGGCTGGGCCTTCCCATTGAAGAAAAAAATATCAAAAATACGATTATTTTGAAATATGATTAAAAAATACTGAATATAAAGGAATGGCCCTGATGCTCAATGTGCTCCTTCATCCTTTGTTTGCCTTCTCCATCCTTCCCCAGCTGAAATTCAGCAGCTGTTCCCAGCTGTGCCCTGTGTAGCAGCACAGCCCCAGCCTGGAGCAGGACACTGCCCTGGGGGAAGGTGATCATAACCTCACCACCTTGGTTTTACAAAACTCAGGTTTTAGAAAATGCAAATAATTTGTATTTTGCTGCATTCTACGACATCTGCAGTGAGCTGTGACTCCAAAAGCAAGTCCTTGGGAAAAGGCCACTTTGCTTTTCCAAAGTACCAATTTGTTCTGTGGCTTACATGTCACATTTTGGCAACACCAACAACATCCAAGGAGCAACTCCCATGTCCCACACAGTATATGGAGGTCATAAAGCAAAGAGAGTGATGTGAATAAGGCCAAATTTGGTTAATCTGGCCCAACTAGTATGATATTTGCATGCCTCACTGCAGAATCCCAAAGAAACCTGAATCCAGCTCAATTTTTTTCTTAAATATTCATCATGTTTTGCCCACAAATACCAGAAAAACCACGTCTGCTGCCTAACTCTGCCTTCCCTGGCTGCTGCATGTCCCAGAGCAATGGGAGCACGGAACACCTTGGATGGAGGATGCGGTTTGGTGGATTGCTCCTGAAGAAGATAAATTCTATGCCTCAGAGCTCTGCATAAATCCAAGATTTTGGGTTACCAGGTGCTGGAGAGACCTAAAGCCTCGGTTTGGAAATGGCTGGTGGGGGCTGTTTGGATGCTTCTCAGTGCTGGCGAGAAGCTGGGAGTGCTTCAGGCTGGCACTTCCCGGGTTTCCACAGGGATGAGGGCTCCAGGATCCTCCGAAATCCCTACAAGGCCTCTGGTACCACGCCAAGAGTGCAGGCAGTAAATGAATTTACACCACCACACAGCCAGTGCCACTGGACTGCATTTTGGGGCACATCCCTCCAAACTGGGGCCTGGGAGCTGGCTCTGCTGGGTGAAATGCCCAGCCAATGGTTCAGCCACAGTTGGTCAAATGTCTGGGATGCGCAGCTCGGACCGTGAGAAGAGCCTGATGCTAACTGAGTTAGGCCAGGGATGAGCAAAAACCTGTCATGAGCCAACAGATCTGATTTGTGTTCAAAAAAATCCCTCGTGTGCAATAAATCTGTCAGCTCTCAGGAAGACAAAACAAAACAAAATAATCCCCCTGGTCTGATTTAAACCCAGGTTTGTTTCTCAAACAAAGCCCTCCTGTCTCGCAGCCACGGGGGATGGGGGAAACTGAGGCACAGCCAATCCCCAGCCAATCCCCTGCCCTCCAGTGTCATTATCTTGCACGGCTGCGAGAGCAGGGATACACAGAGGAGCGCTGGGAAATGTTCCTATTGATCGGAAATGAATAATTATCACCCGCTCCCTGTTCCAGGGCCTCGCGGTGAGCGGAAGAGCGGAAGCACTAAGCGGGATTAATAACTACTTTTCATTACTTTTAATGCAAACTATTGATTTTAAAGTGTTGTAGGGTATGACAGTTTATTACAATAAGACAATAAAACAGACTATATGAAATAATTGAGAATAATCTCTTCCCTTTTCCTGCACGACACAAGGACATTATGTTCTGTGCATGTGGAGACATTTATGGCAAACTCTATCCAGCAATGGCAGCTTAAGCACTCTATAAAACAGCACTTTGGAGCTGGAGTATTATAAATAATAGGCAATAAAACTGGTAAATGGGGCTTTAATTTGATTCCATTATGTCACCGAATGACAGCAAGGAGGGGGCAGAGCAGGGAGGGGAGGCGACGCCGAGCTCTGTTTGGGAGCCCTGGAGGCTCCGTGGTGGAACAGACCCCAGCGGTGCCAGAGGGCCAGGTCGTGCCAAGCCCCAGCCCAGCCGAGGGCTCGATCCTGCCGGGTGACATCCAGGGAGTCCCTGCAGGGCTCCTGGCTGCGGTGGCAGCAGGGACACTGCTGTCACAGGGCTGAAGGCTCACGGAGCATGGTTGTGTCCCCCTTGAGCCAGGTACCAAATGTTTGGGGTACTGCCCCAAAACCTCCACACTGCTGCCGGGTCTCTGACTGCAGGTGCTCCCTTTTTCCATGTTTCCTGCCCCAAACTGGCCAGTGCTGCCCTTCCCAGCCCCAGCTCTGGTGAGTACAGTGACCCTGGGGAGCTTCCTGCACAACTTCCACTGTTCTCAGCAGAAACTCTCCTCAGGAGGAGCTGCTGCCTGCCAAGGGCTGGGTACGCCTGATCATCAGGCTCAAATCAAGTACACCCCAAAGAGTGCTCACTCGCAGTGACCACCAGGAAGAGATGGATTTTATTCCTCAGCACACTGGAAAATCCTGTGCGAGGGGGGGTCTCTGCAAAGCCCGGGGAGAAACCTCGGTGCACCGTCACTGCTTCCCAGCGGGACTGTCCCTGGCACAGAGGGTGGTATTTGGGATGGGCTGGCGGTGCAGGGGACCATAACAAACCCCACAGCCCCTGGCTCAGGGCTCCTGGCTCCCTCTGGAGTGCTCACACAGGGCCATTACCCAGCGATGGCTTTGCAGGGCCAGCTGTTTGTGAAACGGGCTGGGAGGCTCAGCACAGTGCTTTCTGCTGGAAAGCTGCTCCTGCTAATTGGGCCCCTCCTCGTCAAGGCTGGGGAGTGACTGTACCCCTGAGATCGAGGGCCAAATGCGGAGAAGGGGCTGAGCAAGGCCTGGACGTGTTTCAGTGCCCTGTTGCATGGTTCCCTCCAGCCCATCGGGTCGTGTATGGAGCTCTCATGCTGTCCATGTCCCCTCTGCTCATCCTCACCCCTCACACTGCCTAAAAACACCTCAGAAAAGGGACTCAAAGGCTTTGGTACAGAAAAGCACCTGGGCAGGGGCTGATCTTGATGCACAGTTGGGTCTTTTCCACTCCTTCAGGTCCTTATAGACCCCAAAGGATCTGAAAGGTGAGAGAGGAGGCAGTTCATCACATCCCTGTGCCTGGAGTGTGAAATGAGGCTGCTAAGACCTACGTGGAGCTTCCATGGCCCAGTGGGATCGTGCTAAATTGCTGTGCTCTGGCCCAGTTAATGTGAAATTGGAAAGGACTGGAGAGGAGTGAAGAGGCAGGACCTGGAGACCACAGGTGGGATGGTCACATCTGGCCTGAGCTCACTGGTGCAGATGGAGCACGGGGGGGCTGCCTCGGGCACTTTGCAGCCCTGAGGAGCCTCCACCAGCACAGAGTTCCCCTGGAGATGTGCTGTACCAGCTCCCCTCCTTCCCCCCCATCCTGTCCCCCTCCCAGACACGTCTGCCGTGGCCCCAGCTCCCCGAACACATCATTATTGCTGGGAGGATTTTTGCAAAGTGAGGGAGAAATGAGGCAGTGATACTTCTTCACTTTGTTTTCAGTTCCAAAACCCCAGCTGTTCCCGGATTCTTCTGCAGAGAATCTTGGTGTCCCTTGGGGTTTTCCAGCCTCTTCCCTAAGCATATAATCAGGGCTGTTTTAAGAGAGGGGATTACACACACAGCAGAGCAGAGAAGCCCCATCGAAGCTATTTGGAGCTGCTCTATACACAAAATAAGCAGCACAAGGGGAAGCACTGAACTAACTTTGTTGCATCTGCTATGGAGCCAAGAAGGAGGTATGGGCTGTGGATTTTAATGGGCTTTTCTTTTGGTCCCTGAATTCTGATTGCATCAGGATGTGCAGGTCCCATCCCGTGGCCCTGAACACTGATATTATAGAATTATAGAATCATGGAATATTGGCTTGTCGCACACTGAGTAACACCTGATTTTTGTGGGCAACAGGATCGTTAAGGTTGGAAAAGATGTTGAAGGTCATGGAGTCCAACTGTAGACAAGCCCACCCAGGACTGGCAGCTTGGCACGGAGCAGACAGACTGCAAAGAGGGCAGGCAGAAACAGTACTGGGAGAGAAGGAGCTGCTGGTTGGGAATTGCCATGGGAAGGACTTTGCAGGGAGTGAGGGAAGGTTGGAGATGAGATATAGACTTGCCAGGACAGGTGGGCACAGTTCATTCCTGATGCAGGTCCAGGGAAACGACATCCAGGAATAACTGGGGTCTGCAGGAAAGGGGAGACGACAGGGACAGCCAGGAGAAGGGGTGGAGGGGAGCACGCTGGCTTTGGGGAGAGGTGGGAGTGGGGTAGTGGGACAGGCACGTGATGGTCTGGTGGGGTGACTATTGCCTCCACAGCCCCCTGGGACCCCTCCTGGGTGGCTGCGGGAGGCTGGTGCTGCTCTGCTGGGTGTGAGGTTGCCATGGCAGCCAGCAGCATCCCAGGAGGAGGAGGAAGAGGAGGAAGAGGAGGAAGAGCAGGCCAGCATGTCCCACCATGGGGTTTGAGCCGGGAGAATTTTGTACCAGGAGAGAAAAGAGCAGCATGAACCCCATGAGGCTGTGGGTGTGTGGTGCCCACTGTCCCCTGACCGTGGAGGAGGCCCAGTCCAGCTCTCCTTCTTGACCATTGTACTGGTTTGAAAACAAAGCAGTGGGAGATCTCAAATCAGAATTATAATTCAATAGGAAAATTAAAATAAATGTAATAGTACAAGAACACCGACAGCGTCAGGACACAAGCTGACACCCTGCTAGTCAGGGTGGTGGTAGCAGTCCAGATGAAGTGGTCGTGTCAAAGCAGTGATGCTGTAGAAAGGTCTGGTTTTTCACCTGAAGGTCCAGTGGTAGGTCTTGTCCTCTGGGAATCCAGTAGGAAAGGGCTGCTTGTGCTGTTCCAAACACCAGGTTATATCCAGGATGGAATGTTTGGTTCCTCCCCCTGGGCGGAGCATCTCACAACGGGCTGATGTGATTTCATGAGTTATGCAGTGAGGCCTTGATGGCCCATGAACAGACAAATATCTCTCTGGAGGGAGTTATCAGGGATGTGTCATGGAAGAGATAAAGAACCCTGCTCCACCTGGTTTCAACAGATGGTGATAGAATACATAATGTGGTTACATCTTACATTGTAACCTCAGACAACCACCCACCCCAGTTCAGTTTCCATTAGACCTGAACATCTGAATATAACTCCAAACAATGCACTTTCCTGCTCCAGAGGGGCACCCATGGAAAAATGACCATTTGGAGACATTTGTGCACTGGGAGAGCTGGTGAGGAAAAAACACCCTGCTCTGGGTTGTTCCATTTTACTTTCATTCTCCTGGCACCCAAGAGAGGGCTACAGAGGGGATACAGATTTCTTCACACCCTTTTGTCTCAGTAGTAAATCTGCCAGCTAAAGTGTTCCAGGAAATAAAGGGTGATATGCTCTGAATGCACAAACTCCTGCACACATGCACACACAGATGCAGCTACTCATTTCAGTGCTTGGGGAAATTGGTTTCATTTCTTAATGGAATATCTGTACTTGGGCCCAGAACTGGCTTTCCACACCTTTTTCCAGTGCAGCCCTGTCCTACACCTGGAGGAATTAAGCAGTCGCCTGTAATTACACAGTTAACAAGGGGAATTGATTAATGAGATGGGGTCAGGTAGCTGCTGTGTGGGGCAGGAGGGGCTGAGCATGACCCCATCGTGGGACAAAGCCCCGGGGAGGCACCCGGGTGGACAACAGGAATTATGCAAAATGGCAGGTGAGACAAGGAGAGAGGACTTTGGCAGGAGGCTCAGCCAGACTCCCCTATCTGAGAAATCAAGCTGTGAAAGCAGTGAGAAGCAGGTGTGATCCGTTTTCTGCCTGCCTCAGGATGGGGCTGGGATGGAAAGCTGGGGTGATGCGGAGGAAGAGATATTTCTGCATTTAATGTCTCTCCCTGCGCGCTGGCTCCAGGCCACCCAGGCTGAACACTCACAGTTTGTGCCGAAGTGTTGGAGAACTGAAAGGGCCTGAGGCTGTGCTGGCTGGTCCCTGGCATCTTGCATTTCAAATGAACTCAAAATGATGGATTTGATGCTTCCCCTTTTATTTATTACATTTAAAGCCGTTTTGCCAGGGGCATAGCTCAAGAGAACAGGCAGCTTATTTTCCTGGGGATCCCAGGGGCTGGACTGTGGGGGCTGCAGGCGTGGCAGAGCCAGGACCCCGCCAGCAGCCAGCTGAGCCAGGGTTTGGGAGCAGAGAGGGGCTGGGCAGGGCTGGGCTGGGCTGGGAGGAGGCTGTGCCTGCCTGTGGCCTGGCAGAGGAGCAGGAGGAAGCAGGCAGGGTGATCCACTTGCTGTGCTCCCCTCCTGCCAGCCGGGCACTTTTTATCAACACCAGGCAGCTGTAAGTGTTCTCTCAGCGGCAGGGACCTGGGAGTGCAGCTCAGCTGAGTGTTTTATTGGATTATCAGCTGATTAGAGCTGTTAAGAGCCCACTCTTGAATAATCAACATGGTGCTTTTTGGCTGCTGGGTACCGGTGGGAGGGAAGGGAGGCAGTGCAGAGCCTGGCTGATGTTGATTCATGAGCGAGCCCTCGTGCTGCCATCAGCAGGCCCTGCTTGGTCGGGAGCTGGGATGCCCCACCTGCCCCAGATCCCTGTGCAAGCTGCACAGGGGTTCCTCCTCCTTCCCTGGCACAGGTTTCAATCCCCAGGGATAGGATCTGGAGAGCCTTGAGCGCCTGGGGAGATGCCCCTGCAGCCTGGTGGTGTGCTGGTACTTGTGGTGTGCTTGATCCACCCGGAGCAAGTACCCAGCACGCTGGAGACTCGGGCTGTGTGCTTGTGGCCCTGAGAAGGGGGTCCAGGACTTGTATGTGGTGCTGGAAGAGCTGAATCCCTGCACTGGCTGGGTGGGGACAGGGTGGGGGTGTGGGTGTCCCATTGCAAAAGGGGCTCCCTAGCCCGGGTGAGGGGCAGGGAGACTTCCAGTGGTATAGGAGAGGTCAAAAGCTTAGAAGGAGCTTGCAGTGATGCACTGGAGTGGATTCCTGTCGAGACAACGCAAGACAGAGGCCCAGGGATGGAGCTAAATTAGCAAAGATTATGCTGGGAGCATTTTAAGTGAAGATAACAAAATGTTCCCTTTCCTCTGCCTCTCCTCTGTACTGACTACAGCAGCATTTGGGTGATAGAGCAACACCAATGTGCCTGCTGGCCCTTCTTTCTCTTTCTTTTCCCCTTTCTACTTTTAAAGGTTGGTTTGGCCTGCTGCTGAGTCACAGTTTCCCCTGGAGAATCCTCCTACAGCCCCCTTGCAGCAGGAGTCTTCTTGCTCTCCTTTGATATGGATTTTTGCTCCCTGGAGCTGAGTCCTTCTGGTGGTCTTTGGCCTGGATACCACAATCCAGCAGTAACTTCATGGGCCGTGTTCTTCCCTTCAGTCACAACGTTCCAGTCCCCAGTAAAATCAATGGCCTGACACTGGTGTGAGGGGAGAATCTGATATTACAAGGAATTATAAATCACAAGCATATTGACTGCACCCTGATACTCAAGGGTCCTGAGTGACAAAGACACAGAATATCCCTCTCTCCAGACCCTCCTCTGCTCTCTGTGCCTCTAAGCTCTAGGAGACGTTTCCCATGGGATTTATTTCTTGAGTTTACAGAGCAGTGAAACCAAACATGTTCCAGGCTGGAAGGAATTGGTCTCAAGTTCATGCACAAAAGGGTTTGAAGAAGAAAGGGTTTAACAAGAGTGTGGGGCAAGGGAGAAGAAAAGAAGCCATGCATTAGATAACATGATTTATACATGTACAGTGCAACTCAGGGAAGGGAGTGTGTCCTAATTAGAACTTGCAACCCTCCAAAGAAGGCTCAAGCTGAAGACTTCTGCTTCCAGGTTTCTTAGTAATTAGTAATTCTGTAATTACAGAATGGTTTGGGGTTGGACACCTCTTGAAAGATTATCTCATCCCACCTCCTGCCCTGGGCAGGGACACCTTCCACTGTCCCAGGCTGCTCCAAGCCCCATCCAGCCTGGCCTTGGGATGCCAGGGATGGGGCTATTCTCCCAACAGCCTGATCCTTTTCCTTTCTTTCAGTGGTGCCCAGCGACAGGACAAGGAGTAACAGACAATAACTAAAATACAAGAAATTCCACCTCAACCTGAGGAAGAATTTCCTTCCATGGAGGGTGGCAGAGCTCTGGAACAGGAGGTCATGGAGTTTCCTGCTCTGGAGACATCCCAAATTCCTCTGGATTCATTCCTGTGTCACCTGCCCTGGGTGACCCTGCCTTGGCAGGGGGTTGGACTGGGTGATCTAACCCGAATGGTTCTGTAATTCTACACCAAAGGACAACGGAAGTCTCCATCAGCTGAGCCCCATCCAGTCTCCATCCTCATTCTCCAAGGTCCTTGTGCAGGCACTCCTCCATGGGAACACCCGGTCACAGCCAGAGCCCTCCCCACGTCTGCACTGCACAGAGCCCAGGGAGGCAAAGGAGGATCTGGCTGTGCTGCTCAGGAAGATGGACCCTTTCCATTACACAATAATTAAATTGCCTGTAATTATGTTCTTGACAGTGAAATGCAGGCAGTAAATGATCCTAACACTCTGCACTCCCTTCCTCTTCCCAGGACCCCCCCCAGCTGCCCCTCCCCTCTAAATGCTGAATTATTTTACAGTTGATAGTTCCTTAGATTTGCCGACCTTTAAAAACTGAACACTACATGCCTGTTGAATTTTAATCAATTTATTTTTTTCAACTGGAAATGTCAGACTTCTGCACGGAATTACTTGGTGCCGGCTGATGTGACAAAGACTCAAAGTTCAGCATCTGAAGCCGCGGAGGAGCAGCGCCTTGCGTGCATTAGCACAGATAATTTGCAGGATGTGAAAATGAGAGCAGGAGTGAGGGAGCATATATTTTTCATTAGCTTTGGTTTAGAGGGTTCGGGAACCTGCATTTATTTCATCCGGCGAACTCTGGCCTCATTAAATCCAGACGGTGGCTGGTAATGACTGGAAGTAAGAAGCTGAGAAGGCCACTAAAGGGCAGGAGGTAAAGAGAGTTCACCGGTGGAGTGTGGAGGGGACCTTGGTGGGAGAGCTCTGCCGTGCCCACTGCCTGGTACCCAGCGTGGCACTGGAGGTGCCCAGACCATTTCCCAGCCCAGCTCATTAGCGCTCGCTCTGCCACACGCTGCCCTCTGGCCCTGGAGACCCCGGGCTGGCACCTGGAGAGCCCGAAAGGCTTCCCCTGCTGTGCCAGCCTTTCCCTGCTGAAGGACATTGACCCTCCCGTCAGCATGGAGCCTGGCTGGCACTGCCAGGAGGGACTGCACATTCCCCAGCTGGAGCTCAGCCCACCTGCACGGCAGGGAAGGGGCAGCATTCCCGCCGGGCAAGGGCTTTGCATGCAGGATGGAGAAGTGCAGAGACGTTCATTGCACAGCTCAGGGTACCTAAATACCAGTGCACAAACAGGATAGAACCTCATAGAAACAGGAAGATCAAACCCCAGGATTTCACCCAGTCACCTGGAGTATTCCCTAGATATCACCTATTATGGGAAGGTGTAAATAATCCCAGATAAGGCCACTGACCACAATCTTCCCGGGCCATTGGTCAGGAAGGTCACTGACCCATGGTCCTCTTTTCCAGCCCATCTCAGGTGCCCTGGAAGTGTTTCCATGGTTCCCACCGGGCCTAGGGAAGATGCTTTTGTAGGCCTTCAGGCCTGCTCTTCTACAACACCCATGGGGGAACCCTGCAGGAAGAAGCTGAACTGCAAACCCCAGTCCTGCAGGCTGACTGCTGGGGAGCCTGTGGCAGTGAGTGTGCACCAGTGAGGAACCTTCTGGTCTCTACCAGGGTTTGCTGGTTTTTGTCCTAACTTTGGCATCATATTTGTGAGCTACAGCAATGCTGGGGGTTCTCTGCCTCCTTTCTGAGCAGCGTTTCTCTCCCATCACTGGCTAGGACACTCCACATCAGTCCTGTCCTGCGTCACCTACGTCCCCACTATCAGTCATTCAGGCATAAGTTATCACCTTCTGGTTTCCTTCTGTCAGCAGTCTCTGGTGTTTCCCTACAGTGCTATATCCAATCCTGGGCCATGACAGCCCCAGAAACATGCTTCTGTCCTATTAAAATTTAATTCCTCCTTTGGAATAGAGACTTCTCATCACACACAACCGGATGGATAAATGTTTGCTAAGGTGACAAGGATTGAGTATATTTAATCTTCCTTCCTTCTCTTTAAAAAACTATGCCCGTCGTTGCCTCTTGGCACAGGTACATTAAAATCAATAATGAACCTTACAAACTGATCTGTGATAAAATATGGTCTATCCTCCTCCACTGAACTGTAATAAGCAGCTTTTTCTAACCCATTCACGTACTTGTGTGCAGCAGAAGTGATGTGATGGCTGTGCGTTGGTTCAAGGAAAGTTCCAGGAGGCTCTAAGGACTGAGGGGCCTCAAACCCAAGTGTCCTTCCAGTGGCACAAATCACCTGTAGCTAGAATTGTGCTTGGAAATGTCTGACCTAAAGAGTCATTCCTTGTTTATCCTGATCTTAGACCCTCTCTGAAGCTTTGCTCTCTGAGGTAGGGGCCAAGGAACCTTTGGTCTGACACAGCACCACAACACCTTTATTATGACTTCACTTGCCTGAAATGGATTTCAATTGGAAAATTGGGTGGACATCAGTTCTTTCCAATGGGGGATGAACCAGCTTAGATGAGCTCATAACTGGAGCAGGACAGGTCTAACGGGCAAAGATGCAGAACTGAGCTGAGGTGGGACACAGGACTGTCACCCTAAGAGTGACTGAGGTGTGATTGACACCAGCCTTTCTCTGAGGCAGGTGGAGGCAGACCTGAACCTGCATTTATCTTGTCTTAGATGACTCTGCTGATCACAAATGCATTGACTCATCTGAGGGAACCTGTTCTTTGTGCTTTCCCTCTCGGTTCAGCCCATGAAATTTTGAGATCTCATTTTTGCCCTGAAGAAGACAAAAAATATCTTTGAATTTTGAGTTTTGCAAGAAAGGGAACCATCCCTGCTGTGTAGCTTTTCTTTACTTAGCTTAGAGGTCCTGCTTCTCAAATCCTCCTGTATGAAAAGCCCTCAGAGAAGACAGAGCCTATGGAAAGCAGCCCAGCCCAGGCTTACTAACTATTCATCAGCCTTCCCTTTAAAGGAGGCAAATGTTATTATTCCCTTTGCCAAAAGGGAGTGTGAACACATCTGCTCCTCCACCCACCCTCTTGGCACCCCCTCCCAGTGCAAACTCCCACAGCTCCCCCTCTGTCACAGCTCCACAGCCCACCACAAAAGCCTGTGTTTAAGCGAGGTCTTGCTCTTCATCTGCAGCCCTCTGGGTCGCTGGGATGGGCCCCTTCCCTGGCCTTTGTTTCAGGTTAAGCAAATGTCAGGCTCATTTGGAGGTTCCTCGCCCCCCTGGCTGTGCTGCAGACACTCCTGGTCCTCTCCCAGCCACGGGACTCTGACATTTACATCCCAGCCAGGCAGGAGGTGACTGCGGTTCCGTCGGATTTTGCTCATCATCAGTTATGTCCAGCTTCGGAAACAAGCTCAGGTGGCCAAAGCTTATTTTTCTAATTTCCTCTCTCACATTCTCACATCCACACCTACCCCTGCCTGGTCCTCCACACTCCTGCCCCTCCACTTATCTGCCTGTGGTCATTTGGTAAAATACAAGTTAAAATAAAAAATCACAAATTTTGTATAGGAGATTAGAATAGCCTGAATTTCCTTCTCCTCCATGCATGATCATCCCTCCCAACTCTCCCCACCCACTCTGAACCCAGTGGGGAAGATGCAAAAACCCACTGGCAGAGCTGGTGATGAGGAAAGTCAGAGTTTGGGATCTGCCCTGCTCATCTGGGAGATCCTGGGACATGCTGGGTGTCAGGGGTGAGGTGAACTGAGTTAAAAAAGCAGGTCCTGCCATTGCATTTCTCTAGTCCAGACACAACACCAAACCATAAAAAGACCTGGCATTTCTCCCTGCTGGAGGATCTCCTGTAAATGGGGCTGTTTGACAGGGGGATGGATTAGGTGGCATCTGGAAGTCCTGTTCACCCCCAGTTTTCTGGGATTCTGCAAGGCTGACATTTAAGGATCAGATCAAGACTGAAACTGTGGCGTCTGTGGGGCTCTACTAATCACAAACTTCATTCAGATTTGAAAATGAGTTTTGACCAGGGCTATCGATTTCCCTCGTTGCTTTACTTTGCCAGTGCATATCCCTATGTGTGTGTTTGCAATTTCAACCTGCAAGACTGAAAGGCACCACTCCCTCCTCTTCCTGACTTCTGTGCACCTCCCCTTTGGAGCCCCAGTAAGGGACTTCATTAAAAAAAAGCAAACTGCAGCAGTCAGGAAGTGCAAGGGGAGGAGAAATCAGAAGAACTGATGAGGACAGCAAGTGTTTGAAAGCTGAAGAAGAGGAGGAGCCGTGGCAGATGTTGCCAGCTGTTGCTCGGTGCGTGGGTGTCACATCAGCCCACCCCTACAGAGGAGAACAAGCCCACAGATTAAGGCTTTGTGCTGTGGCCCTGCTGCTGCTGTCCTGTCCTGTTTGAGCTGACACCTCTCCCCAGGCCCCTGTCTGTCCTGTTCCCACCCAAAATCCTCATCCAGCAGTGGGCCCTGCCTGCTCCGTTCTGTGCTCTGGCCTCGCTGCTGTGTCCAGTGGCTGCCAGCCAGCTGTGAACAACTGGGGAAAGACATCTTTATTCAAAGGATTGAAACCCTCTAAAATCATGAGATCAATCCGCTCTCTGTTTTGTGTATAAAAAGAAAAAAAACTACTTGTTTTATAGCCTCTCTCTTTTGCCTCTTTCAAATTTGCTTGTTTCCCTGGAATGACACTTTGTTCTATCATCAGAAAGGGAGTGCTGACGTATATTTTTCCTTCTCCATATTACACTGTTCCCTGTCTTTTACCAGCCTCCAGAAGGCTTTCTCTGAGCTGTCAGGATATTCTGAAGCTCCCCCATGCAGAAGCAACTTTCACCTCACGCCCCAGCCTTGCCTATCATGCAAAAAAATCACATGAATCCTTCCAATGCCTTCCTTCCTCTTCTTCTCCCATTTGACCAAAGAAAATCAGTAAAATATTAAAATATTACTGTATTAGTAAAATATAGAATATGATTTTATTAGGAAAATATAAAATATTAGTTTTTAAAGGAAGGGGTTGTATAAGCAGAAGTGAAAGGCCAGCTGTCCATCTAACCTTGAATTTACCCTGTATTTAAACTCATTATTCCATCTTTATTCTTTCAATCACTGGATATTTTCTCCCCAGGACTTCCACCTTATCCTGTATTTAAGACTGGCACTTTTTGAGAGCGGGCTGGTGAAATGTAGCAGAGGAGACTGGATTGTAGGACAGTTGTTTCATTTTGTGCAGACAGTGATCTTTCCTTATTTGATCTGTGCTGGCTCCTCTGTGACCCCTTTGCTCCAACTTTTATTCCTGCTCCTGCTTCCAAAAGTCAGCAGAAGAAAAGAGAAAACCCCACAGCCCCTGTAGCTCCAAAGGTGTGACCCTCCCTCCCCAAACTCCCCGGCAGCTGTTCCACCACATGCAAATTTTTACAGCCTATCAATAAAAGGATCTCGAGGCCAAATGGAAATTGAGCAGCTGCTTAAATTGCTGGAGGGGAAAGAAAGCCATTCAAAGAGAGTTATTATTATTATTTTAAACATTCAAATGAATGACCCAATCGATTTCAGGCCTCTTTGTTCTGTGAGCCCTTGCCAGGAATCCCTGAGCGCTCCAGCTGCAGGACTGGCAGCTCTGCCTTGGATAACTCGGAGCACTCAGGCTGAAAGCCCCACTTCTCACCCCTCCATGTCCCCCCAGCCCCTCTGGGGTTGTCATTTCCCCAATCTCCTGTCCCTCCCACGCCACAGCCTTGAGAGGATTTTAGCAGACAAATGTATTTCCCTGAAAACCCCTCTGCACTGGGTACAAGGGGAAGAGTCCTGGGAAATTTTCCCTCTGGTCAGGGCAGAGTGCAGGGTGAGTCCTTATCATCCTCATGGGGCTGTAAAAAAACCTTTTGTGGGAAGGGGCAGGAACAAGTAGGTTACCAGAGGGGCTTCTCCTCCTTGCCTGACAGCAGAGTAATCTGAGTGTTGCTGTGTCTAATATTGGCTTTGCATAATGTGATTAATTGATGGATTTTCAGTGTGTGACTAGCACTGCACCGGACTCCAGTGCATTTCCACTTTGAAGACTCTAACTAGAGACCCTCAGCTTAATTTTAGTAATCAATACCCTGACTGGAGCAGGGCTAAACCGGCCACACGCTCCTTTCAAAGCCACGTGTGCCATTCCTCATCTTCATTCTCCTTCTCTGTTCCTTGACCCCGACCTCTCCAGCAGCAATCAGCCACTGGCCCTGTCATTATCCTTGCTGGAATGATGAAATAACAGCTCTCTGCCTCGAGCCTGCCATCAGGATGGTCCGAGTGCAGATGGCCTGGTGTGCTCTCCAAGCCCGGGGATGTGTCCCTGCCTGCAGGAGCATCCGCAGCTCCAGCGGTCCAGCTCAAATGTCCTTCCTCGATGGCACTTCTGCTCAGCCCTCAGGGACAGAGCTGCCAGCAGCCGAGGCTCCAGGTGCTGTGGGAGAGTTCAGGTCCTTTCCTTCCCTCAGTACCCCACAGGAAAGTCACTCTGAATGGGTTTGTTGAATGTGCTCCTTGTGTTTATTTATTACTTTTTTTGGTGAGGTGCTGGATCCTCACCAGGAGACTTTGGATTCATGCACTGCCCTTGGAAAAAGTACTTTTTGTCTCTGTGCATCTGTTTACCTGCGTTATCTTTGTGTGTGTGTGTGTCTTATTAGTGCTGACTGCAAACTTCATTAAGACTGAGGTTGTCTCCTGGAAATATTTGCATAACACTCAGCTGGAAGAGACACCCTCAGCTGTGGGAGTGACTGCACGGGCTGCAAGAACAGGGCACTGCAGGGCATCCCACACTGCCCTCCCTTCTGGATAGGGCCTTTCTGCAGAGTTCAGCACCTGCAAGAATTTCATTTCCACCTGAAATGGCCTCTTTTCCACCTGTTTCCAGACTCCATAAAGCTGGCAGCCCTTTCGAAATTCAAACTAACTTCCCTGCCCATCCACCTCTTGTTTGTTTGTTATTTTAATCTTCCTCCCGTCCGCGGTGTGAAGAGAAAGGGCTGATTGACAGCTTAACTGTTTCAAATCAATAGAAAGAGCACTTGGAGATTAAAGCAATTTAAACAAGGTGTTTATGTGGAGCTAAAACTGCACTTGAAGGAAACAAGCGCAGGAGCTGAGGGAAGTGGGTCAGGCACAGACGCAGGGAACCTGCCTGAGCAGAGGTAAGATTACAGCAATAGGCTGCCGTGGCTTTTCATCACAAAGAGATCACTGCTTTCCATAAAGGAGGCCTAATCTCGAAATTGCTTTAGCTTTCGACTGATTGTTCCATCGCTTTAGACATGCGGGCCCTGCCCCTCCTTCTATCCGGGTGCTCTAATCTCTGGCACATCTCTCGTTCGGGCGGGATGCACTGCTGCTGTAACCGGGCTCTGCAGACAGCCCTGGCTGCACCTCCGAGATGTCCCCTGGTGTCCTGGTTCGCTGCGCTGGGGAGCAGCGACAAAGCCCAGCAGGGACAAAGCCCAGCCCCAACTCCTGCCTCAGCCTCATCAAGTACCTCAGGGGCATCTTTGAACCCACTGCAAAGCTCCCATCGCATTTTTTAATCAATGCAAAGGCCCTGTCCCCTTGCTAAATTGCTTGATCTCCTCCCCTTCCCAGGCTTTTAGGTAATTGCTGTAGATGAGCACTGCTGCGTAGCAAGGAGAGCTGAGCCAGGGCTATTGATCAATCCAAATGTGCTCTTGGCATGGTTTAGAGGAGCTTTACTAACTCACCCCAGGGGCAGATCGAGTTTTTCGCTCAAATCAAGCAAGTTTCATGTTCTTAGGGCTTTTTATAGCTCAAATGAGGTGGTAATTGATCCCTACCTCCCTGACACCCACTGGATGATGGCAATAATTTGGGAAATGCCAACCTTTCTCTAGTGACCATAGGAAAAGACCAGACAATTGGTTTATTTGATTATGATGATTTCTGGGCAGCTGAAGTTGGAGGAGAGGGATCCCACTGAGCATCCCATGAGGGAGCAGCACCGTGTGAAGCAGGGGGATCAGTTCTCCCTACAGCCACTGAGGATGTGACCCCGTGTGGAAACAACCCTGCAGAGGATACACAGCCTGCTCCAAAGAGCTGGAACTGGAGAGAGAAAGGGGGCTTGGGGAAGCTCAGTGCCAAGGACATGAAAACCTTTAATCACAATGTTAAAATCTCCACTAAACCTGCAGGTGTAGATCAGCAAAGCCCCCTGGCCTCCAATCACACAAAGGATGACAGCTTTTGGGGCCACCACAGAAGACAGGAAGTCCTCAGGCCAGTTTTAACCAGGCTTCCAGGGAGCAATTCCCTGTTCCTGTCAGTCTCAGGGAGGTAATGTCAGGCCCCAAGTCCCAAGCAAGAAGGTGAAGCAGCATGGGTGGTAAATGAATGTTTACTGTTGGGTTCCACCATGGGTGTTGTAGAAGAGCAGGCCTGAAGGCCTACAAAAGCATCTTCCCCAGGCCCGGGGGTAACCATGGAAACACTTCCAGGGCACCTGAGATGGGCTGGAAAAGAGGACCATGGGTCAGTGACCTTCCTGACCAATGGCCCGGGAAGATTGTGGTCAGTGGCCTTATATGGGATTATTTACACCTTCCCATAAAAGGTAATATCTAGGGAATACTCCAGGTGAGTGGGTGAAATCCTGGGATTTGCTCTTCCTGTTTCTATGAGGTTCTATCCTGTTTGTGCACTGGTATTTAGGTACCCTGAGCTGTGCAATGAACGTCTCTGCACTTCTCCATCCTGCATGCAAAGCCCTTGCCCGGCGGGAGTGCTGCAGTTTACTTTCTGTGTCCCCAGGAGCACGCGGGGGGATTCTGCCCCTCTGGCCTCACAAGAGCATCAGGCAGAAACACCTGCTGCTTTGGTGGGGTGACTGAGCATGTTTTGAAGCCACCACAGCACTGCTGTACCCTCCTTCCGAGCGTTTATTATTTCCTGGGTGACAGGTGAGCAGCTGACAGAGTCACTCAGCTGGTGCCACAAGAGCTGTCACAGCTCTGTGCAGTTGCAGTGCCTGACAAGGCAGGGCCCATCTTGCTGGGGATGTGGTGTTTGCACAGAGCCTGTGGCACCCGGCTGGTGAGCTCCATGTCAAACCCTTCAGCTGCCCTGTCCTATGCTCCCGGCAGTGTTTGCTCTCAGGCACAGCCAGCAAAGCTCCTGGGTCTTCCAGGAGCGTGGGTGAGTCCATTTATCTCGGTATGGTGTACTGGTTTGAAAACAAACCAGTGGGAGATCGCAAGTCAGAATAAAATTCAATAGGAAAAATTAAAAATAAGTGAAATGATAAACAGAAAAGCACTGACAAAGTCAGACACAACCTGACACCCTGTTGGGGTGGTGGTAGCAGCCCAAACGAAGCAGCTCAGTTGAAGTGGTGATTCTGTGGAAGGTCTGGTCTCCAGCTGAAGGCCCAGTGGCAGCTCTTGTCCTCTGGGAAGCCAGGAGACAGGGCTAATTTAGGCAGTTCCAAGGGCAGGTTCTATCCAGGTGGGAATGCTGGCTCCTCCCTCCTGGGTGGAGCATCTCACAATAGGATGGGATAAGTCCATGGGTCATGCAGTGGTTTCTTGATGGCCCCTTGTCTGTTATCAGGGGTGGGTCATACAGGAGATAACAGCTCATGGCCCACAGCTGGTGGGAACAGAATACTTAAATACACCTCTATTGTAACCTAGGACATATGGGACCTGACCAGGGCCAGGTTTGAGCAACCTGCTCTGGTGGAAGGTGTCCCTGCCCATGGCAGGGGCTGGAAGGAGATGATTTTTAAGGTCCCTTCTAATCCAGACGGGTCTGTGATTCCATGCCTCAGGTAGCTGGACAGGTTTGCAAGAGTTCAGACTCCTCCTGCACAGATACAAAGAGCTTTCCTGTGCTGTGAGTGCAGTGGCTGATCTCTGAGTCAGGGATCACCGTAATTACTTGCCACAGCATCACTTGGAATATGTTTTGCTGGAAGTCCTGCCTGGTGGCTGACCCACGCCTTTGAGACGCACAGCTTGCTCTGCAGAGAGGGGACAGTGGCCTGTGCGTGCAGGGGCAGGACTTTTGGAGATGATTAATTATAAGGAGCTTTATTGAACCGGAGGCTGAAGGTCTGAGCAGGGTATTGGTTGCTGTGTAGAGTCCAGAGGCACCAGGACTGACAGGGACTCTCCAGCTGTGGAACACAGCCCTAGCACGGGCTGGCACTGGTGGAAGGTCTCCAGCTGAACCAGTGCCAACCTGGGCTCCTGCCACGCAGCCTGCAGCTCCTCTCTGCCGTGCAGATGGACTGGAGCTGGGGATCCGGGGTGCACACGAGCACAGCTGGGGGGTCACAGCCCTCCACAGTGACACGGGACCCTGTGACTGCAGATCCTCCCACCCGCAGCGGCACTGCGAGCTGGCAGCAAGTGCCATCCAAATCCACCCAGGAGAGGGGGAGATGCACTCCTGGAGAGCTGGCTCTGCCCCAAACACCCTGCTTCTCTTCTGCTGGCAGGTGTCAGCCACGTGGGGTGCTCAGAGGGCAGGGGAACTTCGCATGGTGACAGCGAAAATTTGGGATTAATTCAGCATCAGCAAATCTTCTACAAAACCACCAGCCTCCTGTGGGCTACTCCCTTTGAAACGGGCTGGGAGCCTGCTGGAAATGGGGAGGGAAAAGCGTCACATTTGCAGCTTTTACCCCTTTCCCTGAGACACGCATTGCGAGTGCTGGGCCTGTGCCATCCCTGCCTGCCCACCCGGAGCCGGAGCACATCCAGGACGTGCCAGCTGACAGATTCGGCAGTGACAGATTAGCTGAGCTGGAGAAAGGCCATTTGGACCCCGGGATGCTGGGGGAAGGGTCCAACACCCGGCAGCAGGGGCTGCAGAGAGGAGAGAGGTGTGAGCTGCTCCGGGAGCCTCAGGGCAGCCAGAAAACCCACGGAAGCAGGAAGGGACACTGGAGCCCAGGAAGGGACACTGGAGCCATGGGGATGGATAAAGGATATTTTACTACAGGTCCAGAGCTGGCTGCTCCTGCGTAAGGCCTTTTGGGTGGCTTTAAGGTTAGCTTCCCACCTGGAAAACGCTCTCCAGCACATTTCCAGCACTATTGGCATCCACCCGTGTTTCCCTGTGAGCACGGGCAGTGGCACAGCGAATTTTCAGCCATGCAGAGCAGGAGGGAACTCACCCTGGGAGCCCCTTCCCCACATCCCACAGGCTGGCAAAGGCTTCCACATGGGATGGAGCAGCTGGAGGGAGATGTGGGTGTGGTTGCACGGCTTGGGAGCAATGTTAGGGAGTCGTGAGAGCAAAGCAAGGTCAGCTCTGCCACCTCTTTGTGCAGCATCAGAGGATGCTTGTGCATTGCCAGCCACTCATCTGTGCCAGTTTGCACCAGCTGAGCACTTGGGCCATGAGTTTTGTGTGCTCATGGCATACAGAATGTTTTACATTTCACTGTGTTGCTTGTAAAAAAGAAAAAAAAGAATTGTATTGGAGCTAAGGATGGATATCTTCAACAACGTGCTGAATAAATGCTGTGCCTTATTTATGAGACTTTAATTCTCCCCCAAATTAGAACCTGACTAAAACATGAATCTATTCCCCAGTTCCTCACACAACACAGAAAACAATGCCTGTTTAAATGCAGATTAATTCAATTTTTGAATGTAAAGGCAGGTGGAAAACTCACTGAATTCCCACGTGTGTCTAATTCTTACGACTGTGACATTCTTAGGAATGTGACATTCTTAGGAATGTCTCCATTTAGCTGCTGGGGAGAAGGTGCAGATGGACCATAAACCAAGGGAGACGGAGATACCCAGTAAAGTGTCCCAGTTGCTCACTGTGCATGCCACGTCCCTGACATCTTTCCTGGACTCAATCTGCCCTCCTGTCATCGCCTTCCTCACCTAAACACGAGGAGTTTTTGTGTAGACAGCAGGGGCACGACATTGGGAATGAAATGCCACGGCTCTCCCCGGGAAAAAGCAAACTGTGACAGGAGCTCCAGATTTCCCAGCTCATCTCCCTCACGGATCTGTGAAAATCTAGAGGGTGAAACGACTTGCACAGAGGTGTCAGGCTGCTCCGGATGCTCTTTGCCTCTATTTCCACAGAGTTCCCTCCTTGCTTTAGGAAGGATTGCCTTCTGTGGAGCCGGCTCCCCGGGGGCAGAGTGCCCTGCTGAACACCCTCTGCTCTCATCCCAACCACGAGGCCCGGCCTGGGAGATGTCAGCTGCAAAAATCCTCTGTGGGAAGAGCGAGTTTTAGTAGAAGGCCACCAAAACAGCACTGCCTTTCTCCTTGGTGGCTGCTGGGCAGTGCCAGTGGAGCTGGGGAGTGGGGAATTCTGTGGCTGTTGCGTTCCAGGGTGCAGGCAGCGAGGATTTCCTCAAACCAATAAAGCAGAGGGCCCTGGGGGCCTGCAAGGAAAGCCAGTGTTGTTCAGCAAAGGGAAGGAGTCGAGTTGTGGCCATGCCTGGCTGCACCGCTGAGCCCCTGCACACATTCTGAGGGCTGCCAGCGGGTAATTCCGGGGGTAATGGCAATAACCCAGCCTGATACGGCTCCCAGGCGTGTGAAAGGTGATGGGAGAAGATGGGGAAATTTCTTTCCTAAGGCTATTCTTTCTGTGCATTCGCAGGTCTGAGATTTCCATTCCCCCATTCACAGGTATAATGACATGCTCTTAATGGCTGTAAAATTACAGAGCTCTTTCTTAACTCCAGCTCCAGCACATCACTCTCTGACCTCCTGCAGCAGTGAATTACATGGACTGACTACACAGTACATCAGCTCTGATGGTGGTTTCTTTTTCTTTTGACCTGTATTAAATTTGCCTAACCATTAATCTAATTGAGTAAGATCACAGTTTCCATATTATGATTCCAAGGCAAAAAGAGCAATAAATTCCTGTTCACTAAGACTCTCATAATTCTGAAATAGTCCTGACATTAACATTCCTCCCCATGCCTAATACTTTCTGAGAATTCCTGCCACATGGGGTGGCCGTAGACAAACCCCAATTACGTCTTCAGTTACTTTTCTTTCCCTTCAATTTTTCAATCTCAATTAAACATTGACATCTTCCCAGTGTAAAATGACCCAGAACACCCTGTGCTAGAGTCTAAGTATATCCAGGTTAGATTTGGCCAAATATTTCCTTCAACACCTGGGAGACATGAGCACAGGCTCTTTACCCCAGGCAGAAAATTCAAATCCAGTTTCCCAAAGATCAAATTTCTTTCTGTTCCCTGAAGTGGCAGAGCTGTCCTGTGACTGTCCACTGATATCCTCATGCCTGGAGAAATGCTTGGAAGGCCCTTTGCTATCCTAACTGTGATGATCTAATGTGATCCAATCAGTAAATGCTTACTTTGAGTTGAATTTGTTGCTGCATTAACTTTACAAGAGTCCAGTACTACCCTGGATGTTTCACCACTTTGGAGTATCAAACCCAGAACTCCCAAAATGTTTCAAAAACCAGAAAGTGACCCCATCCTCTTGTTGGTGAATAACAGATTGGAAAGATTATTCCTGACCTAATATTAACCAAGGTGGATCTTTCCTTTTACTCATCCTCCTCCTCCTCCTTGGATGCTCTGATCTTTGCTGATCTCTCTCCTATCCTGTCTGGTGATCTTTTACCCTCTGACCGCTCTGCCTCAGCCAGCAAACCCCACCTTCAGCACACTCAGGTCTCCTAAAATAATTTTTGAGCTGGGCAATCCAGTCCTGTCTCCACAATAACGCTGCCCTGCGATTGCAGGGAATCTCAGAGCAATCTGAGAAGGCAGGAGAGCTTCGTTAGCCACGTTCCACAGACGGCAGGCACAGGGGAGGAGAGGAGTGATTTGAAATCAAACCTCAAGGCAGGGATGGAGGCGGGGAAGGAGCACAGGAGCCCTGACCTGCAGCTCCACGCTGGGGTGTGAGGGGAGCCCACGGAGGACTCACAGGTCTCTCCAGGCCCAGGGAAGGCCAGGGCTGCTCTGGCTGCTGGCCAGCTGGAGAAAGACTGGGGGGGCCCAGCTGAAAGAAATGAAATCCTCCCCTGGGAGTTCCAGACTTAACGGGCTGCTTTATGACCAAGTCAGCTCAGAAAAATATTGGGTTTCATCCCTTTGCTGCAGCTGAGCAGGCTGTGAAGTCCAAACCAAGTCCTATAAACACAGCTTGAGCCTCCAGAGACCCCATTTCTGCTTTGTGCTTAGCAAAATGGGTCCCTTCTTCCGTGAGATTACAGTTTTATCTTTATTATCTTTATTTTATTTTTCTCATTTTTGCCTTTCTTTTTTCCTGTGGACTCATCTCAGAGACACTGACAACGGAAACAACCAAGAAGAGATTTGCAGGGGCTGTGAGACTTCTGTGTGGATAAATGCAAAGGTTTTCCCAGCACTCCCCCTGCATACACCTTCCAAGCCAGCTTCAGGTCACCAAGAGAGACCTACACATCAGGCAGGCTCTGAAAAACTCTATCAAGAAACCTTCTGACCCTACCAGAACATGACCTGTGCCCATGGTTTTCTTTTCTCTGCCCATATCTCCCATTTGTTTTTCAGTACTGGCAGCACTTTGCTTATAAATTTCCTTTTTCTCCTTCAGTCTCTTTTTTTCTCCCTCCCCCTCCTCTCCTGGGCTTGACACCATGATGATTTTTTGCCTTTGCTTTGATACCCCTTTTCTATACTTTTTCTATATTCTTAGTGCTTCTAGCCCACATCCTCAGACCTAATATTTTGTGAAGCCCAGAGCCCGCAGCCCTTGGCAGGCTGGCAGTGAGGGGTCAGAGAGCCCCAGGCACCAAGGGCCTCTCCAGAACACATCCTGTACCCTGAGCTGGGCCCAGCCAGGGGAAGGGTCCTGGGCCGGGGGTTCCCTGGAGCCTCTCCCTGGGGAATCTTTGCTGGATGTGCTCATTTGTGAGGCCCAGGATGTGATCCCGAGTGCCCGTGGGTGTGCATTCCGTGTGCTCTGGGGCACTGCCCCTGGCTCTGCTGCACCTGAGGGGCTGCAATAAATACCCAGGGAAAAAAACCTTTTTACCCTCTAACCGTGTTTGGCTCTTCATTTTAAGACCAGAAAAAGGCATCAGGCTAAGCCACAGCACCACTGTGCCCAACAGTTGGGCAAGGGTGGCTGTACAAATGGAGTATGGGGATTTATGGAATTGGAGTCATTTTTTAGTGGCGTAATTACAGCCCTTGGGGACCTGGGTTGAATCCCAGGGTCAATCACTGAGCAGAGCAGCTCCCCCAGTCCAGGGGGAGGCTGTGGGGACTAGAATGAACATCCTACACAGATGACAATAAGCAGGATAAAATCCAGGAAAACAGCAGGCAGGATGCAAAGATCCCCCTGGAGCCAGTTGCTCTGACAAATAGGTGCCAGCCCTTGCTTAGAGCAGAGCCCTGTGGCCTTATAGCTGCAGAAGGAGGTGGGAAAAGGGACAGGGAGGGGAGGCACCAGCCCTGTGATAGAGCAGGCGGGAGGGAGGAAGGGAACACACCCGCAGCAGGGAGCTGCAGGGCACGGGAAGGACCCGCAGCAGAGTGAGGAAAGCAGATACCCAAAATGCAGCTCCCTGGGGACCAGCCTGCGCGCCCAGCATCACCCCAGCATCACACCCATCACTGCTGTCACCAGCCTGGGACACAGCCCCGTGCCACCCTCCCTCCTCGTGTGTCTCAGCTCCAGGTGAGCTGTACCCTGCTGCTGGAGACACCTCTGTGCTGGAAGGCAGCTCCCACTCTAAAACGCCCCCCGAATGCAGACCTCTGGCTGGCAATGAAGACGTGCCCCTGTTCTTTTTTCTTTCCCCATTTTCAGGGCTGCAAGGAGCAAATCAAGCCTCTTCCCAAGAGCGGAAATGCAACTTGGAGAGTCTGGTGGTAGAAAGGGCAGAGCAGGGCTCTGCCTCCCTCAGTTTGTTTCAAGTTTGTTTGTCTCAAAATGCCTTGAGTGTTTTAGACTTTCACTGTTGTCAAAGGTGGCAGACAGGGCAGTGCTGTTATTCTGCTGAGGGAGAGAAATAAAAATAAAAACAATAATAAAAAAAATAATAACCATGTGCCTTCAGTGTGACTCAGAGTCATGGGAGACAGTACAGGATGAAGAAGGACCTGGGACCTCATCTGCTGTTGCCCTGTGTGAATCCAGAGGGTTTTGTAACATTTTAAATATCAAACACAGCCTCAGGTAGTCTGATGAAGTCTGATACTTCCCAGTCAAGCACCCAGATATCAAGAGACCGAGTCCTTCCTCCGCACAGGTTTGGGCTATAGTTTGGAAACGATTAAACAGTTGGTGTTACTTTTTTTCCCCAAGGTCCCTAATCCAAATGCTTTGGCACCTCCAGAAATGATACTCTGAGAATTTGTTTCATCAGGCAACACAGGTACCCTCAGCAGTGAGTTATTTGCTCTTCCTTTGCAGGCAGGGGAGAGAAACGGACACCTCTGGGGTGCAATCCATCCTGCGCTGGTGTCCGCAGCCGCTGAAATGAATCGCGCCCTTGGCTCACCTCTGCATCCACGGCCTGGAACAGGCAGCCCGGTGCACTGGAGCCAGACAAACACTGTGGACATCCAGAGTGATGAGGGGAGACTTTGCAGGCTCTTCATGAGACACTCCAAAAGAAAGCAGGCAGGAAGGATGATTTGGGAACATTTACACCCCTTTGTATGGACTGTTCGTGCCATTCCCCTCTCCTTTAGCTGTTGCTGCTCGTGGTGCTGGCACAGAGCACCAGGGCACCTTTTTGGGGGGAGGCTCAAAGGGTGGGCTCCAGGTCTGCTCCAGCCCAGCCTCACAGGGACCTTGACAGGGACACTTGGCTGTCACTCCAGGATATGAAAAGAAGCACTCCAGACTCGAATCTCTGTAAGGTCACGCCGAAGCCAGGAAAAGAGGCCCGGCCATTTATTTCTCTCATAGATATCTGTTTCTAGGAATGACCATGGATTGGAGGATGAGGTTAACACCTCTTCCAACCACACTGGTCAACAGAACAGTCCATCAAACTTTCTCTGCCTCAGGAGAAAGAATGAAAACAATCAGGAACACTTAACAAAACATGACTATGTTTACAGAAAGTGCGTGAGAAACTTTATCACAAAATGAAAACATAGAAAGACTGGAAAAGTCAGGGCAACACTTGGCTGCTCTTCCAGTGGCCTCATGATGGAGCCAGAACCACTCCCGGCCCCGGAGAGCCAGGGGATCCCACCTGCCAGGGACAGGGCGGGAGCATCCATGCAGCTCCTGTAATTTCTCTAATGGCTTTCTTTGCCTTGATAGATATTGAAGGAAGCTTGTTGCCGGGGCAATTTCCATGGAGAGATAATAAGAGATCATTTTCAAGTGAGCAGAACTTTAATGGCACATTCTGGTAATGAGGCAGCAAGGAGAGTAATGACCGGAGACCTCGGAGTGCGAGCACGTTGTGGGAGGGGGGAGAACTCGCAGTTCACTGCTCAAGGCAGCCTTTGGAGGCCTGATCTGTGTCCCCTTCACTTCAGCCTGGTGTGCTGCTGATTACAGGGAGAGGAAGACTCAGATCCAAATGTTGGCAGTGGGGCTGGACGGCTCCATGGAGATGCCCCAGTGAATTCACTGGGGAAGCGGGAAGGTTCTGTAGGGCTCAGGCACCAAATGCTCCCATCTTTTCCTTCAACAGAAGACAAATTGGAGAAAAAAGTCAAAGGAGACCTGGATACTCCTGAGCACAATCATGTGCTTTCTCTCTGAAAACAACAGGAAATGTTTTAGCCTGTGTGTGTTGAGAGACCGTGTTCCTGGAGAAGGGAGGGAAAGGGCTGCAACAGAGGGTGAAGGTCCTGTCTGGTTTGAGCTCTCTGTTCTGAGGTCGACATCTGCAGAAGCCCTTAGGAAGCAGAGGTGAAATTCAGGGATGGTGGTGGAAGCAGAGGTGAAATTCAGGGATGGTGGTAAAAGCGGAGGGTGCGAAGGCAGAGATCAAGGGCTCATGAACAGGGAAAGGCAGTGATAAAGGAAGACTAAAAAAACCTTGCTTATTCCATTAGGTTTTAGATCCAAGGAGGATCTATACCCATTCCTTTGGTGAATTCTGTGAGTGTAAACATGGAACTCAGCAGCCAGTATAAACATTAAAGCCACTTCTGAATTAGGAGAGCAAAATGTCCCCATATTAGATCACTGTAAAGTCACAGATTGCAAAAGACCGTGGAGAACCTGTGTGGGCCCAAAGCCACCTAAGGCCCAAGAGTGTCCTTTCTAGTCAGTTCTGAATGTCTAAACTGAGGAAAACTTGCCCAGGAACCAAAGTGCAGAAGAGGGTGTGGATTTCCTGCCTCCTCCTGGAGGTATGAAGCACTTTGATGTCTCTCCATTCCTTGAATCCATTCTGCACCTTGGTTTTGGCAGTGTGTTTAAGGAGGGCTCGCAGTCCTCAGCTGCTTCTTAAGGGCAGCCAAAGCTGGTTGCTGTTTACCTCCTCTCAAAAGAAGGAAGGTGAAGGGCCTGCTTTGCTCCAGCCTCGTTAACAATTGTTTCATTAATCACATCTTTCCCTTCAAAACCAGAGACAATCTGTCCAATTAACATTAAAGCTCTGGCAGTCGCTTGTGACAGTGGGGAACTTTGCAAGCAGCACTTTGACAGGCATCGCTATAAGTTTCACATTTTTAAAGCTGCTCACAAACAAACCAGCCCAGTCTCACCTCGTTAATCCCCTCTGCTCCCTGCTTGCACAGAGCCAGCCTCCTTTCTAGTCACTTTTACAGTGAATCCCAGCAGAGCTCGGGTCCCACAGTGCTTCTCCCAGACCTCCGGGATTGTGTGGGCATTTTTTTGTATTACACCCTGACCCTGGACTGCACCTCCGCTGAGGTCAGAAAGAATCATCATATTAAAGTGCAGGTCCAGCAGAAAAGGTCACCAATAACGTCCTGTCTCCAAATGCCACTTGATCAGAGAACAGTAGGAGTAGTAACGTGCAGAGAAAAAGTTACCCAGTTAACTCCAAGCCTCTCAGTCTAACCTTGACTGGAGATTTCAAAGTGAATTTTGAAGGGAAGAACAATTAAATACGCAGAGATAAAGGGGAAATGAGATAAGATGCAACACGGGTTTACGAAATGTAGATTGTGTCAGACGAGCATGATAGCTTTGTTTTGATAAGATACCTGATTTTCTAGACAAAGGAAATGCTGCTGATCTCCTTTATCTTGGCTTCAGTCAGGTATCTGATAGGTGCCATGTGGGAAATTACTAGTGAAGCTGAAGGAAAGGAGGATTAGTAAACTGTAAGGTGAGGTGCAACTCTCTGGAGGGAATTTACCAAAAGAGCTTCTCACAGAACAGTTTGGGAACTGATCTTTTCTTCTTGTGGATGAGCTTGGCAATGAAAGCAGGATCCTGAGGCTAAAATCACCCAGCGACACAGAACTGGAAGTTTTGACAACGCAGAGAAGAATGAGAGCACAAGTCTGAAAGAACTAAGTGACCTTGAGAATCAGAACAATTGAAATGAGAGGGCAAACAGAAAGTTTGAGATGACAGGTCAGGAATGCGAGGACTTGTGATAGCCTGAGATGTAATGTAGGAGATGATGAGCAGCAAATGGTCAAGGACTGTGTGGTCTAATTGACAGCAGCCTCACTGAGACGTCAGGCAAAGAAAGGCAGGTGCTATCCTTGGATGGATCAGGAGGGGTATTTCAGCAAATATAGACAAAAACCGGTGCCACTGACCATGTCTGGCTTCTTAAGGTCAGGAAGGATAAGCTTAGCCTTGCTTGAATGCAGAGGAGGGCTGGAGAATGGAAAACAGAACACTTACAGGAGGTCAGCAGAGTCAGCAGCAGCGTGTTTAATCTGGTAAAAGACAGGCTGATGTGGGAGAAGGTCCAGAGAGGTGAAATGGCTCCAGGAGCTGCTGGGATACAGCTCCTGGAGCAGCCACGGCACGGACACAGTGAGAACACCTCGGGAGAAGAGGTTTGAGAAGAAGAGAAGGTTTGAGCTCTGAGCTTCTCCTTTCACACCTGCAATGACAAGGACTGCTCTTGCTAGCCAGAAGGTCCCTGACATTCCTGTGCTCCCAGGCAGGGCTCTTTCCCTGGAGTTTTTCCCAGTACTCCGAACAGCTTTCTCCTTCCTGATACTCCCCAGAATCCCTCCAGGCTCCTGACAGAGTCAGAACATCTGCGTGGGAAACTGAAGTGATGATTGCAGCACACAGAAGAAAATCTCAAGTCTAATGCAGCCAGAACAGGTGAGAAAACCAGGAAAAACAGGTCAGGAGAGGAGTTAGCCCTGTGTGAGAACACAAACTGTCTGTCCAGGCTCACGGTGATCTGCCTGCTACCCTGTGCTATCCACTTCTACTGTCCCTGTTAGCATTTCCTGCCACTTGCTTCCTACTTTGCATCAACACAGGACAATCCCCTCAGTATTTTGCTGTCTGAAGCTGCCTGAAGCTGTAAACTGGCATTTGGAGCCCAGCGTGCTGATAAGATTTGCGCAGTGCATGTTTTCCCCTCCTGTCTCTTGCTCCTCTATTAGAGGCATTTTAACTCGAATAAGCTCTTTTCTTTGGCGTTCTATTTGCCTCATTTTCAGGCCTTTTGTGAAACTGGGACAAGTGCTTCCTGATGAACTGAGTATGGATTTGAGGAGCTCGCTGGGAAGGCTATTTACCGGGTGGGTATGAACTGGGCTTAAATCTAAAGGAGCTGCTAAAGCCTCGTCTGGCACAGGGCTATCACACGTGTCACAGCTTTGATTATTGCTTCCTGCCATGCTGGGAGGTCAATGCGAGATGAAAGAAGATTGGGAAACAGTCAGATTTGAGCAATCAAGGTGATACATCCCTGGATGGGGCTGGGAGGGAGAGTGGGGAAGGCTTTGGTGAAGCCTGCGGGTTTTGCTTCTCAGCGCTGGGCCAGCAGCACACACGCTGTAATTACATGTAGATGCTGGTGTCCTGGGGAGAAAGCTGTTTAAGGGAAATTCTTGCAAAGTTTTTCCCCCTGCTGGGATGATTACATTAACAGGTGCCAGGCACGGGGGAGCCTCGTGGGCCCTGAGGAAGGAAGAGGCAGGAGCTGAGATTTAGAGACTCTCCGTGAGCGAGTTGTTGCCTATTAAATGCAACCCGAGAACTGCATCGTGCCTCGGACATGGATGTGTCTGTCTGTCTGTCTGCCCCACCTCTAACATGATGCCCTGCAGTCCTTTTGGTGTGCCTGCTCCCCTGCGTGTTGGGAGCTCTGCTAAATCCTAATTGTCATTGTTCTGTTCTCTGTCTGGGCAGCTCAGCTTTTGTAATCCAAGTTCTTTTCATGCACAGCACAGGAGAGAGGCTGGTGGGCAGGGCTGGGATTGGGGTCTTACTTTAGAGGGGCTGGGGAGAGGCAGTGAGGGCAGCAAGGGGCACCTTCACCCCCACACTGTGTTCTCATGCCAGGCCAGTTGTCCCAGCTGGTGACAATTCTGTGTCCACAGTGTGGCTTGCACACTCTACTGGACCCACCCTTCCATACCTCCTAAAAACCACCATAATCTGTATTTTTCAGAGCAGGAAACTTAGGCACAGGCAGCGAAAGTGGTCCAAAGGCAGTGTTTACAAAACGTAAAAGGTACTCTGGAGTTTTTAGCAGTTGGTGCTTGAATCGACATTAAATGAATCCAATCCCTGTGTGACAGGAGCATCCTTCCCCCACTCCATCAGAGGTGTCTTAGCCCAGCCACAGGAATGTGCCCAGTGGCTTCTGTGTCACCTACTCCTGTCCCCGACCTTCTCCCTGCCCCAGCTCTCCCTAGGGCCGGTCTGGATGGGGAGCACAGCTCTGCTCCTGCCCAAATCCTCTTTCAGATGCTCATGTAGAGTGCCAGGCTTTCCCTCCCTGCCTGTGTGGAGCTATCAGAGCAGGGAGCCCCCCTCCCTCTCCTGTGGGATCTCCGTGTTGGCCAAACTCTGAGTGTCAGTATTTGTCCCCTCCAGGAAAGGTCAATGCCCAGCACTTGAGGGCCGTGGCACCAGGACCTTTTCACAGCTGGGACAGATGGCAGTGGCTCTGCAGAGAAAGGCCAGGGCAGGAGGGCAGCTGGCAGGAGTCTGGTTCTGTGGCAGGACGGACACGGCTCCCAGGCACAGACGGGTTTGTGGAGAGCTCCTCAGCTGCTCGGAGCTGCTTCACAGCCAGGACTTTGTGGGGCTGTGCTTGAAGCAGTGCTCGGTCCTCAGCTCCTCTGACCCTGCCTGAACGTGAGCCAGCAGTGCCCTGGCAGCCCAAAGGGCCACCCCTGTCCTGGGGGCATCGGGACAGCATCACCAGCGGGTCCAAGGAGGGGATTGTCCCACTCTGCTCTGGGCTGGGGCGACCTCACCGCGAGTGCTGGGGGCAGTTTTGGGCACCACAATATGAAAAAAAGATCTAAAGCTGTGGGAGAGTGTTCAAAGGATGGACATGGGGATGGTGAAGGGTCTGGAGGGGCCATAAGAGGACTGGCTGAGGGCGCTGGGGTTGTGCAGCCTGGAGAAGAGAAAACTGGGGGGAGACATTGGNCCACCCCTGTCCTGGGGGCATCGGGACAGCATCACCAGCGGGTCCAAGGAGGGTATTGTCCCACTCTGCTCTGGGCTGGGGCGACCTCACCGCGAGTGCTGGGGGCAGTTTTGGGCACCACAATATGAAAAAAAGATCTAAAGCTGTGGGAGAGTGTCCAAAGGATGAACATGGGGATGCTGAAGGGTCTGGAGGGGCCATAAGAGGACTGGCTGAGGGCGCTGGGGTTGTGCAGCCTGGAGAAGAGAAACCTGGGGGGAGACATTGGGGGCTGCAGCTCCTCCCGAGGGCAGCTCCGAGCTCTGCTCTGGGACAGGGACAGGAGCCAGGGAACGGCTGGAGCTGTGCCAGGGCAGGCTCAGGCTGAGAGCAGGGAAAGGCTCTTCCCCCAGAGGTGCTGGCACTGCCCAGGCTCCCCAGGGAATGGGCACGGCCCCGAGGCTGCCAGAGCTCCAGGAGCGTTTGGGCAGCGCTGCCAGGGATGGACAGGGGGGGTTGTTGGGGGGTCTGGGCAGGGTCAGGAGCTGCACTCTGGTCCTTGTGGGTCCCTCCCAGCTCAGGATATTCCATGGTTCTGTGACTCCTCCACACTCTGTGAGACCACTTAACCCGTTTTGTAATCACACTCCAAAGGTCTGATTTTCCTCTCCCTGGTGCTCAGAGAGTCCCACACTCCCCACAGGAGATGTTAGAGATGGATCCATTTCCACCCCCTCCATCTGAGGCACCCAGTCCTATTGCCCATCCCGACCTGGACCCAAGGCTGTAGAGCAGAGGGGACAGGTTTGCTGCCTGCTCAGTGCCCTGCATGAGACCACTGCTGGGAGCATGAGAAGAGGCCAGAACTGAACTTGCAGGTGATGCACATCTCTCACAAAGATGCCCTGCTAAGATATGTCCTTGATATGAAGGCAAAATCGAAATCATATTTGCTTTTCAAAGCCCATCTACATCTCACTCTGTGTCAGGATAAGAATTATCTTCCCCCTGTATCAGTATTGCAGAAAGAGGCTGCAGGTGTACGGCTCAGAAAAAACCCAAAATTATCTAGCCCCTAGCAGCTGTATTTTCCCTGTGATTTTTGGATGTCTTGGTTTCAGGGTGAGACATGAAGGTCTTTGCTATCTGAGTGAACTCAGTGAAACGCTGGTCTCCACCCCACAGATTTAGAGATGCTCAGATGCACAACAGAATTGGGACCCAGATCCAGAGCTATTCCAGAGGCAAGGACAGTAGCCAAAGCAGATCCCCTGCTCTCTAGAGAACCCACTTGGGTAAAATTACCTTCCTGGCCAAATGAGATGAAGCATGGAGCAGGTTTAATTTGTGTGTTATGTTCTTGTTAATAACAATATCTAATTAAAACATCTGGCGACAAATTAATGGCCTGAAAAGCAAAAAAATCAAGGAGGCTTTATTGAATTTTTCTTTCAACTCCAGCTCTCCAGGTCTGAATGAATTCATCATTGGAGACAGAGCCTTGTTTGTCTGATTCTCTCTTCAGCGCAGTCGTGTAAGTTGTAGCTTTATTGTCTAGAAACTTTCCTTAAATTAAACTCGTCATTCTTATGAAGATGATTGCTTGAAGGGGAGATTAACCTTTACGATGTGATAATGGCAGTTGTTGTTCGTTTCAAGAGCCCCTGAAGATTGGTGGAAGCTGGAAGTGATGGAAACTGGACTGGGATTTGGCACTGCAGATGAGAGGTGGGAATGGAGTTTGTCTCTGATGGGGCTCTTCACACTGATTTCATTGCAGGATTATTATTTAGGTATCATAAAAATAATTAAAAAAAAATATATATATTTAGAAGAGCCCAAGTCTTATTTGTATGTGTGTGCAGCATCTCATGCAATAAGATCCCTGTCTGGGAACTTTATGTGGTCCTAAATAAGGGCAGGGTGATTTATCAATAGCAGAGTGGTGAGTTTAGTTTGCTACATGCTGAGCATTCCCTCTCCTTCTGCTGCTGGCTTGTGGGGGAGACAACCACCTTGTCCACAGCCTCTTGCAGATAAAAAGCCCTTGGGATTATTCTTCCTATTATCTTTTAATAAGGAGGACATGAAGGCTGTGCCTATCAATATTACAAGCCCTGGCCCCTCAGACTGTGTTATCCAAAAGGACAACCTGGAGTGGGCAGGTGGAGCTGTGCCCTCGGGGAGGGAGGCAGAGCCCCAGGACAGCTCTACCACAGCAAACCCAAACCCTCACAGAGGTCACCCAGGCCCAGCAAGGACACGAGTGTAGCCCTGACTAAACGGTTCTGTGTGAAATGACACCAAGTTGTTTTCAAGCTCTTCAGTGTGTGATTGATCTCCTGTAACAGGACATGTGCAATTAGCCAGCAGCTCTGCTATTAATAACTATCCCCGAGCATGTGGATGAAATGAATTGGTGTCTCTGTGGATTATTGCCTTTCTCCGTCTGACACTTCTCTAGATGAGTGATACAGAACAAAAAGGGAATTTTAGGAGTATATAATTGAGTGTGTATTAGGGTTTATGAAGAGATTCCTACAATAACTGTCATGTTCCACCTGATGGAGTAGCTGTTATGTGAACATGCCAAAGAACCACTTTCCTTGCTGTGATCTTTGTTCTCACTTGCTTTGCCTGTATTATCTGAAAATCTCCTTTAGCTGATGCCACTGAATGCAGCCTGAGTAATGACTTGAGTGCAAAATAAGGACAGGAATAAAGAATGAGGTGAACACTTACTGTCAGAGGCCTCAAACTGGGCACCAAAGTGAAAGCAGGACTGTCTCAGAGGCAGATATCTTGTGCTGCTTCCACCAGCGGCAGCTCCTCGGGAAATCAGGACACCTCCATTTATATCCTGGTGGAAACTGAAGACCCAGGCACCCCTGCACTGTCCAACCTCTGCTCCAAAGGGGACAGCTACACCAGCAGGGAAGCACTGGGAAGAGAAGGAAGGCGTGGAGGGACGAAGTGACCTGCTTTGTGTGTCAGGGCAGGCGGGTGGCACAGCCAGGACAGGAGCTCTGCCTGCTGCCTGTCCCAGATCCTCAGCTGGAGAGTCCTGGCGGGCTTGTCCTGCTGCCAGGGTGAGGAAAAGCGATTCCTCAGACACGAAAACTTACCTACGCTCCTAAACGTGGTTCTGTGGGGGATCCAGCAGGGTGGAAACTGAGCCTTTCTGCAGCAGGTAGAGGCCTTTGCTGAGGGTGTGCTGGAGCCCTGTGACCCATCCTGCTGTGATACCCAGTGACAGCAAAAGCTGGGGGGTCTCTGGGCCAGCCCCATGCCAGGGGAGAAGGGGGAGATTTGCTTTCCCCCTCTTTGAGGCCTTGCTGTGTGCCACTGAGCTTCTCAGCAGAGACATGTGCTCCTCTCACCTACCTGCCAACAAAATATCTCGGCTGAGGAGTGGGAATCCTATTGGGATTTGGTGGTGTTGGGGTCATTACATTTACATCCAACAACACCGAGGAAGCTCCCTTTGCATCCCAGCCTTCCCATCACCAGCCCAGACCTATTTCCATTGTTGCCCTGGATTTTTCCGTACTGTTTTCTTTCTCTGGCCTTACTTCTTTCTCCCCCTCCATTTTTCAGTTTGGCTTGTCACACACACACGGAATCACACACTCAATCCTCCCAGAGCCTTGGGCCTGCCAGCAGATCTCGAATGCAGTGGGGCTGAGGGATGCCCTGTCACCTCCTGCCCCTCCACGTCCCCCCTGCCCTATTCCCCCCTGATCTATTGCAAAGGACGGGTAACCTCAGGCAGAAAGATGGATGCCACAATTACATTCCCCTTTTCAGCAGCTCTTTCCCCTCGCCTCTTCCTGATGGAAATCGTGGGCAAGAAAAATCTATTATTACTCTCCAAATCATATCAAATATTTATCAGGGTAATTCTCTAGTTATCACCACCGATTGCAAGCCTCAGTCACGTACTAAATCTTGTTAGTGTCATCCCCAGGAACGTGGCTCGTCTGTCTCCTCAGCCGAGAGCTGCACAAACCAGGCTGCCCCAGGGGAACCTGCCTTGTGGAAAAGCCGTGGGGAAGGAGGCAGAGGAGCAGATCAGAGACGGGCACGAGCTCCCCAAATCCCCACGTCCTCCCAGGGCACGGGGCAGGCAGGTTGGCTGTGGGAGGGGGATCAGCCAGGCCACACCGAGGGATCTGATGGTGGGTGATGTTCAGAGAAGCTCATTCCTAATCAGAAACTGTCCCAAACAGCCCCAGAAAACGAGGTGTATTCCTGCCCAGGAGTCACCCGGGGCTGGGTGGGGAGTCAGTGGCAGGGACCAGAACTCAGCTCAAGGTCTCTGGCTCAATGACACGACTGCTGCTTTTGGAGCTCTGTGGCTGGCTGGAAGCAGCTCTGTCCTGGGGGTCCTGTAAGTCAGGGCAACCTTGCCATCCCTGCCACCTCCCCTGCCACCCACCGTGTGCAGGACTGGCAAACGCAGCCGCTCGAGCCGGGCTTTTGTTGTCGTGGTTCTTGGCACCAATATGTTTCCAGATTGTACCTATTTTTAAACTCTTTATTGGGTCAGATCTGGACAGCTTGGAGACTTCAGCTCTTCCCTCTCTCTACCCCTGTGCACACAACTTGGTGCTGCAAAGGGAAGAAATGAGCAGCAAAATTCCTCTGCCAGAACCAATCAATCTGGCACCTGTCATCAGCATCACAGCAGCTATAAAATATTTAATTTCTTAATGATGAATTGGCAGATTGTTTAAAAAAGACAACAAGGAAACAAAGAAAAGGAAACAGACACTCACAATCTGCAGTCACACTCTTTGCCAGGCTGAGCCTTTGGAGCTGATAGCAGGAATGTGTTTTTCCATCCCAGCTACCTGACAGTGCTGCCTATTCATAAAGCCCTGCTGGTTGTTTTGGGGATTTTCCTGCTCAGTCACTGGACCCTTGATTTACCATCCTAGTGTCCAAACACTGATTCCTGATCAAACTCAGCCTTCAGAGGGGGATGTTTTTCAGAAAACAGGCAAACAGCTTCTCAATGGCACAGATTTTACCTCCTGCAGTGCTGCACCCTGAAATAAATAAGGAAAAAGAATGATCAGGCTAGGTCAGAGCACAGGTACATCCAGCCAGGTATTCCAGTTCCAGCAGTGACCCACAGTTCATGTTCTGGGAAATCTCTAGGAATAGTTCAGTCATAAAGTGCCATTTCTCTTACAGCCTCCAGCAATCTGCAGCTCAGGGAGATCTCTGTGGTTTCTAGCTCCAACTGGAATTTTCTTCCGTGAGCTTGCCTAGTCATTTTCTAAAGTTATGCAAACTTTGGGCATCCACAAAAATCTTCACTCAAATAGTCCCATAGTTCTCTTGTGTGAAGCTGAATATCTTATTTTGTTTCCAGCATATCTCCTACTAATTTAACTCGATGTTCCCAGTTCCTGCATTAAAGAGACAGTGAAAAATCATTCTCTCTTCACCTCCCATCCCTTGAACATGTTTGGCTCACAAAACAGGGAGAGGCAGAGAGAGGCCTGGGTTAATGGAGACCAGGACTGGGAATTTGCAGTGGATGGTCTGATTCCAGAGGATGTCAGCCTGTGTGTGCCTGTGGATTCCTTCTGCCTCCATTTCCTACAGCTGTGAGCTTGGAGGGGAGCCAGGGTCCTCACCTGCCTCATGGTATTTTTGGAAATGCATTCTGATGGGAGTCACCTCAAGGAAGCCTGTAAATACAAGCAACAAAACTGCCTGACCAAACTGAATCCTGTATTGCAAATATTGTGATATTTGGCGGTTTTTATTTTGTTTTATTAGTGTCTAAGTTCTGTTATTGGGACCTTTTAATTACAAGAGATCCATAAGGTCTCACTAAAGCAAACACAAACTTTCATCCACCACAGAAAAAAACCTGGAGACCAGCTTTAACAGCTTGTGAAATCCTCCTGAACCCCGGGGAAATGAAGAGGAAGGGAACATTTTTCACTTACCACCATCTATTATTTTTAAGCCGTCTCATGACGGGGAGCGGTGACGCTCCTCGCTGGCGTGACCAAACCTACACGGATCCTCCGGGCCGGGCTTTGGCAGGCGTGGGTGGCTGGCTGGCAGCTCTCAGGCACAGCCTTCCTCCCTCCTCCTCTGCCTCTCCCGCAGCCTGTGGGGCTCCAGAGCTCTGCCGGTGGGGTGGCAGCACGCAGGGGCTGCCAGGGCCACGCAGCATCTCAGGTCCAGCTACCAGGAGATGCCTGGCACACCCCTGGAGCTCTGCCTGCTCTGCTGATCCGGCTCAGCCCTCCTGTGCAAATATGCAAAACAAAAGCTCCCGCTTGTACAGGAAGGGCTTGCCCTGCTTTCCAGAGGGGTTAATTGAATCAGGAGCACTCCCCAGCACAGGGAGCTGGTACTGGTGCCCAAGCGACCCCTCCCTGCTGGTGTGGGTCTGCTCCAGGGCAAAGCAGGTTTCCCCCAGCCCCTGGGCAAGTTCTGAGCCGCAGAAGGATGTTTCCATTGTGCTTTGGGATAAGGTGAAATCAAAGGGCAGCACTTCCTTGTCAGACAGCTCCTTCCCCTGTTAGCTCTGGGCCTCGGTCTTCTGCAGCTGGTGTTTGAAGAGAAGTTTGCTCCACTGATCCTGCCTAATGTCTCTTCGGAAGTTCTGAATGGAAAACATCCTGCTTATCTCTAATCAAAGCTGGGTTTTCTCTGCCTCCGGGCCGCAACGTTGCAACAGGCTTGGCCCTAGTGGGAGCAGTGGATGCTGAGCAGTGGAGGTGCCTGCTGCCTCTCCAGGCAGGGGCAGAACCTGCAGACCCAGCCCATCCCACCCGCTGCAGGGGTTTGGGGTACAGATGGGGAGATTTTAGGCAGCAGCCACCCAGCTTTGAGCTGCAGCACAGGGAGCTGGAGAGGCATCGCTTCCCCATCTATTAAAATAGATCTCCCTGCCAGCAATAGAGCTGGGAAGTGTGACTCAAAGTGGGGGCAGGAAGAGGGGTAGGGCTGATCAGCAGCTAGACACCCACACGGGGAGCACAGCTCGGCAGAAGCACTGGCATCCCACCCTTGCCAGCGTGGTTGAACACGTGCTGGAGCAGAGAAGGGGCTGAGGGAGGAGTTGCCTGTGGGAAGTTTTTGGCTCACGGTGAAAGCACATGGGGAGGTGCCCGTGGGAAGGGCAGTGCCAGAGTCCTCTCCATCACAGGCCTTTTCCAGAGGGCTTTAACAAAGAGCATGAGCTTAAAGAGATTCTCTCTTGCTACCCAAAATCAGCCCTGGACACTGCTCTGAGGGCGTCCCTCTGCCCTTGACTCCTTGCCAGCCATGCCTGGCTGGAAACCTTCCTCCAGATGGAGCTGGCTAGGAAAGGTGTGGAAATGCAGAGAGGGAGGAAATGAGAATGTATGAGCACCCCAAATTGGATGTTTTTGCTGTCATTTAGACTGCTATAAAACTAATAAAATACTGAGTAAAAAATGAGTAAAATATTGTGATTCTTCTCTAATAACTTTTTTTCATCCACTTATGCTGGAATACATTTACTCTGAGTCAAAATTCTTGTCAGGAGCTGGTTGGGGCAGATCCTTTAGTTTATTATTTGATTGCAAAGAACCTACTTTCTCCCAAATATCTTATTTTTTTTTTCATTAAAAAGTGATAACAGGAGGTGGTGAGCCATAGCCACGTGTTGCAGTGAAGGCAGAGCTGTGGTATGAGAGGGAAACAGGAATATTTTGGGTGCTGAGGTGGGGGCATCACCAAAGCTAATTATAACACTTTCAGCCTAAATAGCTTGGCTCCTTGTTAGTTGGATTAAAAAGGTCAAATTTTCTCTGAAAGACTTTGACAGAGGAAGGGTTTTGGCTGAGTCTTCAGGGGAATGCTGCCCCTGCCACCCTGGGTGTGTGGTGTGGAGCCATTTGCCCCTCTGCCCGCTCCTTCCCAGAAAACCTGGCTGGGGATGAAGCAGCAGAGCCTGGAAAAGCAGCTTCTCATTAAAACAACCCCCTCAGCCACTTGCTTTGGCGGCCCAGTGTCAGCAGCTCCTGGGATTTCATCCCCCAGCCCAGGCAGTGTGCTCTGATGGTTGGGATTTTCTTGCATCAGCTCATTTTCCCCTGCAATGGCTCATTTTTTCCTTGCAGAATTTTCTAGGGCTTGGTCAGGCTGCAGGGCTTGCTTGCATCCTTGCTGCCTGTCTGAGGTTCAGGGGCAAGGCAGGCTGGAGCTGCAGGAGGCCAGGAGGGGTTGACAAAGCTCTGGGCTGGAAAGCTGGCATCAGAGCAGCTGGAGAAAGCAGGAGGATGGAAGGAGGTTTTCACTTGGAATTGTGCCTTGGAGGGGACTTGGGGAGCGGGAAGAGGCAACAGGCCAAGCCATGGGACCCCAATATAAAAAAGACATGAAGCCATTGGAGAGTGTCCATAACAGGGACACGAGGATGAGGAAGGGTCTGGAGGGGAAGCTGTACGAGGAGTGACTGATTTGACTTGGTTTGTTCAGCCTGGAGAAGTGGAGACCGAGGGGAGAACTCATTGTGGCCTTCAACATCCTCAGGAGGGGCAGCGGAGGGGCAGGCACTCCTCTCCTCCTCTTGTAATCAGTGACAGGACTCAAGGGAACGGCTGGAGCTGTGTCAGAGCTGTTTAGGTTGGAAATCCGGAAAAAGATTTTCCCCCCAGAGGGTGCTGGCACTGCCCGGGCTCCCCAGGGAATGGGCACGGCCCCGAGGCTGCCAGAGCTCCAGGAGCGTTTGGGCAGCGCTGCCAGGGATGGACAGGGTGGGGCTGTTGGGGGGTCTGGGCAGGGCTGGGGTTGGACTGGATCATCCTGTGGGTCCCTCCAGCTCGGGATATTCTGTGGTTCTCTCTTTCTGTGATCCTATGATTCCATGATTCCGTGATTCCATCTCCAAGTTTGGGACCTGCCAGGCCTGGAGCAGCTTTTATTAAGCAGCAAGAAGGGCCTGCTAGGAAATCCCCAGGATAATGAACATTCCAGGTGAAACAGAGGGCAAAACCCCCATTTCCCACTCCACGCCTCTTTCGCTGAGGGATCCTTATCGATTCCTCTCTGAGCTCTCCACACCTCCAGCAGCCCCGCCGGCTGTGGGGCTGCTTTAGCGGTGTGCCGGAAGACACGGACTGCCGAAACCTGGGGTCGGGCAGAGCGGCTCTGCACAGTGACAGCGGGGACACGCGGGGACACCCGGGACACGCAGGGACACCCGGGACAAGCAGGGACACCCGGGACAAGCAGGGACACGCGGGGACACGCGGGACACCCGGGACAAGCAGGGACACGCAGAACAGCGGGGACACGCGGGACAAGCAGGGACACGCGGGACACGCAGGACAGCGGGGACACGCGGGGACACGCGNCGATGGCACTGCAGGAGCGCGGAAAGCTCCGCTCGGCTCCGCTGGGCTCCGCTCCCCCGGCCCTTCCCTTCCCTTCCCTTCCCTTCGCCCGCTCCGCTCCCCGGCCCTTCCCGCGGGTGCCGCTCGCAGGGACGAGGCGTGCGGGGGCCTGGGGGTGCCGCACCCCCAGTTCTGCTGTTCCCCAGTGCGGCAAAGCTCTCCGGGCAGCCGGGACCCCCCATCCCCTCGGGGCAGGGGAGGCAGCAGCGGCCCGAGCGCGGCGCCTTCCCCGATGCGCAGCGGCCGCATCCCCGCAGCGCGACACACCTGGGACCTTCCCCCGCTTCCCCGGGGACCGGCTGCTCCCAGCCGGCCCGCGGCTCCTCTGGGCAGCGTGTCCCAAATTCCTCCGGCACTGGGGAAAGCTGCCCCGGGCTGGCTCAGCCCCCGTGCCTGCCAAATCTCTGCTGTCACCCCCGAGCTCCCCCGGGCTCGGCGATGGGCTCCGAACGCGCGCTGGTCATGCAGGGCTTGCATGATAATGTCCTGCTCGGCTGCCAGCTGGGTTTTGGAAAAGAGAGAGAGAGAGAGGATCGCAAATTCATTACTTTGCTTGTTCCTGAAGGTGCAGATCCTCCAGCCAAAAACCAGAGAGCACCGTAGGGATGAAGAGAAAACCATTTCCATATAGAACAGGCCTTTTTCCTGAAATAATCCCTGCAGGAGAGAAACTCTGTTAAAATGTCTGGAGGTGACAATCCTGGTATTTATCTGTTCTTATCTACAAAGTTTTTGAGATGTATAAACGCAGCGAGTTCTGCCCAAATTATTGTCGGATCGAAAACAGTGTGATCCCCTTCATAGAGATTGTCTGGAATTATCTGGTGGGCACAAGGTGGATGGCTCTGCTTTTTCTCCTCCTTGTCCCCACAGGAAAAAAAGTTCTTACTAGGACTTTTCCGTAAGCAAGAAGAAACACATCCAGGAGAAAATAGAACAGGAGAGGAGGGGGAAAACCCTATTCCAGGAGAGAAGGACAGAGGGGGTTTGATTGCTGCAGCTCTTGTCCCTCTCTTTGGATGGAGCACTCTTCACTTGATATCTCCCTGTTGTAAATGCAGCTGATTGATTTTCTTTCTGTTTCTTCTTTTGCACTTTTTTATTTTAATAAAGATAGATTTATTTTATTTGGAAGCCTGAAGCAAAATGTTCCCGCGTCTCCGCCCACCCTTCTGGCACTAAGCGCTGATGGTTATTTCAGTGGTTATAATTTGATTTCTGCCTCTCCTGCTGGGCTGATGTGAGAGAAACAATATTTAGGGAAGCTGATTTTTAATTTTATTTTTTTTTCTAGGGTAAGGGAGATGGAGGCTGGGAGTGGTATGGGAAGAGGGAAAAGAATCAGCAAAATGCACTCACATTTTCTGGGCATTTTATCTCCAAGTTTGCAGTCTCTGATGGGCAGCTCAACTCACCCACTGTTCTCTGAAGAATGGAGTGATGCATCTTTTGTGTTATTCTTGCTCTATTGCTCATTGTAGCTGCTCTTTGCTAACGATTCCAGGTTTCTAGCCTGAGCAATGAAAATTTCCATTTTGCAAGAGGGGAAACTGAGGCACAGAGGAGTAAAGCAGTAGTAAAGCAGTAGTAAATGGGTCCTTTTTCCTTCAGATCACCTGTCACCAAGAACAGTGTCAGGAACAGGACCGAGTTCCAAATCCAGGATGTCATCAAGGCACACAAACCACCCACTTCAGCACTGCCATCTCTCAATTAAAGTTAGACAAAGTGAGATTTTCACCACTGCTTAGCACCCAGACCTTGAGCAGCAGATTTTCCAAACAATTCAGTTACTCCCCAGCTCTTGGCATTTCTTAGAGAAAAGATCCTGTACTTTGCTAAGAGGATTTTTTTTTTGGCAGAGAAAAAAAAATCTGACCCTTCATTTCAAAACACAAAATAAAAACTTGTCTATCACTTTTTTCCTACTTTTTAAAGGATCAACCTCCCTCTTTTTCCTTTTGTCTTTTATTTTTTTGGCTTCTAGAAAAAGGGCTAGAGAGTTCCTCTGTGCATAGCTGAAGATAATAACTTAGCTAAATATTTTTTTCTCTTTTAAAGTATATATCAAGATTGCCTGCTGCACAGTTTACATTTCCTGCTGTGGAGACAAATACTTTAATTAAAATGGGAGGAAAAAAACCATGCAGAAAAAGAAAAAGCCTCTGTGAAAAGAATCTTAAGAGGCTTGAAATGGGCAAATGAAGCCCTTTGGCAGCCCGGCTGTATTTTGCATATATGCAAATATAAATATTTGGGACTATTTTGCTCAGGGCAAGGAGGGAGGTGTTGGTGAAAGGCAGACTTTGAGAAAGACCTTTTTGTGAAAAGGTCTCAAACTGCTTGGACTCCCCCTCCTCCAGCCCCTGCTCCAGTCCTGGTGCAGGACAGATGGAATGCTTTTAGATGATCATGTCTTGAGAATAAAAGGAAAACAGAATTTTCTAAATGCTTTGGCCTTTTCTCTTTCCTTCACCTACGAGCAAAGCATTGAATTAATTCCTTGTGGTTTGTGTATTTGATTATGGGACTCCTTGTAGCTGCTCTCCCTCCTGGGTTCAGCTCGTCCCGAGGGAGAGCCCAGCAGCAGCCAACAGCCAGAAACTCCTCATGTGCCAGGCTGGTCCTGCCTCCGGGCACAGAGGAGAGGGATGGGCAGCTGCAAGCACGAAATTACTGCTCAGACTTGGAATTCTTCTCCCAAGGTGGACTTAGAGGCTGAAAGCATCACATCTGGTTTTTTACTGCCAATTTTGGCAATGGAGGAAATAAAGGGAAGCCCTGTGTATAAGGGAGAGTGCAATGCAAGTCTGCAAGGCTTGTCTGGAGGGAAAATGCCAAGAGAACTATTTCCTTGCATTTTTAAGCAAAAGGAGCAGCCTCAGAAGGGCACCCCTCACTCCACTCCCAGCCTGCAGCAGGTCTGCAGCCAGCAGAGCTCAGCTTGTTCCCTCTAAGATATTTTTGGGAAACACTCTCCATATCTTTCCCCTAAAGCCCATCCATCCACCCAGGAGAACAGCCTGCCTTCCCAAGCACACCAGGCTCTCAGGGCTTCCCGTTGAAAGCCACCCACTGGGGGATCACTGGAGCTCCTTGGCATGACCAGGAGGAGCAGCAGCTGCCAGCCCTGCGTTCCAGAGGGCGGTGGTGAGCAGCAGGATTCGCGTGGATGGGTTAATCAGGCTTCCAGAGATCTTTTTCCAGGCCAGGGTATAGGTGCATTGAGAGCATCGCAGTGTGCTTCCCCCTGCTAAGCTGGGATTTGTATCAAGCTCATTGAGGATAATTAGATGATCACCATCAGATGGGGAAGCTGAGCTCTCACTTTCTGCACCCTCCCTCTAAGAGAGCAGAATATTGTTCCTGCTTTTCGCCAGCCTGGACCAGCAATTCTCTCTTGGAGCTGTGAGCTGTCCCTGTATAATTAAGGCTGTCAGTCAAACTCAGACACCTAAACACTGTAAACTCTGTGGCTTAGCAGGGCTGATCACAGGACTTCAGTGCTTGGCAGTCAGAGCAGCAATTGCAGGCTCCTTTCCCGTGTTGGGGGGACAAACTCTGGGGCTGTGAGGGGGAAAGTTCCCTGGGAAGCTGCTATGTGCCTCCAGGGCTTCCTGGATGGCCGGGACCGAGGGCCCTGTGCAGGTGGTGGGATGAGCTGCGCTGATCCTGAGCATCATTTCTGCTCCAGAGCCTGATTCTTGGGCTCAGGGTACTGGTGGGACCTGCCTGGCAGGGAGTTTGGGTTCTTATTTATTGTCTGGATGGGCCAGAGCACCTAGAAAAACAGGGAGGGAAAGGTTTGACCCACCCAGCTGCTCTGCTCCTTGCAGTTTTACGTGGCTGGAGGGCTGGGCAGGGCAGCCAGAGGAGCAGCAGGATGAAGCCCAGTCTGAGCCATGGAGATGCCTCAGTTGGGCTGCAGCAGATTCCCTGGAGCTGATGGTCACTTCCAGAGTGCCTGCTGGCCATCCACAGCCTGTTCCCTCCTGGCTCTATCTGGAGCGACAAATGAGGCTTACCTGAGGCCAAGGATTTTCAAAACTGAATCTGTTCAAGGTCCTGAACAGCTTGGCATAACTTTGGCAGTAGCTTTCCATCTGTTTCCACCTGAATTCCTCAGTGCAGGAGCCCTTTATGTGCTTGGGAAGGGGCTGGCTGTTTGTGGGACTGAAGTGTCCAGGAGCTGGGAGACAGCACAACACGGTCATGAGCTCAGAACCCTGCACTCCTAGAACTCTTTCAGAGATCTCTCAAACCATCACTGATTCTCAGGCCACGGTCTGAAAGCCTTTAGGAAGGGCTAGCATGAAATGAACTTGGTTTCTTTCACAGGAAGCATCCTTTGTGTGGAGAGAGGCCTTTTTTGGAAGGTTTGTTACCCGTGCCGTGTCTGTCTGGGGAATTTTGTTGGAGGAATCAGTGTCTCAGTGGCTGCTGATGGGTGGCAGCCTGGGGTATTTGTGTGCAGATAAACGGGGTCCTTCCCTGGAAATAGGGTTAAATTCAATTGAGCCTTGCCCGATGGCATCAGGATACCATTCCAAGTGAGCCAACAGGCCAGCAGAAGGTGGGATGCAGACAGTGAGGGAAACGTCCCCTGAAGGACAACCAGGAGATGCCCTGTCGGACTGATCAGTGAAGCTTTGTCATGGCTGTCATGAGCTCTGCCATGAAATGAATGAGTAAACGAAATTAGAAATGGAACTGGAATCCAGCCCCTCTCTCCTCTTGTGGACGATGGGAGGATGAATAAATGCTCCCCAAATGTGCACAGATAGAGGAATGATCAGATATCAAACACTGCTGCAGGTTTGGAGACCTGCTCCTACCAGGAAAGAAAGACTTCTCTCCCCCTGTCACAGCACTGCAGTGTTATTCTCATTCCAGTCTGCCCCACCACCATTCTGTAATCAAATCCCTGCTCAGAGCTGCATTTCTGTCCGTGGTTCCAGACCTCAGACCTGGTTCTGTGCTGGCAGCTGTGCTGAATGAGCCCTCTCACACGTGTTCCTGAGCCTCCCCTGTCTGAAGACACTACTGGTAATTAGTTAGTGTAAAATGAGAGGAGTTTTGTTTGGCATTCCTTAAAACACTCTCTCCTCACAGCTCTCTGGCCTGGGGCTGGCTGTTCCACCCACTGCTTCTGGAGCACAGCTCTCCCCATCACTGCATGATGGAGGATTATTTCATTAATGGATATAATGATACTTTGTCTTTGGTGTTGACGATCTTTGTGGCAGTGCTGTGCAATGTTTAATTAACTTTGAGCCTGCCAGGCACTATGAGGATGTTGATAACCTGCAACAAATGCAGCAGAAGCTTGAAGGCCTGGCGTGGTAAAATAACCTTGGCCAAGGTCACACAGTGACTCTTGCCTGGGCTGAGGTTCGATGCCACGTCTCCTGGTGAAGCAATGCTGTAAAAAAAGTACATTTCCCTGCTAAAAAGTGCAAAGTGGGGTAATCCAGGCGAGGAATGTGAAGTGCTTGGGGGAGCAGGGAGCGTGTTGAGGAGCGTGGTGGCTGCACTGCTCAGTCCCACGGCTGTCAGGGCAGTGTTTGAGTTTGCATTTGGCCGTGTTGGCTTTGCGTGAGCAGGAGCTGCTCGTGCAGCACACGGGGTAGGGACAAGCATTTAATGTGTGGATTAAAAGTGAGGTGTCACACGAGGGCTGCCAGCAGGGAATACACACACAGAGGCACACGGAAAAGAGGGAGATGCAGAGACCTTGTATAAGCCCTGTCGTGGATGTGGATTTATTAAAAACCGTGCTGATTTCTTACAGGATTTGTTAAAATGTGTGGTGATTTCTTCCATTCAAAGCTTTTTGATTGCCATGGAGCTCTGTGTTTTACCAACCCAGAGGCTCTGTGTTCATGAGCCCTCATCTTCTGACCACCTTTCCATAAGATGATCCTTGTTTGAGTTTTGGAGGTGCTGTCCATGCACCAGTCCTGTCTAATTTCCATATTTTTTCTTGTATTGGGTGTGGAAGAAGCTGCTGGTCCCAGCTGCAAGGGTGTTGCTGGTGTCAGTACTGTAAAAGCATGGGTTTGAAATCCTGAACAGATGCTTGCTCTTTCCCCTTCCCAGAGATCTGCCACCACGGGAATCATTGCTTTGGACTTCAACCCTCCATATGTGCCCAGAGGTCAGTGCTGATGGTTTGGTTACCCTGGAAACCAGGACAAAAATGCACCAAGCCATTTCAGCAATATGGGTCACTCGTGGCAAAAAAGAGACAGAAAATGCCTCCCCTTCCAACTGAGGTGTTTCCATAGGGGAACCTACAGGTCTGAGCAGGTCACAGTTTGTCCTGTCTCCTGTGGGGTGGGAGGTGAAGCCCTGAGATTCAGAGGGCTTTGTTGGCCCTTGGTTTCCAGTGCTGACTGCAGAGGTGGAGGGTGGGATGTTGCTCAGTCCTTGGGCAATCCCCTCCTGCTTTGTAAGCAGCCACCCTGTGCTCATCAGTTCTTTGGGAAAAGCACCAAAATGAGATGTTAATTCTGTCCTTAGTCCCCGAGAAAGGGAGGGGACGTGGGTGTCGTACCTGCCATGGGATTTCAGATTGTTTCCTAAACAAACGGGAGTGAGGGAAAGTCACACTCATCCCTTTGGAAAAGGGCCAGGTTGAACACTCAGAGATTTCAGTGATTTGCTAATTGTTGGGAAACATGACTGTCTGCAGGAGGCAAGAAATGTTTCTTTTATTGTTCTGTTTGAGAACAAATGCACTTCTGGCTTAAAGGAGTTGACGCTGTCTTGTGGGAGAGGGATTTTGGGTGAGGAGAGGTGAAAATTACCTTCATATCTCCTCTGAGGTCTTCCCACAGCTTCATGACCCTTCTTTTTTTATTATTATTGTTTTCCTTGGCACGCTGTCAGAGCACTCCTGTCTCTTCCAGCTTGTTTTAAGCATGGAGCCACCCTGCCAAGTCTTTATGTGCAGAAGATCTTCCACATTTAAGAAGCCACCTTAAACCACCACTTACACCTGCTGGCTCCTGTCCACATCCCACCTCTGGAGCCACATCATCTCATCCTCTTCTGCTTTCTTCCAGGATGCAGCTGTATTATATTTCCCCTTCTTTCCTTCCCTTGTTGCTGCTTTATTCCTGTCACCTTCACGGGTTCACCTCAGCTGCCACCTCTCCAAAACGCTGTCCCTGCCAGCAGAAAGGACCCACAGTGATGATGTACAAGCTGGTGTACAACCACCTTGGTGCAGCCTCTGAGCTGGGTGTTCACTGGGAAGAAGACTCCTCCTGCCCAGCTGTTAGAGGGCAAACCCCAGGAGTGGGGTTGGTTTGGCTTAGATCAGGCTGCACCTCTGGCAGCAGCTTCATTTGGGGGGTCAGACATCAGTACAGCACCCACATAGCTGCTGTGTCGTGGGAGGTGAAACTTCTGCTTCTCCTCACAGTTCCTTCCTCCCCTTCTCTGTGGTCAGGCTCTCAGGGCACTTCCTGTGCCCTTTGTGTCATTCCTTTTCCTGGCTAACTTCCCTTCTGGTATCTCAGCCCTGCTTCCTGACAGCTTTCCATAACACCCTGTCTTGGGATCTGCAAAGGGTTAATGCCCTTCCCATGCTCCCACTGCTTGTGGCTGCTCCATTCCTCCTCTGTTGGAACCCAAGTGGTTTTTTCCTGGTTGATGCAGGCAACTCAAGGCCAAAGAAATGCTTAAAAAGTCCCCCCAAAACATGCAAACTGAACAGAACTGAGAGAAAAGTGGGGCTGAATAAATTCCTCTTCACCAGGAACACTGCTTCAGGTTTTACTCTGTGCACAAATAAGTCTTTGCTCTCCAAAAAGCACATAATAGCCACAGAGGCTGTGTAGATTCCAATATACAGCACTCCCTGTGCAGGCAAACCTGCATCTGGGTCTGGCCCAACCACTCTTTTGGATTTATTGCTTTGCAAGTAATGGAAGTGGGCTCTCAGCAGTGTGGACAATTAATATTCTGTGTTCTTCTCCTGGCAAATGCCATAAAAGTCTTAATGTCTGAGCGCTGATGTCTAAAGCATGCCGTGAACTCACCCCAGGGAGGGTTTGCATTTCCTCTCTGGGTAATGTGTACACAAGAACTTTGCCATGGCTTGCAGGAGCTGGGTCTGCACTTTGTGCTGCAGCCATTGCAACATTTTCCTGTCGTGTAGAGTCAAGTCATGGCAGTGAAACCACAAACATGAGGCTCAGGAGCCTTGGCACTGGTCAGTGCCTGTGGCAGTGCTCTCAGTGTTCACAGAAAGCAGGTCTGCTACTCAGCTTTTTGCTCTTCTATTATGGTTTTCCCTCAAAACAGGGACCTGTAATCTCTCCGGGTCATCATTAGAGCTGCTCTTTGTTTCAGGCTTTCCCAGAGTGTCACAGCAGTGCTGCAGGGGCTCGATATTTAACCCTGCTTCAGCTGTGGCACTGAGTGCCCAAATCAACCTTTCTTGTGTCCAGTTTGAAGAGTCTGAGCTCTGCAGTGCTCCGTGCCCTACGCACCTTTCATGTTTGATAGTCTGAATAAATCCTTGCTCTACAGCAGACTCATTATTAAGAGGAGTGGGGGAGAGGAGGTAGAATAAGTAGGATAAGTCAAAGCCACAGTAATACAAAACATGTAAATCAGGCTATGAGACACCATAATAAGGATGTAATGGAGGGGGAAAGAAAAAGAAAATAAGTCCTATTGTTGTTTCAGTAGAACAGCCAGCCTCAGTCTGAGGTGGCCAATCCACCTTTCTCAGGGCTGGGGAGGGAATTTATCCTCCCTCTAAGCACAGAGTGCTCCAAGGCACTGTGGGCACCCTCACATCCACAGTGACAGTGACTCCCTGGCTCTGGCCAGCCCCGGGGTGACCACGGTTCATCCCAGGCAGAAGGACAAGGTGCTGCTGGGCTGTGTGGTGCCAGCCTGGCTGTCTCCAGGGGTCCAGGGAGCTCCACTGTCACTCACTGCCTGCCCAGCAATGCTTGGCAGGCCAGGCTGGATGCCTCCACCATCTGTGTGAAATCCTTCCAGCCATTTAGATTAAACATTGACTTCAGTAAAATGTAGGGCTCCTAATGACCTGACATAGTCCATATGGAGTAGCTGCCACAGATAGTGACTATCTTGACACTGATTAATCACTTCTTCTAGTAGTGTATTTGTCCCTGGTTACTTGACACAGTTCTTCCCTAATAGCTTTGGAAGAGTTCTGGGGGGTTCATATGACCTTGGCTTTGGGGAATAGCCCATCTGATGGCACACATTGCCTACTCCAAGCTAGGCTTGGATGATTTTCATCAAACTGACTTAGACTCTGGCTTTTGGGTTGGTTTTTTCTGTCCCCGGCGTAGCCCAGTCTCAGTCCTTCTCTGTGATGGGAAACACCTCAGCCATGCTGAACTCTGCCAGGTGCCACCACCAGCAATGGGCTGGGCTTGGTCTGTGCTGTGCAGCATGAGGAGACTGTGATTCCACCTCCGTGCCCTTCCTTGACACTTAGAGGCACGACAAGAAACCTGCATTGCAGATGCTCCTTGCTCTGGACCTGCAGCTGGAGTCAACCACTGCTCAGACAGAGAGAAGTGGTGCTGGGTCTTCTTTGGGTCTGACACCCCACACTGAATGTGGAGTTTCTCAGTCTGAGTGTTGTTGTCTTCTTCTAAGCCAGGAGATCCAGAAGCAGAGAGGCCTCTTCCAGGCTGATCTTCCATCAAGTGTGAGCTGTGGTTCCCCCATCGCTGGAAGTGTCCAAGGCCAGGATGGATGGAGCTCTGAGCAAGGCAGGGTTTGGAACAAGGTGAACTTTAGGATCCCTTCCAATCCAAGGGAGTTTGTGATTCCGTTTTTAGACCCACTTCACATGGGGAAGCATCACAAGGGAGAGTTACAGGCATGAGGGCTCTCTAGGAGCTGTTCTGATGCAATCAGTGTCTCAGCCAGTGTCTCACCCAGCCTTGGTGCAGGCTCTGTGTGCTCCAGCACTGGCTCCATCCTGGCTGCCAGGTCAGGCAGGGGTTACTGTGCAAGGCAGTGACTCACCAGTTCCAGGAAGCAAAGTATTTGTGGAATGTGCAGCAAAAAGATCTTAAAGATGTTTTCAGATGATTCTTTCCCCCATTTTTCCTTGAAATTTATAAAAATTGTTTTTTCCCAGCAGAATGGCTGGGAAAATGCAACTTGCTGTTAAATTTGTGCCACATTTCCTGTCACTCTTCCTTTCCACTTAGGCAACCTTTCAGACCTGGTGTCATGAATGGATTTTGTGAATTAAGTTCAGCCCCTGTCTTTGCCCAGGCCTATGGCAGCAGCAGGAGATGTATTGAAGTGACCAGCATCCCAAAAGTCCACCTTATCCACAAGTTCTTTAATAATGGCTGATTTGGTCTATTATGAAACAAATTATTTATTAACAGACAAAAAGCCTGACAGACAAGACTTAGAACAGACTGTTACTACACAGGAATAAAACAAAAAGAGATACTATTAGTAGATTGACACACACAGCACGATAAAGTAACCTTTTGAATTACAGCTAGCGAAGAAATAGTATAAACTTAAGATTCAATGTATCTTACCATCCGAGGGTTGGTGGGGCACACATCGAGAGCCTTTCCCTCAATCCCCGGGGAAGTAACCACGGAACCTGCATCCAGACTTCGGGGAGAAGTCTCCAACACTTTCAGGGTATAAGAGGCTTCTGCCTCAGCGATAACTTGTGTATCTTTTAGAGTCGTAAAACGGTGTCTCTTAAGTCAGAAATATTTCTTTTATCTCTTCCCCCATTCGCCAGACTAAGATGTTAATTCTTAGCTGGGCTTGAGCCCCTCTTGGTGCCAGAGATAACCCTGTGCTGGGCCTTTCCTCCCCGGGTTATCTCTTTATGCACCAGCTATCTGTGGTACAGAGGGAGGGGGTAGATGTCCTGCACACCTGGAGAGGTGAGTGACTTGCTGAGTGGAAGCACTGGTGATGTGTCAGGCGAACCCCAAGGACTGGTCACTGCCTGCACCCCTGAGCCCGGACCCCTCCTGCACAGGGGCTGATTTCAGCCTCGTTCACCACTGACTGACACTGATGGTTAGGAAGGGACTCGTGGCCAGTGCTGCAGCCCATCCGAGAGCAATGCTGGCTCACCTGCTGTATCCTGAACTTCTCAAGGACTTTTGGAACCTTTTGGTGCTCCCCATCTCCAGCTCCACAAGTCCTGTGCTGTGAAAGTGCCAGCACCTCAGGAATGCTCCCCGCTCTGATCCGTGAATCTCTCCCATCTGATCCATAGCTCATAACCAATTAGTTGTTATAGATGGTCCTTTCAGTTAAAGTAAGACCTGGTTTGTTTCATCTTGAAATAGTTTGTGTCACGTTCTTCAGCCTCTATTTGCAGACAGACTTGGGCAACTGCTTGAGATGGCTCCTGAGGCAAATAGAGCCTCTCTCCAGGGTAAGAGCTGTTGATCTACATGTGGTGCTGGGTTAAGTGTGACCTTGAAACCACCCTAGGTACAGGGTTTTTATGGCTCTCACCACTTGTCTCATCCAAGAGTTTAGCTAACTTCGCTTTTTGGCTGGAGTTCACAAATGATTTTCTTTTAAAACAAGCAAGTACAAGATGTTTTGTCAGTCCAGCTACATTGTGGCTGTCTTATGCTCCGTAATAGCTTGCTTGAGATCACAGAGGCTGCGTATGCACTGTCTGCATTGTGTTCCTTACATTATAATAATGTTCAGGAGGACAAAGATTACTCAGGCACATGTTTTTGGAAAGAGAGGTTCTCTGTAACACCTCCTTGCTAAGAGATCTTTAATGATCTCACCAGCAAATTGCCAAAGTAGTGAATCATCTTTGATTTTAGATGTTATTCTTGTCACTTTAAGGGATTCCAAATAATTCTTTTGGGTTTTGTGAGCAATTACACAGACATTATGGCTTTCTCCACACTGCTGTGTGCCAGCTGAGCAATGTGAAGTTAACCAGCACTGACTTTCTAAACTGGTGGCTGGGTTTGATCTGCTAACTTGCATGTTTTCTGCTGGCGCCCCATCCCTGGCAGTGCCGGTAGGATTTGTGCTTGAACAAAGGACGATGGGTGTTGGGAAGCTGTGAAACCACACCACAACATCAAACTGTTCCTTGTGACAGCAGCAGCGCCGTCTCTGAACGCCCTTCAAGCTGCACTTCCCACTTGACCTCTGAGCGTGGCTGAGGGAGGGACTTTGTGATGCTCCCAAACTCTTCAGCATCTTCACTAAGTCTCCATTGAAATGGTAATTTCTAGAGCATACTTCAGGCTCATCTCAGCTTTAGATAAAAATTAAATGTGGATTGCCTCATTCCGCATATTGAATACTAAGGGATGCACTCATTTGTTCTCTCTGCAGACACACGATGCTCTGCCAATTTCCTTAATCCAGGCACAGAAGCAGTCAGCAATTGTTTCCATTCACTTTTGATTCCATCTATAAAAGGAAATACCTGCAATCACCAGAGGCTTTTCAGAGCAGGGATTTTGTAGAACTTGTCCAATTTCAACAAACTTTTTGTCTGCTGGCTTAATGGGCACTATCTGGCTGCACATCAGGGTGTCGGTTTTAGCTCCCATTGTGCTGCCATGTGTTTTTTATTGTAGAGATCATCAGTTATTTTAGGATTTCCCCATCTCTCCCTGGTTCTCTACTAACCTGTCGAAAAAGTCTAACCCCCACCTCTGAAATATTTTAAACTTTTCTTTATAAGTGGATTGCTCACTGGACTGATATTACATCTTGTATTTAATATTAATTTTCACAGACTTTCCTGAGCTGTCACACTTTATTCCATCTTCCTCTAGACCAGTACTCCACCCTTGTCTCATATTTTTGCCTCTTCTCTGTCTATGTGGTGTTGATAATACCCAGCAACTCTATGGCTGGATCCCCAGTAACATTTCTTAGTTATCTCCAGGAAGACAGGAGGAGATACATGAATGCACGACCATTTATCAGAGTGAATGAAGGCAGGGAGCTTTATTAGAAGGCTCACAGCTGACTTAAATTAATATTGCCCACTGTGAGGTTTTACAGAGCTTTTTCCTGAAATAATAGTGTGCACTGGGAATTCAGCATTGAGTTGTTCTGTAGCCAGGCATCAAACAGAGGTTCAGGCATGACCAGGGCAGGGAGCAGCTCTAAGCCCAGCTCAGGATGTTTGTGCCTCTCCTTTTTGCTGCCCCCAGAAACTTTTCCCATGGGAAGGGTGGCCAGGGGTGGAATTTCTGTGACCACAACTCTGATCACTCTGTGGACCTCCTTGTGCCTGGCAATATTCCTGCAATAATTGCAATAAAGGTCCAAGCAGATGGATAAAACCTGGGTGTTTGTTCACAAGAGCTCAGCCAGAGATAAACCTGTGCTTACCTGGCTTAAGAAAACCTCTGCCACAGCTGAGCACTTCTCCAGTACTGGCCAGAGTGAAGCTGGGAGCATGGCAGGAGTGCAAAGGCAGAGAGTCACCCTCTGTAACCAGTGCATTTGAATTATGGGATGGGGAGCATGAAGCTGGGCTCAGAATTGCACAAAATAGTCTGTTGTTTTGGGGTTTTTTTGCCAATTTGACCTGAGCTAACCAGAGGCAATCAAGTCAAGTGACACAGATAGAACCCATATTCCTCTGTAATTTCTAGCCCAAACTGTATCTGTCATTACTTCCTCTTTTTTTCTTTTTTTAAACATTTTTTAAGAAACAGTTTCAAGAAGAGCAGTCCACCCAGAGCGTGTGTAGAAACAAGGCAGTGACCAAGTTTCACTTCCCTTCTCGTTCCCTGCAGATTCTCAGAGATGCGTGGTGAGAAGCAGGAGTGGTGAAACAGCTCCTGGCACTGCAGGAGATTCCTCTCTCCAGGTTTTTCTCTCCATGCTCCTTTCTCCTGCACTCCTGGCCTCCTGAAGATGCCCAGGAGAGGAGCCCTTCCCGTGGGGACACCCCTGGTGCTGCTGCAGCTGGCATTTGTCCCGTCCCCGCTGGCAGGCTGCCTCCTCGATCCCTGTGTGGAGGTATGTGAGCTCCAAGTGAGCACAAAATCCTTCTGTTTCTCTGGTGCAACTTTTCCCTTTGCTTGGGAGATTTGTGCCTCAAGCCTCATAGTTGTCTTAGGAAAGCCTAGCTTTTCTTTTCAAGGTTGTTATCAAGGTGATTGAAGTATTTGAAGTAAATTCTGGTCTCGAAAACATCTGAGAACCAGAACCAGCAGCAAGAACCTTTTCTTCTCGTTGGCTTTCTGTACCTCTGAGGGTGCTGCACTGCAGTTATTGTAATAGATTATATTTCCCTTGGAAGGGACCCAAACCTTATCTCATTTCTACAAAACACAGATTTTTGCCTGATTTGTGCAGTAGAGTGACTCCACCAAGTACCTGACACTGACCAACTGCCTTTAGCAAAGTTGTGCCGACAATTATTTGCTCGCAGAATAACTTTGGTTCGAGCTGCCTGGTTATGTGCAGGGCAAGAGAGCTGAGAGCTGGTGCTGGGCAGGCAGTGTTTGCCCTGCTGGCTCTCTCAAAGGTTGCTGCTGGTTCATCTGTAGCCTCAAGGAAGGCTGTCCTGTAGTTTTGTCCCAGCTCCAATCAGCAAGAAATGCAGCTCTTCCTGGGGAGTAGGACTGGTTCTATTAGAAATGGGAAAAATGCTTAGGATATGTAAGATTATTTCCTAAAACTCAGGGCAGCTCTTTAGAAATGAACTGCAAGGTGGTTCATTCTGCTCCTGCTTTTCCAGCAGTGACATTTTCTGGCACTTCATGAAGAGCAGATGTTGACCACGATTGGATCTGGCTCTGTCACAGGTCACCCCTAACACAAGTTTCAGATGCACGGGACTGAACATCTCTGGAGTTCCTGATGGAATCCCAAACACCACCCAGGACCTGGACCTCAGTTTCAGCAACCTGCAATCGCTGGGGTCAAATTATTTTGCATCAGTCCCTGAGCTGCAGCTTCTGGATCTTTCAAGGTAATGGGATCTATTATGTGGATACTGGCTAATTCTTCTTTCACCAGCTGGGATGCAATGGTGGCTTATTTTGGGGTCTATTGGTCTTGGCTGTTTTTTTTTTTTCTTGTGACTTTGTCCCTGTGTCTGTCATTTTGCACATCCCCGTGGTGAAGTGCAGCTTTTAGTCCAGTCACCAAGTGCACACTCTCCACTCAGAGCTGGGTCTGTCAGTCTGATCTTGTAGGTTGGGATGTGAGAATGAGGAGGGAGATGTTTTACTTGTCTCTGTACAAGAAAAATGTCAGACTTTTCACTGTTACAAAAACTCTGAAGTGGAACATCTTGGATGAGCTGTTTTTCTAATCACAGTTAAAAAAAAAAAAACAACATGAAGGTACATTCATTTTCTAAAAGGCTGCTTTAAAATATCAACATATTCTCTTCTCCCTTCCCCTCACATATCTGGGGGAGGAGATGGGGGAGGCCTATTAGCAAATTTGAATTGATGTATAATTTCCATTGACTTCAGACAACAGTTTCTCTGGGTAAATTGTTTCACTGAGAAATGTCACTCAGTCCCGTCACAGCTCTAGCTCCAAAGTGGCTGAGTGGCAGAGCACGTTTGCTGTGAGACACTGGCTGGATCATTAAACTAATTCTGCTGGGATTCACTGCAGAACGGATTTGGGTCTCAAATTCTGGATCTTCCCACATGAAACAAACCTTAGGGGATCACCCTCATTTTCCTGTCTTTTCTCCTTCAGAGCCAGCACGACCTGGGGTCTGCTCCCTCTGAGCTATCACCAGATATCAACTGCAGACAGGGTTGTGAGCTCTGCCACAGCTGCACCTCTCTGGTGCCACTGGGGCTGCCCAGATGTGCCTGAGGTGGCAGCCTGAGGGCTCTGGGGGTGCAAGGTGTGAGGGAACGCTGGATCTGGTTGGTTCTTCCATCAGGGTTGGTCATCACAACGTCACTTTGGCCTAAACTGAAAGCTAGGATTCTTCTTTCCTGCTGCCTGCGTGAATTTTTGATCTTCACCAGGTGTTCAGGTCTCTTGCTTTGAATTTTAGATTAGAGAGGGAGGAGAGGAGGAGGTGAGAGGAGGTCTCCTGCTGTAGGAGCGTTCCGTTTGCACGTCCAGGGATGCTGGCTCTGCCCAGCACAGCAAAGCCAACCCTGCCCCCAGCGTGAGCCCGAGCATGTCCCACCAGCACTCCGTGAGCAAGGCAGGCACTGCCTTTCATGCACTTATATTTTATTTTCATGCCCAACAGGTGCCACCTCCATACAATAGAAGACAACTCCTTCATGGATCTCCAGAGACTTTCCACCTTGATTTTAACTGCCAATTCCCTCCAGTACCTGGGGAGAGCAGCTTTCCATGGCTTAACGTCGCTGAAGAAACTGGTTCTGGTGGAAACCAACAGAACCTCTCTGTCTGAGCTGCCCATTGGCCACTTGCATACCCTGCAGGAGCTGAATTTAGGCCACAACAACATTATTTCATTGAAGCTTCCCGAGTATTTCGCCAACATGACCTCCCTCAGGCACCTGAGCTTTTTCTCTAACAAGATCACCTCTATCTCCAGAGGAGACCTTGATGCCCTGAGGGAAGGGAACAGGCTCAACCTCACGCTGGTGCTTTCCTTGAACAATATAAAATCCATAGAGCCGGGGGCCTTTGCAGGGATCCACCTCGCTGAGCTGGCTCTCAGGTCTGCTTTTGAGAACTTGGGGGTGATGCAAACTTCTCTGCAAGGCCTGGCTGGTTTGCAGGTCAGCAGACTCATAATTGGGGAATTCAGCGACACCGAGAGACTGCAAGACTTTGAGAGAGGGCTCCTGAGCGGACTGTGCCAGGTACAGATGGAAGAGTTTGTCTTAATCTGCTTCAGGGAGTTTGAGGATAACACCGACACTCTCTTTGACTGCATAGGCAATGTCTCCACTATTCGCCTGGTGGATCTCGAACTTGATGAGATATCAGAGGTTCCTGTGTTGTCTAAAGTGAAACACCTGGAATGCAAGAAATGCCATTTTGAGGACGTGCCTGCCGAGAAGCTGTCGCTTTTCAAGGAACTGAGAGTGCTTCGTATTACCAAGAACAAAAGACTCAGAAACTTCAAGCAGAAATTTATGAATCTCAGTAACCTGGAGGTCACAGATTTGAGTGAGAATAGCCTCACCTTTGACAGGTGCTGTTCCCGTCACTTTCAAAATTGTCCAAATTTGAAACACTTGAACTTAAGCTTCAATTCCAATATCAAATTGTCTGGAGATTTCACCAATGTGAAGAATTTGTTATATTTGGACCTTCAGCACACAACTTTAGTTGGTCCTGGCTCCTACCCTGTCTTTCTGTCCCTTCAGAGACTGATTTACCTTGATATTTCCCATACCAAAACTGAAGTTAAATCCCAGTGTACATTTTGTGGCTTGAACTCTTTGCAAGTGCTCAAGATGGCAGGGAACTCCTTTGAGGACAATAAGCTGGCAAACAACTTCAAAAACCTAAGTCACCTCCACACCTTGGATATTTCAAGCTGCAAATTAGTACATGTGGATCAAAGTACTTTTGATGCCCTCTCTGAGCTAAAGGAGCTAAACATCAGCAACAATAAGCTCCTGACCTTTGATCCTGGAGTCTACCAGCCGCTCCAAGCCCTCCAAGTCCTGGATTTCAGCAGAAACCAGCTGACCGTTCTGCTGGAATCAGCCCGGGAAATCCTGCCTGACAGCCTGGTCCTGTTGGATATCTCTCAAAACCTGTTTGACTGCTCCTGTGTGTACCTAGACTTTCTGACATGGATCAGGGAAAAGCAGGAGCTGCTGCAGAACAAGGAGCTGATGCTGTGCCACATGCCCTCGTACGTGATGAACGTGAGCCTGCCAAGCTTTGATCTGTCCTCCTGCCACATCAGTGCAGGCAAAGTTGTCTTCTCAGTGATTGGGTTGCTCTGTGTAGTTGTGCTCCTCTTCATGGTTTACAAGTACTACTTCCAGCTCTACTACTCCGTGGTGCTGCTCAGTGGGTGCAAACACTCCGCAGAAAGAGGCGACACCTACGATGCCTTTGTCATCCACTCCAGCAAAGACCAGGAATGGGTGATAAAGGAGCTGGTGGAACCCTTGGAAGGAGGAATACCTCCCTTCCACCTGTGTCTGTACTACAGGGACTTCCTGCCAGGGGTACCCATTGTCACCAATATCATCCAGGAGGGTTTTCTCAGTAGCAGGAATGTCATCGCAGTCATCTCCAGTGACTTCCTGGAGAGCAAGTGGTGCAGCTTTGAGTTTGACATCGCCCAGTCCTGGCAGCTGGTGGAGGGGAAGACTGGGATCATCATGGTTGTGCTGGAAGATGTGAACAAGGCCCTGCTGAGGAAGAGGTTGGGGCTGTCCCGGTACCTGAGGAGGAACACCTACCTGGAGTGGAAAGACAAGGAAATAAGCAAGCACCTCTTCTGGAGGCAGCTGACAGGAGTCCTGCTGGAAGGCAAGAACTGGAATCACGAGGAGGTAAAACTCATGTGAAAAGGAAGAGGGGTTCTTCTTCCCCCGTCTGCCATCCTGGGCTGGGCTGGGCTGGCGGATGGGTCTCAGAAGCTGGGTCTGCTCGTGCTGTGCAGTCAGAGGGCGTGGATGGAGGCACTGCCAAAGCACTGCAGGAATTCCTGCCTTGCTGGCCACCTTTTCTCAAGGGAATTTGCAAATTAAGGAGCGGCAAGGGCCAGAAGAGCTGCCGGAGCTCCGTGTTTGCCCATGGCTGTCGCCCGCAGGTGGCTCAGCAATACCTCAGGTCTGGTGGGTCCGGGAACAGACCAATGCTCTTACTGTCATCTGTCTGCTGCTGAAACTGGATTTGGGTCCTGAGGCCCTTTACCCAGAGGAACTTCACAGTCTGTTGCTTTGAGTGGACCCCAGAATCTCAAAGGCAGAGTAAAGACACAAGGATTCTTTGCTCTAAAAACAGAAACAAAGTGTGGATTCCGAAAGTTTTGTGTCTGCCTCAGTGAGCACCGTGACTCAGGGGACAAGCCCTCCAATGAGCAGTGGGGCATCCTACAGCACAACTGGCAGCTGCTCAGGGAACCTGAGTGGTTTTGTCATCAGGGAGGGAGGTTTCTGTTGGTGGGAAATTTCCCCAACACATGTCTTTCAGTTTTCATTAGACCAAGACCAAATATTGAAACCATCGCCCGAAAATCTTACTTATATCCAGATTATATAGCATTTGAGAGGGCAGTTTGGGGTTTTCTTGGGGGGACAAGAAATGTGTAACACTTTTAAAGTCAAATATTTCTTTGCTCCAACTGCTTCTCCTCATCCAGTGTTGGTGGATATACTCTGGGACTGCCCTAAGTGAACAAAACTGAGCCTGAACGAAGAGTTTTGATGTTTACAGCCAGCCAGTTCTAGATTAAGCTTTTTCACTCTCTGGACCAGCCTTAATTCACTGTTGGAAGGTGCTGCAGGAGCCTCCAGGGCTTGAAATGGAGTTCAGATCTGCCTGTCTGCTCAGCCTTCCCCAGGGGTCAGCTGCCACCTGGAACGGGACTGGGTGGGGGAGTTTGGCTTTTGTTTCACTGGGAACGTGCCTGGCATTTTTCAGGGCGAAAAGATAGGGGGGAAATGTCTGGGTTAGCTGAATGAAATGTATCCCAGCAGCATCCTGAATCAAGGGAAGGAAAGTCTAAATGCCATGGAACCCTATCCCAGAGCACTCCGTCGATGTGTGGGATGTTGGATGGGGCAGGAGCATCGCTCTGTTTATCAAAGGCTTTGGTTGGGATTAATCACTGAATTACTCTGGTTTTAAACTTGCAAATCCTTCTATAATCAATGATGTTCTGCAGAGCTAAAACAGAAGCAGCTGAGTGGTGAATCAGATCTGATATTTATCCAGGAGGAAGGCCTGATCCAGCTCACTTTTCTAAGCACCAGACAGGGACATTTCCATGGAAGCAGGATCAGGGATCAACATCACACATCATTGAACAGAGAGGGAAAGCCAGTTCCAGGCCTTGTGCTGGCAGAAGTTGAATCACAATTCCCTCCCTATGTGCTGTGTCAGACAACACTACCAAAAACCCCCACAGCCCTCCCTAAGCTTTTTTTGTGACCCAGGAGTTGAAGCTTTAATAAAACTAAGCTTGATGCTGCGTTGCCTTGCCCAGAGAGTTTCTTCTGCATCTGCTAAATACTATTCCAGCCATTCCCAAAATGAAGTTCTTACTTCTGCTGGGATTGAGGGGTCCTGCAGACCTTCCTCCTCACCCTTCCACCCCCACCCTCCACCTCCTCCAGGGACAGAGGCTGCTGGAGATGGTGGGGGACACTAAACCAGGGCACAGCGCAAGGTTCCCTGGACTGAGGCCAAAGGAGAGCACAGAGGACAAAGCAAACATTACCTTGAATTTCAGCAGCTCCGAGTTAAATTGGGAAACAAAAGAGGAAAAATTAAATAGAGTGGGAGTTCCTGCTCCTGAATTGAGCAGCACTGAAGCTGCGTTTGTCCTTCACTCTTTCTCTCTGTGGCTCCTCTGCAAACAATTCAGTGGATGTGTATTTCTGGCACAAAGCACAGAGTCCTATGATTCTTGATTGTAATTATAACAATGAGTTTCAGAAAGCCTGCGAGTGGTTCTGGGCATATATAAAAGGGATTTAGGACAATATTGTTTAAAAAGTCCGTGTTTTTTTGAATATCAAAGGTGAGCTGGAGTGCTGCTGAGACGAGGCTCCCACCAGCACAATTTAAAAAGAAACTGGTCACTTGTTTTTCTCTTCCTATTCAGTCCCTACAGCAGAGATGGATACATGAGTTGCCTCTGTCTTCCTTATTGTCCAAGAAAAAGCCCCAAAAACCGTCACAACTTCAGATGACCCTCTGTGGTCCCTTCCAGCCTGACCCACTCTGTGATTCTGTGACCTGCCCGTGCAGTGCCTGTCTCCTCTACACTGAGGTTTATGAGTCCAAGGTGGACAAGACTGTGTGAACAATCATATTTTCACCATTTACCCAGAAGAGAAACAGCAGATTTTTTTTGGAAGACTCAAAACAGCTTTCCCCAGTACTATAAATTTGGGAATATAGTGGTGCCCACAGAAACACACATACTCATTTGCCTTCATTGTAGGAAACAAATGTCCAGAGGAAAACTCAACGTTCTCATGTTTCCAAAGCTGTTGGCGTGCACTGTTTGAAACTGCCCCCTCTGCAGCAAGTGGCTTTGATAGGATTTACTCATTGGGTGAAAAAATGAGCAGCCAGGAAAACAGCTGTGCAGGTCTGCATTCATCTCTCATGTAAATACCTGAACATATTCCAGTTATTACAGCATCTCTTTCGCCCAGGTCATAAAAACAGATGGAGACAAAACTCCAAAGGGCTGTTGCATCCAAGCAATGGGGACGTGCCCTGATTTCACTCTGAGCTTCATCTGACCCATGCAAAACGCCAGGACAGATGCAGCTCTGGACTTCCTTGCCTTGTGGAGGGTGCTGTGCCAGGGGCAGGACATCCTGGTGTGCTGGCACTGTCACCGAGCTGTGCTTTGTGGGGGCTCTGAGCAGAGCATGCCCTCGTTAGCGTGATTGCATCTGTGCTCCTGTCCTGGGTTGCAGTGTGTTCTATCACCACCTACATGAGCTGTTCAAACCAGGTGGGTGCTGTTCCTGGCCGCCTCCCTCCGGACTATCTCCTGTTAATGGGTTTTGCCACATGACTCACAGATAACCCCTCCGGACAATATTCTGTTAATGGCCCATCAAGGCCTCGCCACATGACTGACAAAATCACATCATCCCATTGTGGGATGCTCCACCCAGAGGGAGGAACCAAGCATTCCATCCTGGATATAAACTGAGATTGCAACACCACAGGCAGCCCTGTCTACTGACTTCCCAGAGGACAAGAGCTGCCACTGGACCTTCAGCTGGAGACCAGACCTTCCACAGAATCACCTCTTCAACTGAGCTACTACGTTTGGGCTGCTACCACCACCCCAACAGGGTGTCAGGTTGTGTCTGACTTTGTCGGTGCTTTTCCTTATATTATTTCACTTATTTTTAATTTTTCCTATTGAATTTTAGTCTGACTTGCGATCTCCCACTGGTTTGTTTTCAAACCAAGACAGCTCCCCACGCTGCAGCAGCTGGAACAGCTGGAAACCAGAGCCTCGAGCAGTCCTTCCCAGCTGGATCAGGCTGGCTGCAGCAGCAGCACTGCGGGGATGCTCCCCCGGCCCCCTGAGCAGGAGCACGGGCTTCCAGTGTCACTTGAAAACCCAGCAGAACGAGGGAAAGCAGCTGCCTTGCCTGGACAGACTGATACTTGACAGGAACAGCTTGGAACTTCTCAGGGAGAGCGTTTGTCCTTTGGGAAATGCTATTTTGTAGGTGGTTTATGGAATTTAATGAGGTTGCATGGTGAATCTATGGAATGGGAATTGTCACAGCAGAGTTTCTGGTTTAGTGTTGCATGGGGCTGTAATTTAGGAAGAGATATTTTTCATGGAAACAGTGATTTTTAAAAATGCTTTGGAGGGGCTGAAAAAGGAATTTCTAATAAAAGTTAAATTGCTCCACAATGTCATTTTAAAAAATGTCTGTTTAGGCTTATGCTGTTGTGTTTCAGAATGCATTTTCATTTTAAAATTTGTTTCTATTTATACAGTCTGACTAGCCTCCCAAAACAACACCAAAATGTAAAAATGTTTCCCACACATCCAAATTAAAAACCCTGAATTTCATTTTGTGGGAAAAATAGTATTTTGTTTTTTAACATGCTGAAAAGTATGTTTGGCAAAATGGAAATTGCTCTTTCATGACAGCTCTTACTGTGACCCTCTCGGAGTCAAACCTTCACCCACCTGTGTCCCATGTGCAGTTCAGGCAGCAAAAACCACTGACGAACCCCTGGAATGAATTTCACTAAGTGCCTTTTGCAACACATCTTGAGTAGGTGCAGTGGATCGATAGGAGCTGCCTGAGCCTGAGAGCAGCTGAACAGGCGAGGGAAGAAGCAATTCCTTAATAAGTTGTTCTTTGCCATGGCCAGCTCAGGCTGGGAATTGGGACAAATGACAGCAGAGCACGATTTGCAGAGAGGAGCCCATCTGCCAGGAGCTCACATTCCCCAGCCTCAAGGTCACCCAGAGGGCACAGTCAATAATGCACCAGGCTGGACCTGGCTGTGCTGCTCTGAACACGCAGAGAAACATTGCATAAGGGAGGACAGCTCTCTTAAAACACTTGAAAAAGCAAGAAAAAGGAAGGAAATGAATAGGGAAGATTTTAGTGCAGGATCTCAGGGTGGGAAAGCAGCCACAGTTCAGCTGGATGGATCCCAGATGCTGGAGGTGGCTTGGCCCCAGGGTTTCCAGCACTAACCAAAACCAGAGGGTTCCTGTGAGTCTGTAAGCACCACTTTTTTGCATAATGATAACAAGAGGGATGGAAATGAGCATTGTGTGGCTACCAGCCGTGTTTAGAAGGTGACAGGATGGAGACTGGCAGCCCCTGGGGTCCAGCTGGGACAGGTGACTGGGATGAAAGAATTTCAGCGTCTCTGGAGGGCAAAAGGGGCAAAAGCAGCCCAGCCCAGATCTGCCTTTGTGCCAGTACACAGAGGGACTGACCTGTGGTCACACACCTTTCGTGTGACCAAACCCCTGACCACGTCTACAAATCAAACAGCAGGGAGAGGATATTCAAACCCCGCGCTTCCAAAATCCTCCCACCAGAGCTGTTCAAAATACATTTTCTGTTGGTGATGGGGAGATCCTCAGCTGAGGCAAAGGGTCACCCCGTAGGACTGGGGCCCACAGTCTGCAGCCAGAGGATTTCCAGGCATAACAACTGCAGCCTCCCCTGCCTGCAGCTCCTCCCTCTCTTATCGCCACATCTCGAGTACTACCACGCAAATAACAATAGGGCATTGTTAGGCAAAAGAGATTTAATTGCAGCTTACACTCCCCGAGAGGGTAAGATCGGCTTTTCTCCAGATCTAATCTTCAGTCTTCATCTTTTCTTCTCCCCCTCTCATCCCTTCCCTCTCCTCGAAGTTTCTCTTTTCTGTCTTTCCCAGCCAGCAGCAAGTGACCACCCTAAAATGTAAGAAAGAACGAGGGGAGTCCTTGTCGCTTCTTCTTTTTCTACATTTTTGAATAGCCTTTAAATCCTTTGGAGTGTTGTGTCCCACAAGAAAGGATTAGCAGTAATTCCCCTGCCATCTCTTGCTTCTGACGCTCTGACAATTCATTCTCCTGAGATCCCCTAAACTCACCGCTGAATACATTAACCAGAGGACACGGAGCGGGCTTTGGGAGAGATATCCCGTGCCCCCCCGTCCCTGCAGCCTGCTGGTCCAGCTGAACACACCCACCCACCCAGCGACCCACCACGGGCTCCTGGATCGGCACTTCTACTCCTCAGCGTCCCAAAAAATCCCCAGACTTGCCCCTTGTGGGATGCTCTGGGTGGTTCAGCTCTCCCACCACGAGATTCACCTGGAACTGCCTCTCCTTTCCACGTCTCACGATGGATCTGGTGGGAGCCTGTGCCCCCTCCCCTGCTCCCACGCTGGAATCCCTCTGTTTTCCTTTCCAAGCACTGCAGTCTGCTGGGAAGGGCTCTACCACCTCTGCCTGGCTCTGGATGCTGCCAAGCCCCCCTAGATGATGAATGCTGCCTGTTAGCTCTGCCCTGCTTTGCTTTCTCTGGTGGTTAAAAGGGGTTCACAACCTGCACACTGTGATTTGCTGGAGTGGAGCACTAAGAGACAGACGGAGCCTAGATCAGAGCCCGTGAAAATGGCACTTTTCTGTTCCTCAACTTCATTTCCCTCATCCTGGGATTTTGAAATCCTCCTCTACAGCTCTCCCCCAGGCCAGTAAACGTCTGTCTGAAGCCAGATCCTTCCACCTCCCCTTCCTGTCACTGCTTCTATTTGTGGTCACTTAAGTTTTGCTTTCTTTAAGGGAAATAAGTGCCCTGAGAGTAGCACAAAAAAAAAAAAAAAAAAAAAAAAAAAAAAAAAAAAAAAAAAGAGCAGCACTTGGCCCCCAAGACCCTCTTTGCAATTCTGCTTAGGAGTAAAGCCTCTCCTGCCCAGGTATTTCCTCCTGCCACCCCTTCCCTCATGCTGCAAGTATTAAAATAAGCTGTTAATAAGAAAACCCACAGGCTTTCCCCTCTCAGCTCCTCCTGAGAGTGTGGGCCATGCCTTTCTGCCCTGCATGGAGTCAGCAACTTTCAGTTCCCCCTCTTGCCCCTGACACAGCCCGGATTTTGCCTGGTGCTGAGCTGGGCCAGCCCCACTCTGTGCTCTGCTGGCTCCCAGCTCTCAGTGCCCCAGGGAGGGCAGGAGGGTGACAGGATTGACAGGGTGACAGAAACTGCCTGAGCTGTGTTATTCAGAGATCTGATGGAAATTTCAGGATGCCTGCCTGCTGAAAGGGCCCTGGCTGAGAAGCCACCCTCTGCTCTGGCTGGGGTGGTGCCCACAGGGGTGCCCTGTGTGATGGGGAGGTGCCGTGGGCTCTGGGGGTGCCCTCCTGTCACATCTGGGGCAGTGACAGCCAGAGAAGGATGACAAAATGCTGGGGCTGAAGCCTGAGCCACATGTGTGAAGTTTCTTGCCCTCCTTGATAGCCGTTTCTCCTGGAAAAAAAAAAAAATGAATGTTTTATAAAGAGCATCATGAAAGCAAAGTATATCATGATTTCAGTGTGAGCAGACAGCAAGAGAGATAGGAGCATCCCCTTGGATTTGCCTGCCTGAGGTTATTTACCTCAGGAAGCTGCTGAATAAAAGATACAAAAATACAGCAGAAAGTAGTATTATTTGCTCATTTCAAAGCATGATGGGAGGCAGAAAAACATTATAAGGGGTATCTTTGAGTCTTGCCAGGCTGGATTTGTCAGGGCAGAGTTTTCATGGAGCACTCCCTGGGTGACCCAGTTTCCGAGGCACAGGCACACACACGTTCACACACACACAGCCACAATCCACAACTTTAATAGCTGTGTGACATACAAAGAAGATTTTGATGCAAAGTGGAGCTGACAGAGAAGTGGAAGAAGTATCTGGGTTTTTTTTTTGCTTTTTTTCCCATCCAGTGCCACACCAAGATGACAGTCAAGGTGGTTTCAACCTTCAGCAAGGACTGATGTTACCGTGGGTTCTGCTTTTAATGACATTTAGCAAGAAGCAGCAGCTCGGGGAGGGGGAACAAGGGTTTTCTTTTCAGGAGGAATTTACTTGGGCTGTCAGGATTAAATGCATGAAGCGAATGCATCTGGGGCTGCAAAGAGGGCTTAATGGCTTTGCTGCTGGTAAGGCCAGCACGGCTCTGAGACAGGGAGTGCCAGCTCTGAGACAGGGTGTGCCAGCCCTGCCAGGCACCTGATCAAACATCTGGGACGTGCAAGGGTGCAGGGAGCGGATGTCACGGCAGGGTGGTCACACTGGGGTGACTCTGCCATCCATGGATTCCTGGCTGTGGGTGACGGAAGGTGTCCTTGTGTAGCAATAATCCCTGCTTTAAAAAACTTCCCCCGAGGGTGAGTGGCTGCTCCAGCCCAGCTGATGGGTGTCACTGCTGTCACCAGGACTCCTTCAGGCTCTCCTGCAGGTCCTGCAGGGAGCAGGTACGAGCCTGGCTGGGCTCGACAGGGCGCCAGGGCAGGGGCAACCTGGGTGATGCTCCAGGCTGGGCACCCAGCTATCCACCTCAGGGCGGGCCTGGGGAGGGTCCAGGCATCCCCAAAAGCTCCAAAATCATGCCAGCTTGTTGGGTTGAGTGCACCCAGGCTGATTCCACGTCCTCAAAGCAACAGAGACTTTATTACTGCAGCAAATGAAACAGCCTTATAAAACCTGGGGCTTAGCAAGGAGCTTTCATCCTTTCTTCCTCTCCTTTTGGAGAGGAAGGAACAGCAGGCAAAACATCCAGAAAAGATAAATGCTGGGCCAAAGTGCTTCCCTTCTCGAGCTGTCCCAGGATTTGTTCATGCTGTGGGGAGCCCTTGGAGTGGTGTTTTGGCTTGGGCCTCCATTCAGGGAACACTCTCCAGCTGGTGGTGCCTCCGGGAAGTTGCAGGTGCCTGGATTCAAACAGCAAAGGATCGATGGGTAAGGCAGCACCAGCACAGAGCCACTGCAGCCCTGCTGGTGAGAGCAGGCAGAGGGCAGTGGGCACAGCTCAGCAGAGGAGCTGCCAGATAAGGAGGAGAATGAAAGCAGAAGGTGCTGCTGTCTGTGGGGTGTGGTGGTGCTGCAATTCCCACGAGCATTGCAGTCGCCCAAACTTCAGCAGATGGAGGTTCGTGTTTGCTGGACTGTGCTGGGAGACCTTGTCAGAAATCCCCTGGTGTGTGCAGGCCTCCAGCTTCTCCTCCAGAGAGATCCAGACGCCGAGGCTCTGACAGGGACCTTCTGCTTCTGGGGACTGACAGCCCCGAGTGAAGGGACCTGGCACAAAGTGCTCAGCTTCAGCAGGAGGCTCTGGTGTGAGAGAAAATGAGCCAAGCAGGTCCTACACCTTGAGCAGGGTGCTGGCAACTTGCTCTGAGAGAAATGTGGTGGGTTTGACTCGTTTTTGGGAAAACCATTTGTTGTTTTACGACTTGGGGAAGTTTTAGTGGGGCAGGCTGGGGCTGTGGTGGGGAAGAGCCAGAGCTCAGTGGTGAGTTCAGGGGCATGTCCTGCATTGGGAAATGCAGCCTTGAACCCCAATTTCTCTGCTTGGATGGGAATTCCTCTCCTCTCATCCCTCCAGCTGGAGGGGACAGCCCCCACCAGCCCAGGGACCCTCTTCCCTGTGGGATGGACCCTCTGGGGGCTCCGAGCAGAAGCATCAGGCACCAGCCAGGCTGCTCTCCCTGCCTCGATGAGATGGAGCAGCGATAGCTCCATGTTGTGTGGCTGCTCTTTGCATCCCTTGCACAGACACGGTGCAGGAAATGACAGCAATATGTGTCCCCCTGACACCCGGAGAATAAAGTGATATTGCTGTGAAAATGAGGCTGCTGCTGCACGGCTCAACTCTGAACCTTCCCTCTGCGAAGGAGCTATGATTAGAATCTCATCTCGCTCTCTCTTGCACAGCACCTGCAGAAGAAAATCCCACCCAGCAGCACGGAACTATTTTTAAAGGCCTTTTTCCGACAGGCTGGGAGATGGGGCTGGTGAGAATCCTGCTGGTGCCGTGGAATTCTGTCAAACCCCCCTTGCAGCAGGGGATGGAGCTAGACTTGGGGAATGTGACTCAGAGAGGAAGGAAGTGGCAGAATCTTCGTGCCAAGTCTGAAGCTTGTGCCAGCTCTTTGCCTTGGGAAGCTGAATTCCAGCATCTTCTGGGTCTGTTGAGGGTTTTTTTTTTCAGGTTTGCTGTACCTGAGTCAGCGAGACACCTCCAGCTGTCAGAAATTTGCTGAGAGAGACTCGTGTGCTTTGAAGAGAGGGGCACAGGGATCCATGGCTTGGGAAGTGTGGGCAGGAACGTGTCCCAGGGCTGCTGTGCTCTCACCCAGGGCTGTGGGAAGGGGTTGCCTGCAGCTTCTGGGCACCACGGAGCAAGAGCTGGGGGAAGCAAACAGGCAGAGAAGACCAAGGGGCTGAAAGAGTCAAGTCCTTGGGGTGTGGGACATGATGAGCTGTGAATTCTGGGCTGCCAGTGCCACAAGGGTTTATTCAGCTACATTTCGGAGGTGAATAAATGTACCAAGAAGCCTCAGAAGTGTCTGGGGCTGGAGAGGGAGAGTGAAGTGTGGGCTGGTGGAAGCAAAGCCCCACTTTCCTCTTGATATGCTGCTCATGGATGGGGTTTGACGCTGTTCAAACATAATTTGCTCTCCCTCTCTGAATGGAACCAGGGAAGTGTATTACATTTGTCTTAATAAAACAAGGGGCTTTGGAAGTGCTGGAACAGAGGAAGTCTGGTTTTCCACGGTCGTCTCCCGAGTGGATTCCCTGGCTGAGCTCATATCACACCCCGGGAAGAGGATGGAAAATGGAAGGGCAGAGGGGGAAAGTGCTCATTTGAGAGTGTCCTCCTTTATAAAGCTTGTTAGGACTTAATTCCTCTGAGCTGCCTCTTCTTCCATCAAATCTGATTGCAGGCCAGCAGGTTTGGAAAGCCACTGTGCAGTGCCCATGGGGCAAAACCCCCTCTGGTAAACCTTTCCATGGGGAATTATGTTAAAAAATAAACAGAATTAACCTGAAATCTCTACAAATTATTTGTCACTACAGCCCACAGAGTTTGACCCACATATCTGTGCTTTTGGTGCTGACATTCAGCACCAGGGCTCTGGAGCTGCAGTGGAGATTGGCACAAACCTGAGGAAAAGTCCCACTTAGGACACACCACGGACCATCCAGGCTGCAGGTGGAGCATGCACCATTAAATCGATGTACCCAGCCACAAAACCACTTCCCATTTTGTATAATACCAGCCAACAGGGATTTGAAAAATGTTTCCTTTCTGTACAGAAAGACTATTTTTAAAATTGAACAGTAACTTAGTCCTCTATTGACTTTCAATTTCCATCCTCTCCCATTTCCATAGCAACTCTGGCCATTTATGCATTTATCTTCATATTTAACTTTCCTCTCTCATATAATTTCAAGTGGACTCAAGTGCTGCAAAAGGGTTAAACCACTCTTTCAAACAGCCTCCTGTTTTTAAGCAATTACTTGAAAATACACATATAACTGTAAATATATGTATCTACACTAGGCTAAATTGACAGGTTTGTGGTTTAATGAAAGGTGCCGCTGGAATATTTGCCCTGAAAAACCCTTCAGGGCAATAACAAGAACGAGTCACAGCCTCTCTCCTCTCACCTTTCCTTGTGTTGTGACTGTGTTCAAAATTCTCCTCTGGAACCTGAACTTGCAGCTGCGAGAGCTGCAGCAGTCACAGGCTGGGGATTGACTGAGCTCAGGCTTTGGCAACTTGGGCTGGTTTTCACCTTTTTGTTTTTCTTTCTTTTTTTCCCCCTTTTCTGAAGTATTTGTGCGTGTATTTGGGAACAGTCAGGAGGCAGCAACGCTTCACAAGTTTTGTGTTTCTGGGCTTGGGGCAGAGGTGTGAGTTCACCGTGACCATTTACTGATCACTGATAGAATTGTCCCGGGGATCTGGAGGGGTTTTGGTGGGAATGCAGTGACTTTCTGTGGGACTTTGCTGTCCAGGAGGGCAGCCAGGCAAGAGGCAGCCTTGGGGAATCTCCGTGCCTGACACCAGAGAGCTCCTCCAGGTGGGCATTGCTGGATGAGCTCCTTGGAGAGCAGATTGAAGTCCTGGAACTGCCTTGAGAGGCTCCCTAGAAACAGAGACCAGACAGGAATTAGGGAATAAAGGTCGGTATTTATTGGAAAGGCCTTCAAAGGTGCACCCTGGGGAGCCAAGGGCTCCAAGCTGGACCCCAAGATGGACCCCGAGTCACGAGTTCCCCACACCTTTATAGGTTTGGTCCATTTCCATATCAGCATAAATTCGCCAATTAAAACTTTAGCTAATGATGTAATTTCCCCAGGCTCACCCCCCTTCCAAGATGTTGGTTTAAACATTTTTGGGCCCAGGACAGCCTGGGTGTCCTTGGAGAGCAGGCCCAGAGAGGCTTTGTTATGTCTGGAGAACAGAAGTCAGCAGGCTGCAAGAAACTTCAGAGTTACACGCTGGGCAATACAGGATCTGAAAAATATAAAAGTTAAAACCTGAGGCATCACTGGCACTGCCTGCATGAGGCACTGGGAGGAAAGCTCTGAGGTCAGTAATTCTGTTTTAAGTCCACACTTGACATTCCCTCCCTATATTTTCACGGTGTTTTTAGCTGCAAACTCTGGTGGGATTTTCATCCTGGGACTCTCTTGACTCTCAGTTTCCATCATCATCCTGCTTCTCCTTTAGTGCCTTCCCAGCCCTCCTCCATCCAGCTGATTATTTTTACAGGGGAAACATACCCCGGTGTCCCCAGGAAAACATGGATGGCTTAATTGCAGCTCAGAAAAAATGGGCCACGTTTCCCTGGAGTGCTGGTGACACATTCCAGGGCAGCACAAGGTGACCACGCTGCCTTGGGACAGCTCTGTCACCGTGGCTCTGCTCACTGATAACCTGCACAAGGACCTGCCCAACTGACCAAGGTGCTGAAGTGCCAAAGGCATTTTTAAATTTTTATTTTAATGGGCCTGGGAGTCTAAATCTCATTGACTTTCAAATGGACCATGCAGATCAATGCACAATGCCCTGACGAGGCAGGATGGTTTCCTTCAGGATGTCCTCCTGCCCACCAGCCATCCACCCTCACGCTGCTCCAGCAGCTTGGGATTCAGGTCTGATCTCCTACTGGGGGATTTCTGACGAGTCCTACAGCCAGACCTCCCAGCTGTTTTGTGCAAGGATATGAGTAAGCAACTGGTGGAACTGTTGAAGCTATTTAAGTGCCTAATTCCCGTTGAAACCTGCTTAGATGCACTTGAAAATCCTATTAGAGCACTTCCCTGCACCTTTAAGCACCTAAATACCTTTGAAAATGCATTCTCTGATCATTTAGGGATGGGAGGGCAGAGTGCTTCCTGCGGATTTGTGCTCCTAACTCACTTGCTGCTCCCAAAAGAAATCTCTGGTTTTGTCTGTGTTGTGCTGCTGTCCCATGTCACCTTCCCCTTTCACTGCATCACTTGTGTTGTCCCTTGGTGAAGGACTCTAAATAATTCCTCCCCCTGCCTTACTGTTGACACCTTCCTGAGTATTTGCAGGGCGTTATTAAATCACCTCTTTACTCATCCTTTATCTGAGCTGTACATAATTAGTTCCTTTAATCTTTCTTCATAGGTCAATCCTTCTAAACCCTTAATCATCTTTATCTCCTTTTGCTGGAGCCCCTCCAATTTGCTGACATTTTTTTTTTCCTTCATTTTATTTTGCATCAAGAAACAGCAAAACCCCCAAGTCCCAAGGGCTCTCCAGGCTCTCTGGTGGCAGTGTGGGGCTGGAGCTTTCTCTGTGGGGTTGCCCCTTTTTGTTTCTGGCCCAGCCTGGGGAACAAGACTGGTGCTGGAAGGGAGAAAACCATCCCTGTCCCATCCCTGGAGGTGTCCAGGGCCAGGTTGGACAGGGCTTGGAGCAACCTGGGATAGTGGAAGGTGTTCCATAGCACAGCCTGTTCTGCTTGGCTTGCAAAAATCCTCTTTCTGTGCTTTACATCTTTTAAAAGTCTTTTATTTAGATTATATTCATCCTCAATTCTTCACTCCAAGGGTCTGTGAACCCTTCTCAGCTGATACCACACTCACCTTCACAAACTCCTTGGCTGGCACCAGGAGGATGAGGAAACTGGAGCACAGTGGAAGGGATGGAAGGCAGAGCCCTGCTCCCCAGCCTGGCAGCAGCTGCAGCCCCTGCTCTGGAAGCACAGGACAATGACCCCACAAAGAGCAGTGACCCCCCCGGGGGGACAGAGGGGGTCTGTGGCCACTTGGAGCCTGTTTAGGCAGTGCTGTTCTTGGTTGTCTCATCCAAACCACCACTTGCCATTCCCCCGTGGGAAGCACAGCTTCTTCCTCCCAGCAGGCACACCAGGGTGCTCCCTGTCACACACCTGGCTGAGAAGCAAAGGCCACCTTCAGCTCCTTTCCTTGCATTGATCAGAAGTGACCTCTGGGTTGAACTGATTGCAAAACCAACCAAAGCCATGAGAGGGTGTGTCACTCTTGGACACGAAATAAGCACTCCAGACTCGAGTTTCTGCCAGGTCAAACCCAGGCCAGGAAAAGGGGGCCTGGCTCTTTATTTCTTCCATATATATATGTTTCTAGGAATGACCATGGATTGGAGGATGAGGTTACCACCTCTTCCACCCACACTGGTCAACAGAACAGTCCATCAAACTCTCTCCGCCTCAGGAGAAAGAATGAAAACAATAGGGACTATTAACAAAACATGACTGTGTTTATAGAAAGTGCGTGAGAAACTCTATCACAAAGTGAAAACAACGAAAGACTGCAAAAGTCAGGGCAACAAGGGTGGTAGAAATTTTTCAGCTCAAACCTGTCTTGTGGAGCTCCTAAAACATTGGAAGCCCAAGCCTGTTCCATTGAAGCTGTGAGTGACCATGACCAGCCCTGGGGACAGTCCCAAACTCTCTGTGTCCCTTGGTGCCAGGGACTGGCACTGACAGAGCCACCACAGTCACAACTGTGATGATAAAACCCGCGCCTTGAGGGATCTGCCATTCTGCAATGATTTTGCTTTCCCTTTTCCACCCAGCAAAACCTTGCAAAGGGGGCGTGATCACCAGCCTGACCCCTCGGAGGGTGGCTGGCAGTCACACCTGGGCTGGCACATCACAGGCAAGGTGGGAGGTGGCTGGTTCTGTGCAAAGAGGCTGGGTTTGTGCTCTGCTCTGCACGAGTGGCTTCCAGATGTGCTCCAGGAGTGGTGGGAGGGATCAGGCTGTGGAAGTGGACAGGTGGGGTGAAACAGAGACTGTCCTTTCAGTGTGCTGACAGGTGTCCACTTGTGCAGAACGAGGCTGGAAAGCTGCATGTTTATGCAAGTGCTCCAGGAGACCGTGGGGGAGCTGCTGACAGGGAACTTTCTGCTTGTCAGGGACGTGAAAGACTCAATCGATGCAGCAAGAGTCACCCTGAGCCTGGGGAGCTGTCTTGGGGTGACTTTATGATGTGTATCCCCTATCACCACTCTATGCCCAGAAGATGAATTCTGTGCCTTTAAGCCTGGGTGCGAGAGAAAAACTGAGTGAACTTTTCAAAACAATTGCTCAAGGACACACAGCTCTCTGCTCTGGGCTCTCGGCAGGGAGAGGGGAGAGGCGGCCTTGCTTTCCAGCCAGCTTTCGGCTCTTTCTCTCCGGAGAGAGTTTTCTTGGGACTTTTGGTTTGTTTTTTTCTTCTTCTCTTCGGGACTGTTTTACAACATTGGACCACACCGGGGGAGACCTTTCCTTCCGAGGCCCCTGGAAGGGCCCCACCGACCCAGCTCTGAGGAGGAGAGAGGCCACACCCAGAGAAGGACTCTGAAATCTCCCCAGGTTTCCCTCCACAGCGAGAGATTTTATTATTTAGCATTATTATCCTTTTCTCTGTGTGTTTGTTAAATAAATAGTTTTTATCTCTTTCACTTTCCTTCGAGGAAATTCTTTTTTTTTTTTCCCGAACCTGGAGGTGGGGGGAATGGTTGGTGGTATCCTGCCTTTCCCTCGGAGGATATTCTCCTTTAAATTTGGCCAAACGGGCACAGGAGCTCAGGCTGGGGGCAGTGTGACCCCAGAGAGGAGATGAGAAGTGGCTGTGGTGTTGCCATCCCGTTTTTATGCCCCTCCCAAAGCCCAGCAGCACATCCAAAGCCCTCAGGGAGCCCTCTCTTCACAGCTCCCTGGCCCCAGCAGCAGGCAGACAACCCAGGGATGCTTCTAGTGCCCTGCATCGCTGGGAATTCCTAAAGCTGAACAAAGCTGGTAAAAAGAAGGCCTCCAGGCCATTTCCAGTCTAGGAGCCACGTTGATTCCTCTCCCTGTTCCTGGAGCAAGGGGAGGTGAGGGCTGCCTGTGTCATATCCTTGCAACGACTTTTATGGAGTCCCATCCATCCACCTCCTGCTGCTTGGAATTGCCACAGCCATTTCCAGCCCCCTCTGAGCTCGGATATTTCCAGATGGGACTATTAGGCTCCCTAGGAGTGCAGCTGTAAATATGTGCAGAAATGCCACCAGCTCTGCCTGGCTCCTGCTCGGCTCTGCAGGCCCAGGAGGGGCTGGGGCTCCCTGAGGGCTCCAAAGGCAGCAGAGCTTTGCAGCAGCTCCGTTAACAAAGGTTGCACTCCACAGAGTCACAGAATGGCTGGGGTTGGAAGGGACTTTAGGGACATCTCGTTCCATCCCGTGCCATGGGCAGGGACACCTCCCACTGTCCCAGGATGCTCCAAGCCCCAATGTCCAGCCTGGCCTTGGGCACTGCCAGGGATCCAGGGGCAGCCACAGCTGCTCTGGGCACCCTGTGCCAGGGCCTCCCCACCCTCACAGGGGAGAATTTCTTCCTAATGTTGAATTTAAACCTCCTCTCTGTCAGTTTGAAGCCATTTCCACTCTGAGCTGAGAAAAGCAGCAAAGCCAAAGCAATCAGGGCATGGCTGGAGTGGGATGGAGCCACCCTGCCTCTGCCTCTTCTCTCTCAGGTGTCCGTGGTCACCTCACTGGGTTGGTTTGGGGCTGCATTCTATGAGTCCTTGCAATGTGGGAATGTTTTCTGTAATGTCAACAGCCCCCACTCCTAAGTTTTAGTGGAACCTTTACCATAATGGGAACAGTAATCTTATCACTGTCTTTTACTTTGCCAATAAAAGTAGCATCATCATGCCCTTCTCAAGGTTGTTTTTCTGCATCTTTCCCTTCAGAGGAGAGGCAGAGTTGTGCTGCTTCTTCCACCCGGAGTGTGCTGGGGTGGCACAGTCAGTGCTGGATGGCTGGGGGCAGCTCTGAGGGTGAGTGCCCCGTTTGTGCAGCACAGCAGCCGTGCCATGAGCTGCCTCTGTGTCCCTGAGCCAGGGCAGGCTCTGGATTCCCTCCTCCCCTGCTCCCCTCTGCAGTGACTGCCCTGCAAAGCGTTTCTCAGAAAGGGGGACATCCCAGCCTCTACTCAGCTGGGTTGCAAAACTCCTGATTTCAAGTCTGAATTCTGTGCTGTCGGCATTTTAGGAGCACAGCAGGGAGAGCCAGCAGCAGATGCCTCGCTCTGGGAGCTGTTTCCTGCGAAGCATTCAAACTATTCTGTTATGTTTTACTTGGGGTGCCGTTCCACGGGGCTCCTCCCTCCCCTCCTGCATCACAGCACAGAGTGGGGTGACTGTGACCTTCTCTGACTTGCAGAGGAGGGATTCTCCTGGACTGGGAATGCAGCATCCTTGCAGCACACACTTCCCAACAGAACACTTGTTCCCAAATCACTGCTGTCTCAACTCATTTTCAATATCCGTGTCCATCCCTGCAGGAGACGGATCCTGGACAAGGCCCTTAGGGAGCTGTGAGCCAGCCTGTGCCTTAGGAAAGGCTGTTGTATCTGCCAGGACCTGCAAAACACCAGGGTACTCCTTACAGGACCCTCTTTATTAAGAGTGGATTTTTAAAAAAATTTTTAATAGCAGTGAATAGAGGAAATTATTGGGTAACATTTATTTTAATGCAAAACTTGCCACACTTCATAATTACTCAGAGGATGGATTTGCCAATAGAAAGAAAACCTCTTCCCTTCCCTTCCCTTCNCTTCCCTTCCCTTCCCTTCCCTTCCCTCCACTCTCCTTGCCCCCACTCTTTTCCTGCTCGTTTTACTCATTTATTTCCTTTTCTTTAGGTCCCAAACATATTCCCATCCCTCCTGGAGCTCCATTTCATTACACATCAAATGGATGGATAGCACGATTGACAAAAATTTAAAACTAATTTAAAAAGTATAAAAGGTTCAAATCTCTGGCAAAGCCTAACTGGCTCCATCCTGAAGGACAAAGGGATGGATCAGCTTTTTCTGTGTGCACTGATTCACCTGCCTACAACAAACTGAGACCCAAATGGGGCCTCCTCACAAGCCAAACTTCTTTTTCTAAATCAGCTTCCGTAAAACAGCACAGAGCTCCCAGTGCCATCCCCGTGGTGTGGGCAGCAAAGCTGTCAGTAATAATAATAATAATAATATCAGCAGCTCTGGCTTTAGAAAAGCCAAAGTCCCCAGTGAGCCCCCCAAATCCCTGATCCCTTCAGCGAGGGGCAGCAGCGATGACCCTGGGATCTGCTCCCCTCCCTGGAACGACTCCCCCCGGTAAATACTTCCAAATAAACGGCTGAGCAGCAAGAACTAAAACCTGGGAGATGCGATAAGCGAGGCTTTGTCCCCTCCTTCTGGGGACTGATGTGCAAATAGCGGCTGAGCTCTTTTCTCAGCTGCGGGATCTCCGCGGCAGCATTTTCACCCACCCCGGCGAGCTGCCCCTCTCCATAAATTGCCTTCCAGACGGCTTTAAAAGCCACCCGGCCCTTTCAAAAGGCGACTTTGAGAGCTCAGGCTCCCTTGGCTCTGTAGGGCTGAAGTGAGACACTTTCACGCCTTGGAGAAAATGGTTTATAATGTATTTACGACAGAAAAATAAAAGATAAAGACTATTCTCTTGTCTATCTTTTTTTCCTTCTCCTTTTTTCTTTTCCCCTTTTCTTTATTTACCAAAAGTACCTCCAGGGCTAATGGCATTTTCTTTGGCCGCTGGGAGCAGAGGAAGATAGAAGTCTGAAATATGAAAGCTTTTCTCTGGGTTTTTAACAACTTCGGATCACTCTAGTTAACTCTCAGTCTCAGTTCAAAGCGGAGCTAGAAACTGAAAGGCTGGCTCTGTTTTTCTCTGAGAAAAACTACATGACTATGAATGACTGCTTATCCCAGAAAGAAACATAGAGGCTTAAAATTCCTTGTCCTGGCATGAAAAATGTCAAAATCACTAAGACTTCTGTGAGCTGTGACAAAAAAGAAAAAAAAAAAAAATAGTCTGCAATACTTCATTTTGATGATATCAAAGTGTTTCATGCATGACCTGTTTTTCATTTTTAAAATATATTTTTATTGTAATCAGCTTAAGTTTCAAAACAAAATTACTTTGAATAAAAAGTTAAAACAAGTTGTCTGAGTCTCAATTTTTTTTTTTTTTCCCAGCAGAATAAATTCATCAAACTGGGTCTCTTTCTTCCAAGCATTTCAGATGAATCTGCCTTTTCCAAACTGTAAGAGATATCTTAACAAGATATTCCTGCCTGGCTCTTGCTGTTCCAGAAATAGAGAGTTTCTTGGGATGCTGGTGCCTGATGATGACAGTGCAGAGGACAGAAGTTTTGGGACAAGCAGGGTTAAAAATGTAGAATGGAAGTCTTAAGGAGCCAGGGGTGACAAGGATTTCAGCCTTTCCCAAACTCTGGGAGCTGGAGGTCTTAACCAATCCCAAAACGAAGGGCTGGGTGTGTTGCTGCTGCTGATCAAGCTGTGAGATTCCCAGCTTGCCTGCTCGGGTGCAAGCAGGGAATTTGTCAGGAATGGCCCTTGATGTGGGATTTTGGTGTTCCCTCTCAAGATACAAAAGTCCAAACCCAGCGAATTTGAGCAAATTAACGAATTCATTTTAGCTTCTGAAAAACTCTGTGATTTCTCTGTGGGGTGGCTGGATTTTGGCCCTGCCTCCACAACATGGCTTGGCTCAGGCAGCAGCTCCTGGAGAGAAGCGCCAGGATGGGACAGGAGGAAGGAGCAGTTTGCTAAATCTTGGTGTTTCTGTGAGGAACCATCCTGCTCCTGTGCCTTGCCCACCTTCCCAACAGCAGAGGGCAATGGGGATGGAAAGGCAAAATCATATGTTCAGTGTTAGGAGGATCATAGAAACCCTTTTACCTCCCAGCTGACTGTGTCACCACTTTATTTTTAAATAAAGCACAGGGCAGCTTGGCTCGGAGCCACTCCAAGGTTCAGTGACAGACAGAGAGATGACTTGATGCCCTCATCTTTGCTCTTCTGACCATAATTTCCTCCCCAGTCACAAGCTACTCATTTAATCCCCCTTGGATATAGGTTCTCCAGGAGTGGAATGAGTATTCAAAATGTCCCTGGAGTTAACCTTTCCATCCAAATGGTGACCAAAGATGAATGAATTTTATCACTCCTGAACCACGTGGATGTACAGCTTGAACCGACTGTAGGAGCAGACTGATTTCTAGATTATCCCCTTCCTCCAAGTTTCAGATGTCCCAGGATTTCTGGTGCATCAGCTTTAGCTTTTCATGAACTTGAGCCTTGGCAAAGTGGACAAATAGGGTGAAAGACTCTTTCTCCAGAGGGCATTTCATCGAGGTGTCTGATCCTGACCATGACAGATGTTCTTGTAGCCAGCATCTGCAAGAGGGAGATTTATCCAAAGTCAGTGCATTCAGTTTTAGCTGTGGTTGAGTTTGTGGAAAATCTAGGTGAAGTGATGTTTCTGAAAAAAATGGGATGAAAGAACCCCAAAAGGTTTGACAGGGAATTAGCTTCAACTTAAGAGAAGAGCAGTGCCAGGAATAGGATGGAGGATGGTCTCTGGGGGATAAGAAAATAGAAAGGAGAGGAAAAAGGCAGATTCTTAAGGGAATGAGGCCTTGGCCTCAGCTATGGAAACAGGTAATTTCCCAGTACAGAGAGATAATGGGGATGAGGATTCAGGGAATGAGGCATCTGGGTCTGGTGAGATTCAGCCTGGCAAGCTGACACCAGTGAAGAGATCTCAAATGCTTTCCCTCCCCTCCTCGCCTTTGCCTTCACCAAAGTTTAAAGTTTACCTGCTAATTCCCTTATCAGAAGTTTGTGCTGAGAACTCTTATCTGGATTTTACAGGCAGCTCCTGGCACCAGACCAAAAACGGGAGGAAAGCATTTCATTCTTCTCCAGTTGTTCAATGAAAGCAACATTTTAAGCCAACAGCATTATTGTCATTAACGGGATGGGACCGTTAATGATGGGAATGTGTGTGTTTGGCTTTCAAATGAGACTTGCCATCTATCCCTGCTCCTGACCTGGTGCAGCTTAGTGGGGCTAAATTGCTTTCTAAAGCTGATCAGAATGAACCTTAATTGAGGCATTAAATCCAGGTTGAGTTGATCTTCCTGTCCCCACAGCCCTGCCACTGCTGGTGGCTGCCCTGGGCTCACCAGGCAGGTGAGAGGAGCGTCCCCAAAACACGGCCAGAGCTCCAGAGAGTCTGGGTTTGGAGGAGTTTTCTCTATCATTCCCTCCAGCTCTCCCTATTTTCCTCTTTCAAATGTAATTAAAAGTCATTCTTTTAACTTTATTTATTTATCAGCTTGATACAGTTGAACTTGCAGGCGCCTTCATCTCCGCATTCATTTCCCTGCCCTTTAATGTGAACCTGACTCAATTCCCCATCCCCTTCAAAGCTCTTTATCAGTTCTGCAGCACTTCCCCCGCCCCAGCTCTCTGATTCCTCCTGAATCCTCCTCAGCTGCCTGCAGACAAACAGCCCGGGGCTCTGGGCCAGGCCTGGCTGGAGATGTCACCTAGGCTGGGAAGGTGGTGACATCCCCGGCTCCCTCAGGATGCAGCTGAGGGACAAGGCAGCCCTGAAGCCCCTCTGCACAGGTTCTGCTGCTGATGAAATCAGCCCTGCCCTTCATGGTGGTGGAGCCCACTGTTCCCTCCCTTTCCATGGTTTGAGGTGCTGTCTCCCACAGGTTTTGGGGGCTGCTGGGTCCCTCTTCCCCTCCTGTCAGCTGCAGCGTGCCTGGCTCCAAAATGAGTTGGTGTTGTTGGCCTTTTTTCCCTCTTTGCCAGCAACCCCTCAGTGCCTGAACCCACGAGCCACCAAGAGCAGGGGATCCAGGGGAGGCTCAGCAGAGGAGCCCAACACAGAGAACGATTCAAAACAACGCCCAGGAAGTCCTTGATCTCCAGCTTCCTTCACAATGTTGATTTTCTCTTCCACCTGAGGAAACCGAGGCTTGCAGCAAGGAGATGCTCTGCTCTGTGTGGCTGGGGTTCCAACCCAGGCTTATTTTCTTTTTAAATACCTCTGTGTCCCCCAGCAGGAGCTGAGGTCCAGCTAGAGAGCTCCGAGGGGTCATTCCTGAGAGGTTCCAGGCTCTGGGCCTGCTTTGCCCTTCCAAGGCACAGCGTCAAAGCTTCCTGTAGAGAAAACAAACAACCTGCTCTGGATTTGTCCTGCTGGGAGTCGAGTTGCTTCACTGCCTTGTCCCTGAGCTGTGGTGATTAAGGAGATCAGCCGTGGAGCTTGGGGCACAGTGAGGGGACCCAGACACTTTGTAAGTGTCACCTCACACTGCCAGGCTGAGTCTGGTGCAGAGGAGAGCTGTGATAAAGCAGCTGTGTGATGGGACATCAGTGCCTGAGGCACTGAGAAAGAGTCCATGGACCTCTTCTTACTGATGAAAATGAGTCTTTTACTTTGTTCCATTTTATTTATTTTATTTGATTTGATTGCTTTACTTTATTTTGGTTTATTTTTTTAATTTTTTCCTCCCCACACCAAGCCTCTTTTCATCCCGTTATCTTCTCTGGTAGTTAGTAGATTAATGCATGTCTCAGGAAGATAAATGCACTTTCAGATCTTCAAAAGGCAAGGCAGCCTCTGAAACCAGTGTTTTCAACCTCCTTGGCTGGTGGCAAGGCAGGCAGCGTGACGTGACCTTCAGTTCAGCCCCCAAGGTCGAACTGAAATGCAGCTCCTGGTCCCTGGGAGCACAGTGGGTACCAGTGCTCCCAGCAGCCTGTAGAGTTTGGGTTTACCTCTATAAACTCCCTCTCTCTGCCTGCTCTCTTCCCCAGGCATTGGATGAGTGTTTGGGGATGGAGGAGGGAAGAGAGAGGGAAGATGGAGTCAGGGAGAGGGAGCACAGCAATCCTCCCCAGGATTCAGCACTGTACAGATACTGAGACCTTGACTTTGCCCTAAATCCTGGAGCAGGACCCAGCAGCTGGAGATGTCCAGCCCCAAAGGGCAGTGCAGGGCTGTTCTCCACCCAGGGCTGTTCTCCACCCAGTGCTTGTCCTCCTTGAAGGTCCAAAGTCCAGCACAGGCCTGTCTTGGCCATCCCTGAGCATCCCATCACACATTAGGATAGTCACCCATGGGGCCATGACTGGAGCCTGACTTTTCTAGGCATGCTTCATCTCTGTGGCTAAGCCACATACAAAGCCCTGAATTTTATAGATGATCTGAGCGCCAAGGTGGCTTTGGAATATCCATCTTTTCACTCCAGCTCTATCCTGCACCGTCAGGAGGCGGATTTTGGCATCCCCAGCTGTGGCCCAGGGAGAAGGAGCAGGGCTGGGGATGGCAGGTCCTGCAGGGTCAGAGGAGCAGGGCTCGTGTGTACAGAGCTTAAGGGGTGGCTCCAAGGTGGGAGGAAATGTCATTGTGTTTGAGCTGGTCTCAGGCACTTCCAAACTCATCCCTGGGAGTCAGGGGCCGAGCGAAGTCATTAAACCCTAATCAAAAGCAGCTAATCAGGAATCAGTGGGAGATGTTCCAATTAATCGTGGCTGGAGCCGGAGCTGGGGAACGGGGATGGCCGTGAGGAAAGGACAGCAGGATCCTGTCTGCTGCCCCTGAGACACCCCAAGGGGGCTGTGCCAGCTCACAGGGTGGGGCTCAGGGTCTCCAAAGTATTTAGGGGATCTCAGAAGACACTTTGCTATCGGGGGTTCCCCATGATTTCCAAAATGCGCTTCGAAGCAGCTGTGGTGCTGTGGATATTCTGCTGCCCCATTGAGATGGGGGTCTTACGAGGCTTCTCTGCCTGTTGGAGGGGGAGAGCTCCCCCTCAGAGCTCTTAGCAGAGATCCATTCCCCCACATCTCTTTACAGCTGAGACTCTCCAAGTGCTTTACGGATTTCATAGGTAAATATCAGCATCTTGACTTTACAGGAAACTGAGTGACGTGCAAGAAGTGCTCTGACACACCAGACTTTGCTCAGGCTTTGTCTGCAGCCCAGTGAAGATTTCACTGCAGTTAAAACAGAGGTTTAGGAGCTGGATGCAAAGCCAGCCTCAGCTGTGTCAGGATGCCCTGCAAGGGAGGACACTCTCAGCTGACATTTTCCTCTTCTGCTAGCTCGTGTTCACAGCTGGGATGAGAGGCAGGCTCTGTGGTGGGTCACTGAGAGTTAATAACTTCCCACAGCCCCCAGGCACTGCTCTTCTGACAGGACCATTAACGGGAGCAGCGTTTGCATGGCATGTTCTCCTCAGTTCAGCCAGGGTCACGCTTTCCCACCGTATCCTTCTAGACCTAAAGTCTTTCCCCTCACCATCCCTGAAGTCAGCAAACAATGGTGCCCCATGAAAGCAGACAGTGTGTGCTGTGGAGAATTGGGGCATTGAAGGTGCCTGGACCCCTGGACACCCCCTGTGCCATTGAGTCACTGGAGCATAATTCCACTTTGTGCTCCTTTCTATTTGATGATAAAAACCCTCAAGGACACGATCCACTCCTCTCACCATTAAAGGCATCTGGAGAAGAGCAGAGGTTTTCTGCTGCTTTTGGAAATTCCCTTGCTTCCTGCTCCAGAGAAACGTCTTTCTTCATAAATCTTATTGAACCTATAAAATGCCTTCTTGTTCTTTTGCCTCTGCTCGGCTCCCTCTCCGTGCCTGTTCCACCATTGCATTCAGGCTCTATAAAAAGAATAAAGTGCATTGTGCCAGATCGAGCTCGGCAGTAAATCCCTGCCAGCCCGGAGTCGACACAAATTGAATTCCATCATGGCTCTTCTTCGGAGGGTTTGCCGGCTGCCTTTTAAATTTGCCAGGGATGAGATGCAATTTAGTTTAAGTAACTAAAGTGGAAAGGTACACAACATTGTTGTAGGGCCTTAGCTGAGAGGTTCAGGTCTGCAGGAGAAGGAGAGCTTCTCTGCCCAAAGAACCATTGCTCAGAAGTGCAGATGAATGCAATCAGCACGCCTGAGTTCAGGTTTGCAGGTATGATCCAAGGATTTCAGCCCCAAATGACAGGTTTTCTGGAAAGCCACCTCCTTGGAGAGCAGAGTGCCAGCAAAGTCTGCCAGAACCCCCAGCATCTGCAACCTGCCCTGGGGTGTGTTGTAGGGTGAGTGTGTTCATGAAGGTTTTCCATCTGGCTCGAGATAAAGATTTCAAGCCCAGCTCATGATCTAGAGCAATTCCTGCTTTATTGCACACGTTGGCCTCATTGAGGAGGGTGCTGGGTCAGGGATGAGGGATGTCTGAGGGTCCCTGGCACTGACTGTGTGACCAGGGCACTTTCCTGCTGCTTGAGACACCTCTTGACTGAGCCTGGGTCCAGGCCCTGCCTTCTCTCTGTGATGTTGGGCAGTTTGGGACTGCCAAATATCCCCACAGGCACCAGCTCCCCTGTTCCCCCAGGGCCAAGGCTGATGCAGGGCTCTTAAAATGAGCACACCCAGCAGCCTGAGAGGGGAGGCTGAGCATTACCAGAGCAGCTGAGCTCTCCCAGAGCTTGTCTTTCTGACTTGGGTATGTCTTCCCTTCCCCAAATGTTGGTTTCCAGCAGCCATATCATGATTTGCCATCCCTACAATGTGTGTAGAAATCTCCTGGTTTGAAGTTGTCCGGGTGTTGTCACAAGGATGGCTTTGCTTGTGACATTGGACGCCACTCTCCTCCCTCCCCTGGAAGAAAAAGCTGGTTTCCCCAGCAGGTTTTATTTCCTATCTAGCACCCTGTGCATGTGCTGCTTTCCTCCTCCTCCTCCCTGGGGCTGTGCTGAGCTCTTGATTCCTGCCTTGCTCGCTCTGTGGGTTTGGGGAAGGGGGAGGGACGCCCCCAGGGCAGGTCAGGATAAATCAGCACTTTGTCTGCGCCTTGGCTTCCACATCCCTTACTCGAGGTCTCCATCGCATCCTTGTCCCTGTCGCAGTTTTTCTGCCAAATGCCGTTTTTACCCTCCCCGCAGGTCCCGGGAGAGCTGTTATTTATGGCCGGTGCAACAAAACTGAGCAGCAGCAGCTGTTTCCCAGCCTGCAGGAGCACATCCATCACGGGGGGCTTTAGAGAAAGCCTTTTGTTTAATTATGGGATCGCTCCTTTTCTCTCTCCAGCCCCTCGCCCCTCCCGGCCTCCCCTCGCATCACTCCAGTGACGAGGCCAGGAGGTTTTTCATTCTCTGCTGGCAACTCCAATGATTTCTAGATGTTCTCAGTTCACCTTGCTGCTGGTGCAAACCCTTCTTCATTGCTCGGAACACTTAACACCTGTGAGGAGAGGGTAAAGGGTCCTTCTCTGCACAGGCAGTTTGGGAACAATAAATATCATCCTACAAATATTTTTGCAGAAGGACATGTCGTGGCCCTCATTTCTGTCTTCTTCCTGTCGTATGGAGTCAGGATTTTCTTTTGATAAAAAGCAAAACAAGAATCCTAAAGGTTTCACTGAGGGAGCATGAGCGCAGTTTTCATCCAATCCTTCCCTATTTGCTCAGTTTCTGATATGGCAGATGCCTTAAATGTTTTGGGGTATTTTGTTCACAAATCCCACTGTCTGGAAATGCATCTTGAAGGAGACTGAAGTTCATCCTCTGTGGCTCAGACTCTGAAAAGTCACCCACCAGGACAGCATTCGGGTAAAACTTGGCAAAGTCCCTGCACAGGGGTGAATTCAACACCTCCCACTCCCTGGCAGAACTTGTTTATTAGGGTCTGAGAGTTATGAGGAGGAGGAGCAGATTTTTCTTGTCTGGACCTCTCAGAGCCAGAGAAATGGATGGTGCTGGATGGAACATTTGGTTCTCTGAGGCGCTGACATCGCCTTGGTGGTGATAAGAGGCAACAGGAATGGAAATGCACTTCTCCAGGAGAGGGAAAAGCCTGTGAGCTCAGACTTGACAATAATTCACCTGCCTGTGTGTCTGGCCCCATGCCCCAGGATCCCTTCCCAGCTCTGCTTTGCATTTTGCAAATTGTTTCAAGAAAGGCCGGGTTTCCATGGGCCTGTCGCGGGGTGATGGATGCCTGGGGACGCCAGGAGGAAATCTGTCTCCACCGAGGCTCTGTGAGTCAGCTGCCCCATGTCTAGCTGCTGCTTTTCTGCCTTAAAAGCCTCAATATTCTCCACTCAGCTCACCTTCCTGCTCTTTCCTGGTCTCCAGATCCATTAGTCTGTCTGGGCTGGTACCCATTAAACTGCTGAACATGGGCTACTCCGAGCAATCTTATCAGAGCTGCTGCTATTAAAGGCAGAAATAGTAAGAAACTGAGTCACCAGTGCAGGCAGTCTGGCACTTGGATTTAGACAGAAGTTTTGTCAGGGCTTGTTCTTGTCTGTGGAGAACCGCAGAAGCTGCTGTGGACAATATTTGATTGCCGTGACAGTGGTGATTAATAAATAGTTGGTTAATGAAAACAGCAGCGCCCTGGATGCCAAAGTCTGAGTTTTGCAAGGTTTCTGGTAGCAGTGACCTCTGTGCCACCTCCCAAACGCAGAGAGGCTTCTGTGGGGGGAATGTGCTGCCCTGCACCCCCGAGGGAGGACGCTGAGGCCCAGGGTTCACACCGTGCCGTGCCAGGTTGCTCGGGCAGTGCCTGGGACAGGGATCTGCAGATGTGCCAGGAGGCTCCCCCCTGACTGAGAGCCTTTCAACCTTCCTCGTGTGGCTTTTCCTCAGACAAGCATTTCCAGAGTGCTTTTTCTGCTGCTGATGGTAATGAAAAAAAACCCAAAACCCCAAAAACTTTGACCCACGTGTCTGCTGGTGCTCTGGCGGGGATGTGTTGCTGTGTTTTGGGGTGGGTTTGGGATGCAGGTGCCCACAGCCAGGTGCTGTCCTACTCTGGCCCATCAGCAGAACTTTTGTCAGGTGTAAATGAGGCTGCAGGCAGGGGTGAGGGCTCCACTCGGGTCCATGTGCCCTGGAACAGCCCTGCTGAGCCAGCCGTGATTAGAAGCATCCGTGTTCAGCTCAGCACGAGCACAGCCCAGCGAGATTTCCCAGGCTGAGGGCAATAATTTGATAGTTACCGGCTCTGATGGGAAGGCAGGGTGGAATCTGCCTTTTATTCTGAATTTTCACTCATGTTCACCTAACACATAGATGGATGGTTTCAGCCCTGAACCTCCTGGTTGTTCTGTGCCACCCTTATTCCTGTTTGGATGCAGTTTTATCTTAGATTAGATCCCACCTTCTCTTGAATATATTTCTGTGCTTACTTGTTTGCATCATCTGTTAAATTCCTTGGAATGGGGCTTTTCAGGAGGGAATGTCTTTACCTTCACACTGTGTGCAAGAGAGAATCTTAGCTGATGTCTCTCTGAAAGCAAGAAAAGCAGTTTTACAAATCCCAGCTCTGCCTCTGGGTTAAGTGTAAGAGTTTGCCTGGACTGCCATCCTAGAAAGCAGCTCTTCTACCCCTGGGAAAAAACTGCTTTGTCAGTTTAATTTGCTCTCAGTTCAGCAAAGCTGTGGAAAACTGGCCAAGAGTTTTATTGGCACATCTGAGTCATAAAAAAATGAAATAATTAAAAAAGCCATTCACCCTTTTAACTGATCCAGCTCACGCTGGCCAAACATTTACGTGTCCACTTGGCCTTTATATGAGAACGCTTTAAAACCGCAATAATGGAGTGTTGAAATGAAGATGTTGGACCATAGGTGTGTGTTCCTCTGGCTTCAAGAGCTCCCAGGTGAGAATTCGCTCACTGGTGACATCCCATCCATCAGCCATGCCGAGGTTTTGTCACAGTTCCCAGGAGAAAATTGTCACATAAATCAGAAAAGGTGGGTCCAGTCAAGATGTGGGACCTGTCGGCATTTCTTGTAAAACGAGGAGCTGCACGCTGGGAAATGCTGGGGTTTGTGCCCTCGTGTTAATTTAAAGAGAAAATAAGGCAGTTAATTCCCATTTTGGATGGGAAGGAGTGACTGGAGGCCCTGCTCCCCCTCTCCCCTCCCCGTTTGGCACGTGCACGTGATTTAGTTACTTCTCACTTGGCCTTGGGGAATTATTGGTACAAATACCTTTGCACGGGGTGGAAATACATAATCACTGCTGCCTGAAGATGGGTTTTCCTGCCCTCCCAGATGGTGCAGGAGGGACCCCTCTGGCTGGGCTGGCTTCGAGCACAGCACAAGGCACAGCCCTGGGACACTGACTGGGAAGGATGCTCATTGCTGTGACTGTTTTTATTTTTTTGTTGTTGTTCTTAAGCACGGGGTTCTTTTGGCATTCGGTGTTTTTCTTAAATCCCTGCAGAGGAGCTGCTTTCAGCTGATGGGCTGCTAAAATCCCTCACCTCCAGCCGGAAAAGCAGGTTTGAAAGATATGCTGAGGGCTGTGGAATCAGATGTGCCCGGAGAACCTGGGACTGGATTTTCAGGTGCTTAAAAAACACCATTAAAGCGAGTTCTCAGATGTGACCGGTCTGAATCCAGCATGAAAATTAGCTGTGAGTTTAGAAGTCTTAATGAACGCTGGAAACCTGCCTAAACGGGCTACTGTGTGGTGAGTGGTCCCAGACTTTTAATTGGTGTTCGTGCGAGACCTTTTCACTCTTTGGGGAGTTTGCTTTGAATGCGGATGAGATGTGGAAATTTGGAATTTTTCTACGGAACAGGAGTTGTCACATTTTTCAGATTCAGAACAGCCGAGAGTTTCATCCAGCCCATTTGTAATCCCTTCATTTAGATGGAATGAAACGTTTCGTTCTGATAAGGTCAAAGCATGAAAATATGAATATATTAAAATACCTGTCAAAATGAAGGTAATCAAAATGAGAACTGGAGCAAACACTGTTAAAATAATTCACTCGTTTTTTCCCCCCACTATAAATTTCAGTGCTGTGGACATATCCTTATGAAATGTTTTCATGGGAAAACTCTATTTTTCCAGCAGATAGCTACCCTGACCAACGTAATAAGATTTTGATCAACTCTTGGAAAAATACAGGCTTTGGGAGAGTGATGCCTGAGGTTCCCCCACTGCTGCCATCAATCACATCCCTGCCTCCAGGCTCACTGGAGGAGGGAGCTGTGGCACTGCTGGTGCTGCTGGTGTGACCTCTGTCCCTCAGGGGTCCTTGGTGACCCTTGAGCTTTGAGAGGGGCTGCACAGAGGCTGCGTGAGATCAGTGAATCCCAGAATGGTTTGGGTTGGAAGGGACCTCAAAGCTCATCCCATCCCACCCCTGCCACGGGCAGGGACACCTTCCACTGTCCCAGGCTGCTCCCAGCCCCAATGTCCAGCCTGGCCTTGGGCACTGCCAGGGATCCAGGGGCAGCCACAGCTGCTCTGGGCACCCTGTGCCAGGGCCTCACCACCCTCACTGTAAAACACTTCCTTCTGTCTAATCCAAATGGATCCTCTTTCAGTTCTGTGGGAATCCTGAAAGCAGAGATTATTTCCCTGCCTGTTCTGAAGGGTTCTACCCCCCTGGACAACACTGTATTTGACCTCTATCCATGGAGAAACTGCCAACTCTTTGGGAAGAACTGGAATCTACTCCAGTGAGAACTAAATAATAGAGTATTAGGTAAGGTTATCACAGGGTGAAAAATCTAAAGGTGTTGGGTTTATTAATGTAATAAATAGATAAAAAGCAAAAACTCCAAGATGGAGGATTGTTGTTGTTTCTAGACTTTCTTCTTCTTCTTCTAGTATGCNATTTCTCTGTTGTGTGCTGTGTCTCAGTCACGCCAGTGACTTTACTTCTCTGATGAGACTTAATAAACTACCTTAAAGCAGAGAGTGCTGAAAGTTTCTTTAGAATCACTCCCCCATCAGGGGAAGACCTGGCTTAGAGACACAGCTAAGTCAGGGGCTGGGGTCCACAAGCTCAAACCTTTGTCCTATCACAACTGGCCGTGCTAAAAATTTTGTCCCCAATTTCCTTATAAGCCCTGTTTAGGTACTGGAAGGTGCAAGAAGGTCTCCCTGGAGCCCTCTCCAGACGGAACAATCCCAGTTCTCTCAACCCAATGGAGCAGAGCTGCTCCATCCCTCTGATAATTTTTGGGGCCCCCTCTGGACTCACTCCAACAGGTTGATGTCCCTCCTGTGCTGAGGATCCCAGCGATGCTCCAGGTGGGATCTCTCCAAAGCACCATAAAGATGCTGGGATTTAATCCTTATTTCTCCTCTGGCATCTCCAGAAAGATCTGCCCTCATCTGACACCACCTCTGACGTTGCAGGGGCTTTCCTGTACCCTGTAGGACAGGCGTTCTAGAGGAGGGAATGCAACTGCAAATGCACACCTGAAAATTGATCCAGGCTGTGATAGTCTACCATAAAATCCAGTGTTTTAATTGTGCCTCTCTCCTCCTCATTCCATGGCAGTCATTTTTTCTCCATCAAGGCTGTCTCTTCTCATTTTCTCTCTCCACTTTGCCCCTCTTGGTCTGAATCCAATCTCAATGCATCTCCTAGCAAAAAATAAACACTGTTCTGTTCCAGGGGTGCTCCCTGGCTGCCCTTTCCCAGCCACCAGCAGCGTTTCCAGAGTGGAGGGGATCTGTAAAACACGACTCCTAAAGGGAAAGAGCTGGCATTTGACTCCTGAAGGGAAAGAGATGCTGGATAGGTGCGAAAAAGACGGATGCCCCCCTCCCCGAAATATAAAGAAATATGTGCAGAAAATGAAGGAGATTTAAAGCAGCCATCAATCGGCCACTGTTCCAGCTTTAAGAGCTGTTGAAACAACATAATAAAAGGCGATAAACAAGAGATTTATGACCTACCTGCTGAAAATAGCTCTGTGCATCTCTGGTGTGGGGTGAGCACAGCGTGCCAGGCTGGGGGCACTCGGGGCAGCCGTGCCCCTGTTATGGGGCCCTGCACGTGGCCACAGCTCTTCCCCCATTTCCCTCTCCCTCTCCATCCCCTCCCATCCCTCTGAGCCCTCGTATTTATGGCTTTGGCATTTGGAGTGTTAAAGACTCGGTTTTGTTCAGTTTGAGCAGTAAACCCAAGACGATTTGTTGCGATCGATGGCAGCAGGCTGGAATTTTAAGGGCCAGGTATTTTACCACGGGGGCTGGACCCTCGAGCTGAATCTTGAAGGCAGGGAAGGTGAAAACACACAGCTCTGCCTAGGGCAGCATCGCGAAAGGCTTGTAAACTGCCGGCACGTAGTTAAATCCCAGGAAAATCACCAGGGGGGGAATAAATCTACAAAAACCAAAACCTAAGTGAGAAGAAAATGAGCGGCTAAACATGGAGATTTCTAATGCCTTCTTCAAGGCTGAAACTGTCCTTTTAGAGAAAATACAACTTTCGCTCGTGCCCCAACCCACAGAGGGCTGAAACTGCAGACATTTGCAGAAAACTGTGAAGAGGGAGCGTGTGTGTCTGGCAGGATCTGGCTGTGTGGTTTAAGGACCATGGACACAGAACAAATACAGCTCTGGAAGTCTGAGGGGACAAACCAGCTGGAAAATGGGACAGGGACGGGACATTTACCTTCAAAACAGTGCAGGAAAAAGTGCTTCCACATTTCCCAGCCCCGGGTGTGAGAGTGCGGTGTGCTGGGTGTTGCTCCCCTTCTTTCCGAGCCCTGCCACAAAACCTTCCCTTACAAATCGTTTTTCCCTCTTTCCTCCTCAAACAGAGTTTTACCCTCCCGCCTGTCACTCCGGCTTTCCGGCCGGGAGTTCCAGGCTTTTATTTTGCAAAGCACAGTCACGGAGCGGTGACACGAGGAGCTCTGGCATATCTGATGCTGTTTGTTCTTGGGCAGGAAGGTGGGGGAATGCGAGCGGGCGGAGAGGGGTAAATCAATGCACTTTGTGGAAGGATGGATGCAGAACGGCGCAGAGCCGAAATCCAGCGGAGCCGGGCAGCGCTGGGGAGACAGATCTGGGACGGGCAGAGGAGGGGCTGCCCTAATCCTGCGTCCCTCTGAAATCCCGAGCACGGAACAAAGCCCTTGTTAGCAAATAAGGACGGGGGAGTGGCAGCAATAAGCTAAATAAATGCCCTTAAATTCAGCTGTAATGAAAACCCGGGAGCCGGCACTGGAGTCCTTTCATAAGCGCCGGGGAACGCGATTGTTCTAATTATAAAAGCCCAATCAGGGGGACCAGCAGGCTTGAAACTGTGGATTAATTCAGCTGCTTGGATGCCAGAGGCAGCACCAACCTCCTCCCTCCCTGCCCTGCCCTGGGAGGGTTGGAAGGGTCTTTATTTGGCCTTGCTCCGGAAAGGTCACCTGACAACAAAAGGGGAAAAAGGCACAAAAACCAAGAGGAAAATGGGTTTGGTCCCAGGGCTTTCCCCCATGTGCTCAGAAACCTCTTTTTGGTGGTTCAGACTGGGGGGATGTGCAGGAGCTTGTCTGTCCTCTGCGTTCTCCCATGTCTGTCCATCTCAGCAGGGTCACGGCCTGTGCTCATCCATTCCCCTCCCTTTTGCCCCCTTCTCCCTCAAAATAGCTCCTGTCTCCATTAACGCAGTGAAAAAAATAAAAAGAAAAGCTAAATTTTTGAGGGTGCTGGTTTGAAAACTGTCAGGAAAGGATTTGGACTCCTCAAAAGGAAAAAACAACAATTTCCCTTAATTTCAAATTCAAGGGTCGTGTGCTCCCGAAGCCATGTCTCCACTGGAAAAATATTTAAGATCGATTAAATCATAACCCATGGTTTCTCTCAAACAGTTGTAGTTTTAGATTGGCTTTCTAAAACATCTCTTGGAGACTCCAGAGGTTATGAAGTTCCTGTTTCACAAGAACCACAGAGAAATGGCTTGGTCTGAATGGTCAGAAATTGCAAGAAAATCCCCCTTTTCTCCCCTAATCACGCACCTATCAAAAGATCATCAGAGTGGGCAAAGATCTTTGAAAAGATGCTTTGGAAATTGGAGTGGGAGCCTATTCCACACCTGTGGATGCTTGCAGAAAGCCTTGTTGATGGTTGAGGGGAAGAATCCTCAAAAGGAGGGGATTCCCAACCCAGGTCATTATTTCTACTTCCAGCGTTTCCTCCTCTGCTGCTGCCTCTGGGGGTTTCCCTCATTTCAATTTTTCACGACATATACAACAAATAAAAATAAACCAAACCCCTACTCCTGTCCCAGCCATTTCTCCTGCTCCACCTGCAGCAGCCTGGTTTTGAGGCAAGAAGCACAGAATTAATGGGAATTCTGTAGATTTACAAACAAGCACTCGGAGAGGAGCCTGTGCCTATTTATCTCCTAATACAGTGTTTTTAAAAAAGTCCTTCTTTAATTGCATTTGGGATCTATTCTAACGATTTGCCCAGGAGAGTATTAAGATGTCAAGGCTTTTTCATTAGTAATATATCCCCAAACAAAATCTTTGTTAAGATAGGTTAAGGCGGTAAATAGACCATTAATTTACAGAACATAATTAGTACCTTGCAGTTATTCATGGAAAAAGTCGGATTTCTTTTGTTGTTATTCAATGGCAAGATTTAAAACAAATATAGCAGCAGCAGGTCAAAAACCACAGAGGCAAAAAGCATCAAAGGTATTGATTAAAGTTTCAACAATAACCTTAACTCTGCAGCAGTACCCAAAACAACATCATTTACACAACCCAAATACATTCTCCCAGTGGTAAATAATGAACACAGAAAACAGCAGCAAGTTTTGAGCAAATATCAATACAGAGCTGTAAAATAACTCGTTTTAAGGTCTAGGGACTATGGGCCACATCTAAAATTGGAAACAATATTGAGGCTCTTCTTTTCCTAAGAGATTGTTATTATATCAGTATGTCCAAAGAAAATATTTTATTTGTTATTATTTATTTAATTGGCACTATTATCTTTGCTACTGTGGCATCATTTTGATTAGAGAAACTGAAATAATTTATTTTGTAGGGTTGTCTACTTTACAGCCTCAGAATTTAAAACAAATTGAAAACTTTTCTAAAATCTTTCCTAATTGTAGATTGTTAAAATGAAGAAATTTTCAGTTGACTTCAGAGTGACTGAAAAACTGATTTAATGAAGATTTTTGTAACTTCTTATTAATAAATTTGATTTTACATGGTTGAGAAATCAAATCTGAGCCAATTTCAATGTTTTATGTGTATTACTGCAACTTGCAAAGCAAAATGGAATTTTCAGGGGTCAGGAGCTGTGCTCACAGGACAGTAAGGCCATAAATCATGGTCAGTGCTCAACAGGTAAAATATCAAAGTGTGTTAGACAGCAGTTAGTGCTGCACTTAGAAATAATAGTGAATTATCAAACTGAAAAAAAGCAGCAGCAATAAGGTTTTTGTGTGCTGGACCAAGAAGTTGAAAGTTCAGCTGCATCATGAGATGAGTGAATTATTGTTTCCCAGATTAGACCTCTTGGTAGCAGCAGAAATCAAAACAGAATGAATAAAACCTCACTGAAAATAAATAAATAAAAAAGTAAACAAACTTTAATTTCTTAAATTAACTTCAATTACTTATTTGTTACTCCCAATAATGTTGAGATACTGTACAGACGGGTAGAAAATAGTGTTTGCTTCATGGGAGTTTTGCCAGTAGTTTCTCTTTTAAATATAAAAAATTGTAACTTCTTCTTTTAATTAAAATAAAAATGTCTGCCAGAAGAATTTCTAGAAAAAGGATCTTGAGAAACGAAATATTCAAATAAATAGAATAATTTCCCCATTATTTGATTTCCTGGAGTTGCTCAAACTTAATTTTGTCTCCTTAGAGCTTGGAACTGCCCATCTTTGAAGGAGAGGCTGGAGCAAGACACAGGGACTGGGGAAACTGAGGCACGGAGTGGGTTGGGATTGAAAGGTGCAGGGAGAGGCAGCGGTGTCACAGCTGGGCAGTGTCACAGCCGGGCAGTGCCACACCTGGGCAGTGTCACAGCTGGGCAGTGTCACAGCCGGGCAGTGTCACAGCCGGGCAGTGTCACACCTGGGCAGTGTCACAGCCGGGCGGTGTCACAGCTGGGCGGTGTCACAGCCGGGCAGTGTCACAGCTGGGCAGTGTCACAGCTGGGCAGTGTCACAGCCAGGCAGTTTCACACCTGGGCAGTGTCACACCCGGGCAGTGTCACAGCTGGGCAGTGTCACACCTGNTAGTGCTGCACTTAGAAATAATAGTGAATTATCAAACTGAAAAAAAGCAGCAGCAATAAGGTTTTTGTGTGCTGGACCAAGAAGTTGAAAGTTCAGCTGCATCATGAGATGAGTGAATTATTGTTTCCCAGATTAGACCTCTTGGTAGCAGCAGAAATCAAAACAGAATGAATAAAACCTCACTGAAAATAAATAAATAAAAAAGTAAACAAACTTTAATTTCTTAAATTAACTTCAATTACTTATTTGTTACTCCCAATAATGTTGAGATACTGTACAGACGGGTAGAAAATAGTGTTTGCTTCATGGGAGTTTTGCCAGTAGTTTCTCTTTTAAATATAAAAAATTGTAACTTCTTCTTTTAATTAAAATAAAAATGTCTGCCAGAAGAATTTCTAGAAAAAGGATCTTGAGAAACGAAATATTCAAATAAATAGAATAATTTCCCCATTATTTGATTTCCTGGAGTTGCTCTTCTAATGACATTTAAAAGGAGCCCAAACTTAATTTTGTATCTTTGGAGCTTGGAACTGCCCATCTTTGAAGGAGAGGCCGGAGCAAGACACTGGGACTGGGGAAACTGAGGCACGGAGTGGGTTGGGATTGAAAGGTGCAGGGAGAGGCAGCGGTGTCACAGCTGGGCAGTGTCACAGC
>VZRO01008064.1:1151236-1200317 GCA_013397915.1 Daphoenositta chrysoptera
ATGAGGGGATGGGAGGATGAGGGGATGTGGGGATGTGGGGATGAGGGGATTTGGGGATGTGGGGACGGATCAGGGGATGAGGGGATGCAGTTTGGAACGTGCAGAGCCGCCCGCCGGGGCAGGAGAAGGGAACGGACTCGGTCTCTGCCAGCACCGGGAGTTTCCCGTGTTTCCCCGGGTCTGCCCCCGCGGCAGCGCTGGGGTTTGTTGACCTCTTCCCCTTTGTGTTTGTTGGCCTTTTCTCCTCGAGGTTGTTTGTGTGCGTGGGTGGTTGATCCCAGACAAGGCTTTTTGGGGTTATTTCAGCTGAATTGTAGAAGCACAGGACAGTTTGGGCAGGAAGGGCCACTGAAGATGATCTAAATCCAACACCCTTGTCGTGGACCGGGACACCTTCTGCTATCCCAGGTTGCTCCAGCCTGGTCCTGAGCTCTCCAGGGATCCAGGGGCAGCCACAGCTTCTCTGTGCACCCTGTGCCAGGGCCTGCCCACCCTCATCATAAAGAATTTCCCCCTAAGAGCCAATCTAACCCCAGCCTCTGTCAGTTTAAATCCATTCCCCCCTGTCTTATCCCTGCATGCCTTTGGAAATCTGTGTTCAGGAAAATCATCACTCCTGCCTTGAGCGACCATCCCACTTCTAAAATACAGAAACCTCCTAAAACAAGGACTGAGTTCTCTGACAGTGTCACCCGTGGCACACAGACACACAAACCCCACTTGAACTGTCCGTGTTTCCATCCCGACTGTGCAGGGTTTGCAGGCAGACAGCCTAGAGTGCCCAAACCATGCTGTGCCTTTCATCTTTTTAAAAAAAATTTCTGCTGCTTTTAAACACTGCTCAATTTTCAACTTCAGAAAAGCTGTGGGGGCATTGCCAGAACCACTGCAGTAGGAATTGCACTAAAACTAAATATAGAAATGAAATTTTGGATGAAATACAGGCTTGGGTGCATTTTGGCAGGAGTCTCAGTGTTTTCCTCACAGTGCTGGCTCTGTGTGGAGTAGAATATTCCCAGGAATAGAAGTGGATGGCACTTGGGGCTGGTGTTTTGAAATGTGGAGGGAAAGTTTGCATCAGCATGAGAGGAGTTAGTAAGTAGAATAGAGCTGAACACAGATTTTATGTCCTGTGAAATTCCCAGGGTTTATTTAATTTCTAAGTAGAACAAAACTTTATTTTTTTTTTGTCTCTCTGTAAGAACAGAATAACCTGGAGATAACTTTAGAACAGTTAGCATCAGTGTTGAAATCTTTGGGCTTTTGGTAGTTGATAGCTCATTCTGACACTTCCATCTTGACTCGTGATATTGTGGCAAGAGTCCAAGAAAAGCCAAATAAAATGGCAAAGTAGAACTGTATCAAAACAACAAAAGATAAGTGAAATTGTCCTGTTCCTGCAAGCCACTTTTCATTCATGGAATAGCATCCACTGCCTGAAAAAAACCTTTGGTGGAGCAAGTTTTGACCCAGCTCTATTTAGATTTTCATTTGCCATGGCAAGAGCAGTGGGCGTGTGTAATTTTCAGGTCCAGGTGAATTGTAATTTATAATATTGCTTTTAAATGAAGGTATACTCATACATAAATATTTGCATATAAATATGTGTGTATTTCTAGATTAATTTCTAATTTAATTTTTTTTCAGCTGCTGAATTATGATTTAACAGGTGCAATGTCTGTGGGTATCCTGCAGTTATTCCATGGGTTCATTGCCTTCAGCCCTTCCCAAGGAGCAGGGCTTTGAAGGAGCTTTGAGGCACAGATGCTGCTGGTGAGAGATACGAAGGACCTTGAAAATCAACCAAATTAAGGCCTCTCCCTTCATACCTGCGAGCTTAATTTTACTGAGGGAGTTTATGGTGCCCATTCCCTGCGGGGTGGGAAGGCCCAGGGGAAAGTGGCTGCCTGTGCTGGGCTCTGTGGACCCCAGCCTCTGACTTAGCTGTGTCTTAAGCCAGGTTTTCCCCTGATGGGGGAGTGATTTTAAAGAAACTTTCAGCACTCTCTGCTTTAAGATAGTTTATTAAGTCTTATCAGAGAAGTAAAGTCACTGGTGTGACCCAGACACAGCACAGAGCAGAGAAATGCAGCAGAAATGAATACTTATCAAGATAACACGGCCTTCTTAAAGGTAAATAATCCAATTAAAGCTTAAAACGAAAGATATTTTTACTTTTCTACCAATGTTAGACAAATGCTTTTGTCACATATACAGGAACTGCGGAATTTTTCACCCAATAACTTCAGACATCTTGCACTGCAGAATATGGAGTACTAGAAGAAGGAGAAGAAAGTCTAGAAACAACAACAATCCTCCATTTTGGAGTTTTTGCTTTTTATATATTTACTACATTAATAAACCCAACACCTTTAGATTTTTCACCCTGTGATAACCTCAAATAACATTCTATCATTTAGTTCACACTAGAGTAGATTCTAGTTCTTCCCAAAGAGTTGGCAGTTTTGTCCATGAATAGAGGTCAAATACAGTGTTGTCCAGGGGGGTAGAACCCTTCAAAACAGGCAGGGAAATATTCTCTGCATTCCGGGTTCCCACAGGCTCCTCTCCTGCTTCCAGCTCTGTCACCCGTCTGACTGTGTCCTTCCCCTGACACCCCAAAACCAGAGAGGCACCCACGTGCTGACGGACTGAGAGCCATGGACAACCTCACTGGGAGTGTCACAAAGAGAATTTATCCCCACGGTGCTGCTTGTGCAGCTCTTTGAGGGTTTTGCTGGGCACATCCCTGTCACCTGCGAAGGGAGGACACCGTGATGCAGGTTTAATCATGCTGGCTTTGTGTTTATTTCTTGATTTACCTGTTTTAATGCCCAGCCCCTGGCCAGGCATGTGGAGCTGTCGGTGAGGGAGCTCCAGTGTGTGTTTGTGGCTCCTGGGGGTATCCCCACAAACACCTCCCCTGTGGGAGCAGGAGAGCCCCTTTTTCTGTGATTCTGCACTCGGTGCCATGGTTTAGTTTAGTTGAGGTGTTGGGACATGGGTTGGACTTGATGATCTTGAAGGTCTCTTCCAACCTGGTGATTCTGTGATTCTGTACTCGGTGCCATGGTTTAGTTTTTCACTCAATGCTCTGCTTTTCACCTTTCACTGCTGTTGATTCCCAGGGATGCTGTTCCTGGGGACCTCCGTGCCACCACCTGCAGCAACCCCATGACTGCACGGGGACCTCCCCAGGCCTGAAACTCCCTCCTCTCTCCTCGTTCCTCTGCTCCAACACTTCTCCTGCTCAGAAACACTGACCCAGCTGAACTCACCAGGGCTTTGATACTGAGAAACCTGGAATCCAGCACCTCACCCATCCCCAGTGAGGGGGAAACTGAACTCAGACCGACTGAAACTGCTGAGGACTCCTTTTGTGGTGAGCTGGAAATGAGGAGGCAGGATGGGGAGGGAGGAGGTGAGATCTGGGCTGAGAAGGGAGGTTGGGGCTTGCTGAGCTCCCATGGCACAGGAGCCTTCCTGTGGTGACTCAGCCTGCTGATGAATTTTGGCTTGCGTGCCTCGGTTTCACAGTGCTGTGCTTTTCCTAAGCTCCTTCACAGCCAGCAGGACCTGTGAAATTTGAGGTTTCTGCTGGTTTTAGGCTTCCTGTGAATTAATTGAGCACTTGTGAAATACTTACTGTCTTTTAAGTGTATTTCCAGCTCCACCAGGATGAGGAACACGGGGCCTGATTAGGAGGAATGGCTGAGAGAGGCTCAGTGTTTCTGTTGTGAAGTGCAGGCTCTGGGGGTCCAGCGCTCGGGGGGACTCCGCCTGATTCCATGACTCTTTGTTGGAAAAGGTTTCTCATATTTTGGGTCAAATTTCTGTGAAAGAAAAAAGAGAGTGGGAGCAGAACATCTGAGAAGCTCTGCAGGGAGATGTTCACCTGGTACACCAGAGAACCTGCTTTGAATCCTTGCTCTTAATTAGAAGAAGAGGGGAAATGAATCTCAATCTTTCCCAACTCAGTCATCCCTCTTTATCACCAGCACATGGATCAGTAGCGGGGGCAACTCTCCCTTAAGTGTTACGAGAAAATTAAAAAGGTCTCATTATATTCCACCACGGAAGCAAATAAATAATAATATTATTATTAATATCATTACTTCATTCATCTCTCACAAGAGAAACAATTCACTTGCAACTATAGCCAAGGCTCATTTTGCTGGAGGAGAATTGGGAATCTCAGGGTCATCCCAGGCTCAGCTCGTGGTGCTTTGCTGCTCCCCTGAGCCCCTCGTGGTCTCTGCTCAGTGCCAGGTCCTTGGTCTCAGCCTGAGCTGGAGCTGCTCACACATTCCCTTTGCTTCCCTGGGAGGTGGAAACGGCCCCTAACTGTCCTTGACCTACTCCAGAGAGGGGTTATAAAGCATAATTAATTTCACTTTCAGAAGAGCTTCGAGTTCCCAAGAAGAAAAATGCTCAAAAAGCGCAAATCATGATTAATCATCATTATTATTCCTATAAATTCCCACTTCAGCTTGGTTGGAAAACAGGGTATTTAGGAGGTAGAAAGGATGGAGTGGCCTGAATGTGCCCTTGGCCCATGGGGCTGCAGTCAGTGGAGCTACACCCGATTAACATCAGTGCAGGTGGGAAGAGAATCGGAGCCCACAGTCCCCTCTGTACTAATGGTTAGTGCTAAATTGCTGCCAGTCTCTCCCCAAAGCCTCCAGGAGACAGTTCAGTACTCGCTGTTCCTCTCTTTCTCCCTTGTGGAGGGCTTGGAAGGTTTAATTCAATCAGATTCCTAAATGGAAAATAACAGCGCGATGAAAAAACCCGCCACGGATGTCTGTGAAAAGGATTTTGTCTTCGGTGAGTTTTGATCTGGATCCTGAAAGAGCAAGACAAAACCCTGTGATTGACACCCTTGTTCTGCAAAAGGTGCCTTGGAGGAAGCTTTCAGAGCCAGAGGTTTCCTTTGCTGGAGGGGGTGTGGAGAAAGTCCAAGTTTCACAGCTTTTTGTTGGTTTTTTTTTCCCTTATTTGCTGTGTAGAGATGTGAGACCTTCTGAAGTTTTATTTTTCTGGAGACAGCAGCTCACCTCAGCAGAAAAAACAAGGATTTACAAATCACTGCCGGTCTCCCTCCTGACCACTGATGCCCCTGGAATGATGCTCTTACCCCAGCGAGGCCCCAAAGCCCCCAGACCCCTCTCAGCCCTTCTGAGCCTAAAAAACAACGGCAGGAAGGGTCCAAGGGATCCTCCCAAGGTTTGTCAGGAATCCATCCCCTCCCCTGCCCCCCCTTCCTGGGATGCTCCTCCAAGCATCATCCTTGTGCAGATACTGGGAGGTTTTTATTTTTATTCCCCTGCTAGGCTGAAATCAGGGGTTTTTGACTTTTGCTGTAAATCAGAGATGTCTTCTTTCAGTGACAGTGACACTTTCCTGCTGGGCACCTGGTGCTGGGGTGCTGGGTCAGCACTGGTGCACTGTGCAAAATATCCTCGTTTTCCACCTTTAGATGGGTTTGTTCAGCCCCTTTCTCTGGGAGATCCACAGAAATCCCACGACCTTCCTCTCGCTTGCACCAAGCCCTGGCTCCGAGGGGGAGAAGGGAGCTTTTCCAGAGCCCCCCCGTCCATCCATCACCGGGAAAGCGCCGCAGACAAACCAGGATTCATCCTGGTGCCAGCCAACCATAAATTGATTTGCTTGTTAATGCAGCTTCTCCCAGTTCATGTTTTCCCTAACGAGGAGCATCAAAATGCCAACCTGTCCTCAGGGGTACATCAGCCTCCCAAACTGAAGGCAGTAACGAGATTAGAGGCTGTGGCTGCTCACAAGTGCCTCGTGTGCTCTCAGTCACTTGCACTTATTTTTTTATTATCTGGGCATTTCTTTCCCACTGATTTATTTTTTTTCCCTTCCTCTCAATTGCTCTCTCCCTCAGTTCTCAATGAAACAAATGTGATCTGACACACACACACACACACACGGTGTCACCTCCCCTGTCCCTGTTCCTCACATCTCCCCTGGTTCTTCCCCAGGCTGCCCAGCCAGACAGCCCTGCTGGGGGACAGGGATGGCTCCACTCAGGTCATGCTCCCCAGGGAAAGTCTCTGACCTTCCCCTGGTGAAGCCTTTCTGTATGAATGGGAAATAAGATGAAGAGCTGCTTGAAATGGGATAAATATGCAAATGTGGTAGCTGGGAGGAGGGCAGGTTTGTGGCTGGGAGGAGAGGCAGGGAGAGGCACAGAATGGTTTGGGTTGGAAGGGAACTTAAAGATTATTCTGTTCCACCTCCCACTGTCCCAGGCTGCTCCCAGCCCCAATGTCCAGCCTGGCCTTGGGCACTGCCAGGGATCCAGGGGCAGCCACAGCTGCTCTGGGCACCCTGTGCCAGGGCCTTACCACCCTCCCAGGGAAGAATTTCTTCCTAATATCCCATTTAATCCTGACCTCTGTCCTTTTGAAGCCATTTCCCCTTGTCCTGTCACTCCAGGCCCATGTGGAAGAAGAGAAGAGGACATCCCACCCAGCTGGATGCCATCTGTGGGGCTTGAGGATTGTGAGCACTGGAGGGAGAACTTCTGGATGGAGAGGTATGAGCACGGGGAAGCAGAGGAACATAACCCAGCCTGGAACACCTACAAGACCAGGAGAGGAGGCCTCAGTGCTGGGCAGGTCCCTCCTGTGGGTGCAGAGAGTTTGGGATCAGAGTCGGGGGGCAGGGGGCTCAGGGAGCAGTGACAGCCCCATCCGGCTTGGACAGAGGTCGGATGCTTTGGTGGCCAGAAGGGCACAGCCTCGAGGAACAAACCTCCCCATACTGCCCCCAAAAAACTGAACCAACCCTACTGCTCAGCTCCTGCCATCCAAGGAGGAGGAAGAGAGTTTGCTTCCCATCACATTTCACTTTTGGGTTTGATTTCCTTTTTATTAACCTGTGGTCACCTGCTGTACAGTGAGCTGTGTGTGATTAATGGCCCCGGAAATGTTCTTGGGTTTGAAGGCTGCTTGTTTGGGATTTGCACTGAGTGTAGGTAGCTGGATTTATTTATTATTTTTATTATTTTTTTTTGTTTTGAATCCTGGCAGCCACTTCACATCACAATTGCCTCAGTTTGGACAGGCTGGAGGTGGAGGGGAGCGACAAGGAGCAGGATTCCTGCACTGAGGGAAAGAGCTTGCAACTATCTGTACCTCAATCTTTGCAATGTTGACTTTTCCTAAACTTCAAAGCCACCTTGGATATGTCTGTGGGACTGACTCACTGAGCAAATAGCAAACCCAGGCCCTTCGGAGGGATTGTCCTTCTGGGAACACACACACTCCCCTGAACAGGTGACTCAGAGGGGCAGCAGCAGAAAGTGGCCAAAAAGTTATTAAAGTTCTCGTGAAGTAGAAAAATGAAAACTTTCATTCTCCAAGAATTTATTTTCCTGACTTTTTAATAAAATTTTTGACCTTCCAGGATGAAGTTTCTTTTCTCCCTAGAATTCTAAAAATAACTTGACATTTTGCATGGAAGAAAATGTCTCCCATCCAGATTTCATTTGGTCTTATACCCGCAAAGCACACTCATACCACTAATTCTTTGCATTTCTACGCGTGAAATTCACCCATGAAATGAGGGAATTATGAAATTAACTGTCTTGAGAACTCAGCTTGACTTGGCTCAGTCTAATAAGATGAGGGTACATGGTAGGCACCTATAGATACATATATTTTAAAACTATCTGTGTGGTGCAGCTGGGCTCAAACTTGGAGAACCCTTATGTTGCATCTCTGACTTCTCTAACTCCTCCCTGAGCAGCAGTTCTGATGGAAGAGGAAATGTATTCCAAAACCTCCCTTTCCCTAACCCCAAATCTCTGTTGGAAAGGCAGCAGGAAGCTGCTACCACCAGCATTCCCCACTGGCTGTGCTCTCGAGGTTTTGGTGTCTGGTCCCCGGGCAAAACTGGGACTTACAGCCCCTCACCATCAAATATCCCTCGGGAGCTGCAGCTGCTGCTGCACTGGGATTTCTGAGCCATTTTTGGGGGTTTGCCAGTGATGTGCATCCTCCTGGAGCAGCCTTTGGAGTCTCCTCGAGCCTTTGTTCCCTCTCGCTCCTCCCTGCCTGTGTGAGCTGCAGTCCCCCTGGACAGATCTCTGCCCAACACCTGGCAAAAGGTGGCTTTTAATTCCTAATCTTGTCCCACCAGGACACATTTTGCCCTCTTTCCTGCATCTCCAAAGGCCCTGACCCCACTGGCTCCCAGAGGAGTGCCCCACTCCATCCTGCCCTCCTCAAACACAGCCTGTGCCTCTGCTCCCCCTCACCATCCCCTTCCCAACCCCCTCCTAGGCCTGACAGCTCTAAGGACAAAATATAGGAAGAGATGACATTAAAATGACCTTGGCAATGGGGGTCTTGCAAGTTCATTGGTGATTTTAGCTCCCAGCGTGGCCTCAGGAGCATCATCTGCCTTTCTGCCAGCTCGTAACTGGGTATGGAGTCATAATGGTCTGCACTGGGGTTTGGAGGGAGGAGGAAAAAGAAAACAGATGCTACAACTAAGCTGGGATTTCCCTGAGTAAATAAATTATAAAATTACATTAAAGCATCGTTTGAGTTGCATATAAAAGCTAGAAAATGAATGTCTCCTCCATAATTGCTGCAAAGGGCCCCAAACAGCCATTTCTATTTGCAGTTTCATATTTCAATAAACTTTTTTATTTCTGTTTGAGTGAATCTTCCTGTTCATGAATATTCTGAGGGATTCAGAGCACTGTCCAAAACTAATGCCAATGTTCACCGGGGTAAAGCCCCACTTCCCCCAGTCTGTGCTGATGTTCCCCCCTCCATGCCCATGGAAAAGCTCTGAGAGGACTGTGATAAATATCTCAAGATTTAATTGCTTTAGCTCAGACACAAAATCAACTTTCTGAGAGGTTTTAAGAAAACAAGTGAGCAAGCAAACAAACAACTCGCTTTTGCCTTTGCAGACACCCCCTTTTTGCCCTTTCTTTTCTCAGCTCACTTCTCTGTTTGTCCTGATTGGATCTACAGCACTCCCCATGTTCCCTCAGAGTCCCAGTGCTGCTACAGACTTACAAAAACTCTTTCCTTTCCACCCGAGCTATACTTCTCTCCCTCTTTTCTAGTGGAAACCATGTCATTTGTGGATGTAGCCTTTCCTTCGGTGTTTAAATGGAATCCAGCTTGTGCAACATACTTAACTAAATTAGGGAATGGAGGAAATCACTTGCTAACCTTGTCCTTAAAGCTCAAAGCCAGGAAATGAGAAAGCTACACTGCTTTTTTTTTTTTTTTTTTTTTTTTTTTTTTTTTTTTTTTTAATGCAGGGCTGAAATAAGAACTTGTTCCTTCAGATTTTTCAGAGGCAAGGAGTTCGGTCTAGCAAGAAATCAGCTCAGTCGGGGGTATGAAACAGACCCAGTTTAGGTTCCTGCTGTGAATCAGGCAATGGATATCACCTGGCTTTCCTTATCCTAAAAGGTTTCTGGTCCTTCTGAGTTTTGAGCAGCAATTCCCCTTTGAGAACATTTACTCTTGAACCTGGCACACGTCTGCAGAGAAATTTCAGTTTAATACATCTCTCGATAAATTGAATTAATTACAGGCTGACCTATTTGATGATTGAGGCTGTGCTGTGAAATGTTGGAACCAGGAACTTCGCTTTTCCTTCAGACTTGTTACACAAGGACACCGCACGGATTTCACCTGCAAGAACTTCCCTCTCCCCATGCAAGGACCTCCCTCTCCCCATGCCTTTGCAGACACCCCCTTTTTGCCCTTTCTTTTCTCAACTCACTACTTCTCTGCTTGTCCTGGTTGGATCTGCAGCACTCCCCATGTCCCCTCAGAGCCCCAGCGCTGTTGCAGAATTATAAGAACTATTTTGCTGGATTGCCCGGTCCCATGGGAGGCACTTAAGAACTGAGAGGATAAATGTGGGATTCAATTCCCATCAGACATCCTGGAATCATCCTGGTGCTACTGTGGAGCAGCTCTGGTTTGCTCACAGCCCCTTCTCAGGGCTTTGCCCAGCTTTCCTTGTCAGTTAAGCTGATGCTCTGCACTTTGCAGGATTCCCAGTGAGTGACTATCCATGGAGTCCCCATAACCTGATTGTTGGGTTCCCCCATGGGGGTTCTAGCAGAGCAGGCCTGAAGGCCTACAAAAGCATCTTCCCCCGGCCCGGTGGGAACCATGGAAACACTTCCAGGGCACCTGAGATGGGCTGGAAAAGAGGACCATGGGTCAGTGACCTTCTTGACCAATGGCCTGGGAAGAGTGTGGGTAGTGGCCTTATATGGGATTATTTACACCTTCCCATAATAGGTGATATCTAGGGAATACTCCAGGTGAGTGGGTGAAATCCTGGGGTTTGATCTTCCTGTTTCTATGAGGTTCTATCCTGTTTGTGCACTGGTATTTAGGTACCCTGAGCTGTGCAATGAACGTCTTTGCACTTCTCCATCCTGCATGCAAAGTCCTTGCCAGGCGTGAATGCTGCACCTGATTGCTCCAGGGAATATTCCCTGAGTTGCTTTTGATGGAGGGTTGGCTTTTTTGGTGCATCAAGACCTGTTTTTTGGCAACTTGGACTGCTGCTGGCTCGGGACCACTGGGGTTGGAGAGTGCTGTGAGACGGGGCTCCACGGGGAGCTGTCCCAGTGTTTTTCATTTCTGAGGAGAAGCACAGGGGTGCCCACCGGTGCCTGTGCCCGGCTCGGAGCTGGCTGTGGGCAGGCTGAGGCTCCGTGCCCGCTGCCAGGGAGGGCAGGGAGCGGGGAGAGGGGGCTGCTGCAGCGGGCTGGGTCCGTATGTCCGTAGGCATCCCCAGACTGGTGCAATATGGAGAGGTTCAGGCTTTGATGAATGTTGTCATTAGTGTTCGTGGCACTTACGGGCTCCCATTTATCCTGAGCTACAGTGATTTATGTCCGGAGCACATATCCAGGCACAAAGTACTTTAAAAACTGGTGGGGGGGGGCTCTCTAAGAGCTTTAGCCTCTTCCCCTCCTCTCCTTCCCCACAAACTAATCCTGCTTAAAAACATGCCAGGGTGCCACTGTGAGAGGGATCCTTCCCTCCTCCCCATGGCTGTCCTCACTGTCCCACTGCCTGCAGCTCCCACGTTGAGAAGACCCCTTATCCCTAAAAAATGGACTTTTAAAAGTTCCTGACATTTCTCCTTTTCCTCACGCAGCCTAGAGTGTGTTTTCAAAGCTGCTCATGCCAGAGTGGTGATGCAGGGCAGGGATTGCACCTGGCTGGTGTGGGAATGAGCTTGGAAACCTCACTGACACGGTGTGAGGGTGGAAAATGCAGGAGGGGAAAACAGGTGGAGGACAGGTTCGATTGTTTGGTAAAAACCCCCAGATTTCTCTCCTCCCTAGTCCCAATTAATTTTCAGTTGGGCAAAAGGAAAACTCAAAGCCAAGAGTTGCATTATAATGCCAGGAAAGTTGCCTTCCCTACTTTTGTTAGATATGAATAACTTTTTAAAGAGTCAAAATGACAAATGCCAGGCATTCAAACCCAAAGTTTTTATTGAACCCAAGTGAGGATTTTTCCCCCTCTTTCTGTTCCATTTTAAGAAAAATAGACCATTTTTGTCCTGATTTGGATGGGGAAGCTGATCTCAATCTTTTACAGAATGGGAACTCGGCTTTCTGATGAGCTCTGCCTGAGTATGGACTCCCCAGTCAGCAGTTTAATGCCATTCTATTCATTTACACCCGTGTAAATCAGGAGTAATTGTCCTGAATCAATGTCACCGTGATTGACCAGATTTCCAGAAGAGCTGAGCTCCCAGCTAAGCCCCTGCCATACGTGGCCAGATGTATTTATTTATTTCATTTAAAGAGCTCCGTGGGTACCTATCCCCTCTGAAATTGGGCACTGAGTGACAATATTGAATGCTGATTGCAGCTTGTCAGAAAATAAGGGAGGGGAGGAAAAGCAATATTTGCAAAATGCTTTGAAAAAGAGTTGGGGTTTTGTTTTTTTTTTTTTTTTACTTGTCCTTTTCAAAGAGCATTGCGTTTTTCTCGGTTTCACTTCCATCTTCCTCCCCCTTCCAAGACTTTGTGCGCACTTCCTGCTTTCTATTCCCGAATATCTCTCCCTGCCTCTGCCTGGGAGATGCATTGCAGCACAAAATGTGCATGAGACACCCCATGGGGTGAGGGGATGCAGAAAAAGGACTCCCAAAGGTGATGTGCTCCCCAAAGCTCTGCTGGGGTAATGGTTGTCCTCCTTGGGTGTGAGCCTTCCTCTGTAGCCAAAGGTTCAAGCAAGTCTCGGGACACATTTTAAGGATTTTGCCTTTGTTTTCCTCAAGAGTAGCCCTGTGCCTGAGGTGAGGGTTTGGAAGGAACACTGGAAATTTCAAAATGTCACATTTGAGTGACATTTAAACAAGCTGGGACAGCGGAAGGTGTCCCCGCCCATGGCAGGGGGTTGGACTGGAGGATCTTGAAGGTCCTTTCCAACCCAACCCACTGCAGCACTCTGTGGTTCTGTGTGCTTTGCCCAGAGGTGCCGTGGTTGGATTCCCCTCTGCAGCTCTGCCACCATCCCCAAACCCTGCACCCCAAACCTTGCCAGGCACAGTAGGAAGAGGAAGATTGGGGAGATTGGGAGAAGGGAGATTGGGGCACCCTGTATGGGGCTCCTCTGGCTCTGCCTGAAGCCAGAACTCACCAATTCTTTCTCCTGCACACACCTCGATCTTTGAGAAGGCCTTGCTGCCACCTCCCTTGCCCGTGGTGAGGCGTTCCCAGTCTGGCTGCACGAATTCACCTCCTGTGTGCACAGAGGGGCTGCAGGCCTGAGGGTCTGCCCTGGATGAGGAGTTCATTAATTGCTTCTCGTCTTTCCCTGCTGGTTCCCTGCTCTCCCTTTCGCTTTGGCTGCTGAATGGACGGCAAACACCTCTTATCCAGGGTGTGTGGGTGAGGATGTGCTGGAGCAAGCACAGGGACGGGGCAGAGGGCAGCATCCTGGGGGAAGGGGTAGCTGCGTGTGTGTGGAACCACATGTTCTCATTTGGATCCGCGTGGAAGACGGAAGGCGGGCAGAAACTCAATTAGTAACCTCTGAACCAGCCCCGTGTTATCTCTGGGAACACGCTGCCATCTGCCAGCTCCCTGCACCCCACGGCCCCCTCCCTCTGCCTGGGCAAATGAAGCAGGTGGTGGAGCTGGAGTCTGGGCTGGAGACCCACACGGGGGCCAATATTTAATAAAGCAAAGCGTAACCACCTCCCACCCCCCAAAACATCCCCCAGCCCATGGTTGTTTGCTGCTTCCTCTCTTCCCCTCAGTTGTCACCCTTCGCTCGCTTATCCTGCAGATGGACTCAGCTTGGGAAATTCTGGCTTTGCTGCCCCTGCAAGGGTTGAGAGCATCTCAGAGCACTGATGAGGAGATCTTCTGACTGCTGAGAGCTGGGCTGACAGGGCTCAGCTCCCGCCACGGGCTGCTGTCAGCGTTTTGCTGTCTGCTGTGGTCAGAGAAAGCCGCCCCCAGCCACAAAGAGGGCGATTTCCAGGCAGAACGCAGAAAAAACCCCTTGCAGTTCTGGCATCTGAGCTTGCTGGATCTGGGCACTGCTGCAACGAAACCCAGCGGTGGGGACAGGCAGGGCTGGTGTCAGAGACGCTGCTGACACGAACAGGCGAGGGAAGGCTGTCCCTGGAGCTGACCTTGCCCTCGGGTGGGTGCTGTCCCCGGGGTGTTTGCAGGGATCTGGCCATGGGTGGCCATGGGCAGGTTTGTCCTCGCTGCTGTGACACGGCAGGAAGGGAAGGAAATGGGAGCAACAGGACCTGGGTGCCATGAGCTGGGTGCTGGGAATGGATGGAGCTCCCCAGCAGCTCCTGCCTGAGCTCTGAGTTTGCCCCCGTGTTCTGAGAGACCCAGGGCATGGACAGGGGCATTGGTGGCACCCACAGCTCGTGTGCCACTGGGAGAGGGAAGGAGAAAAAGGAAAGGCAAGGCTGCCTCCACCAAGCTGGTGGGACAGTGAGAGGAACACTCCTCCCAACTTGTCCCCCTCCACGAATGGCCGAGATTTGGCTGTGCCACTTTTCCCCCCCAGCAGCCTGGATAATTGTGTGTTTACAGCAAAATTGACAGATGGGAGTTTCAGTGTTTCACGGAGGCAGATGGCATCAGAGGAGGGTGGGAAAAGTCTGGCAAGGAAATGCCAAGCGGCTCTCCTCGTGCCAAAGCTGCAGCATATGCCTGCCTTATGCAAAGCAGCCCTGTTTTCCTCCAGAAAAGTTCAGGGAGGTAGAGCTGTGAATCAATAACCTGGGTCTCCTGTCAAATGCTGCACGTGCCCATGGTCTCTGTCTTTCCCAGCTAGAGAGAAGGGTCTGTGAACATGGGAAGGGGGAAGGAATTCACAAACTGCGTCCTGGCTCCCACTGCGTGTGGGCCCATGTGGAGCTGGGATGATGTTGACACCTCGGTAGGTTTGGGATGGTTAATGACCATCCTTGAACACTTTTTCCCTCCTCCTCCCTTTTTCTCACCACTCCAGCTCTGGCGCAAGGACCTGGATTACCCTGAGGTGTGGATTTCTCCAGGGCGTGACACGGGGTGAACAGAAAGGAGGAGAAGCTGAGTCTGAGCACAGAGAGCTGCAGAGCACCGAGGTTTGACTGCTGAAAGGGGGGACAAAGCGGATCCAGGGTGGATGTGCTTTGGGGTCACACTCACACCAATACCTGCTGGCCTCACACTCCCACTGCAGGGCTGGGGCTGTGTCAGGAGCCATGAACACGTCACATTTGTCACTGGAGCTCTACTCAAAGCATTGAGCTACAGATTTTCCCATTTATTCTGCTAGAGACCACTACCCTCCCCTCTCCTTGGCCCCGGAAATCTCTGAGTCCTCTGGGACAGCTGCAGGGATAATTTTCCATTTTATATCATGTCCGAGCTCCTGTGAGGGCTGTCAGCTGAAGCACCCAGCTCTAGGCCATGGAGGGGCTAAGCATCAGGCAGAGAACAATTTGTGCAAAGCCCCCTTTAAATTCAAATTACTGGGCTCTCCTTGCCACCAAATAAGTTGTAAAGAAACTTAGATACTTTACTGGGGCACAGACATCAGGATCAGCTTCTCAAAAACCACAAAGAGAGATTTATTAGCCAGGAATGACCAGGACTGTGTTTTAAGCCTCCTCTGAAAGCAGTTTTCTCCACTGAGGCTGCCAGCACAGTGTACAGCTTGCTGGGAGAATCCAGGTTTTCAGGATCTTTCCAGGTTTTCAATATTTTCTTCAGAGCCCCTAACATTAAGTTGTCAACAAGAAGGCTGGTAAGTGAGGAGGACTCCACGTTTGTGAGAAGGAATAGTAGATTTGGGAATTATCAGGCTGCTCAAACACAAGATAAATCATTGGAGGAGGTGGATATTTCTTTCTGCGTTAGGGACAAACCACGCTCCCCAGCAGTGGTGGCTGTGCAGGGGCAGTGCTGGGGGGAATGCAGGGCCGGGGCTCACAGCCTGATCCTGCATCGTGCAGGGGAAGCAGCACCATGTGCTGGGCCCCCTGGGCTCCCACAAAATCCAAGGCAGGGATGGTGTTTCTGCATCTCACGGAACTTTTTCAATCCGATCACCAACAGTTTAAGCTCACTGCTGAATCCTTCAATGGGGATTTAAAGGAAATCCGTTGCAGAACAGAAATTGAGGTGAATTAAGTGATAGCTGCCAAGGAAGAGGAGCCAGCAGTCGGGGGAATTGAGAAGTTGTCTCCCCGTGGGGCCATTCCCTCGGCTGGGCTGAAGGCCTGGGGTTTATTACCCTGCTTGCAGGGTGCAGCTGAGTTCCTGCATCCCATCGAGATGGCAGGGATTTGAAAGAGAGAAAAACCACCTGGACATGCCCCTTTCCCTCCCAAGAATAATTTACTGCAGTAAATGAGTGGCCAGAGCTGATGCATCTCATTCAGTGGGGAGCTGAGAGCCCATTCCTTGCAGACCTGGGCCACCTGTAATGCAGAGTGAACGGAATTCCTGGATTACCCCACGGCACTGGCAGCTCAGCAAAGCTCTGGAGGAGGAGGGAGCAGAGAAGATGATGCTGCAGGTTTGATCTTCCTTTTTTTCCCACTCACCCCTTTTTATTCTGAGGAGTTCACATGGGGATCATTGCCCTCGGGCAGGTGGGTGGATGGGATGAGTGTTCTTGGATGCTGAAAACATCCAGGTTTTTATATCTGTATAGTTGGTATGTACATATGTATAGAAAAGCAAACTCTTTACCAGTTCTTCTCAAAAAGTGGGACCAAGATACAGCAGAAAAACACAACCTCCAGTACGAAACTCACAGTTACAGCAGCAGATTTTGGAACAGAAAATCCCAGACTGTGTGAAGTGGTAAGAAAGTGAAATAAGGTAATCCCTTGGGAGCAGCCAAGTGTCCCTGTCCTTTCCTGACCTGGGGAGGCAGGGTTTGCAAAGAAATGACAGGCTGAGCCTTTTCCAAGCCTCTAGATGTAATTACGGGATTTTAACCAAGTAAGAGCATCAAGATGTTCTGCAGAGGAAAGCAAAGTTCAGCCCATTCCTGCAGAGCCCCCCCGTGCAGGATGGGATGGAGGGGGGATACAACACCACAGAGAGCCCGGGGCACAGGGGATGATGTATCAAATATTCCATTATGGCTTTCCAAAGGCAATCCCACACAAAGCGATGAGGTCCCTCCGAGGGACAGCGACCCTGCAGCTTCACCACTGCCCGAGTTCCTGCAGTACAGCGAGTTCCCTGAGGCACTCCAGCTGCCCTCGGGCACTAATCACAGCTTCTGAGGCTTGAGGCTGTTCCACAGGGCGGAGGAGCTGCATTTGCTCTGTGCAGAACGAGCTGGGCCCTGAAGAGCAAGGGAAGGGCAGGCGGGGATGGAGATGGAGGAGAGCAGGACAGTGCTTGGATCACGCTTGGCTTCCAAAGCCAGAGTCAGCCTTGGTGGAACTGCTGCACTCAGTGCTCAGAACAGACTGATGGCTGCTTCTTTGTGGTCAGGAGAGAAATATCCTCCAGCCCAGGCCTCCCTGGATGCTTCTGTCATTTGTTTATTCACAGCAGTTCTGGAGTGGCCTCGTGCGGGGCTGCCTGGGAAGGGTGACCAGAGCCAGCGATTCTTGTTCACGTTCCTGGTCAGGACAGCAGCAATCCTGGCTGTGCTGGCAGTGCCACGTGTGTCCCCCACTGGAGCAGCACAGGTGGGAGGCACAGGGGTCCCCAGTGCTGTGGGGACCAGGACGTGTCCCACGTGCCTCTGCTCAGTTCCTGCCTCCCTGGTTCTGCACAGCCCCAGCCATGGATCTGTCAGGCTGATCTGCTGCTGTCCCTTCTGCTCTCTGCTCTTTCACCTCTGCCTTTTTCCCCACTCCCTTTATTCTCCTCTTACTGTCCTTATCTAGTCGTGCCCTGTTACCTGCCTTTATCTGCAGCAGCATCTAATCTCTGACAGCAGCTGGGTTAGGCTGGATGTGGACAGAACACATCCGCTCAGGTTTTTCTCTTTCTAATTTCTTTTCTCTGTGTGTGAGACTTTAAACTGCCTGTTGGCTCCTGGGACCCCTCTTGCTCCTTTTTTAGCTTTGCAGGGATGCTTTCTCAGCTCCTTTCTTGCAGGAAGAGGGCCCTGTGTGGGGGATGAAGGACCAGGATTGTGGATCGGTCACTCTCCCCGTCTGTCTGTCTGTCTGTCTTAATAAATGTCATCCCCTGAGTCCAGACAAGGTAACCAAGGGGTTCAGAGACTGGCCAAGCACATTCCCTCTGAAGAAGGAGGTGGAGCGGAGCAGGGAGAGAATCTTCCCCTGTGCTGTCTCAAACCAGGATGCCATCCCTGTGACCTTGGAGAAGGCGCTGGCATTTCTCCCTCAGGCTGTCAGTGCTCTGGGAACAGGAACAGTCTCTCGTTACGTGGTACATATAAATATATCATTTAGCACAGTGGTGGGCGTCTTTCCTGCTATTACAGTAACAACCTGTCTGCTCCCCTCCCTTCTCCTGAGAAGAGAGAAGTGCTTCTCTGTCTCTGGGTATGAATGGCAGGATGGGCTTTGCTGCTGGATTTTGAGCTGAGAAAGGACTCAGGCTTTTCCTTCTTCCTTTAAAAACGAATTTGGCACTGGTTCCTGTGGCTGGCTAAGCCTGGTGAGAGGTGGTTGATGTGCGCCTGTCAGGTGAGAGCAGCGTGGACCATCCTGGTGTTCACCCTGGCTCAGACTTCCTCCCTCGTTAGCAAAAACATCTGTGACAGGAGCCAGGACGAAGTCACCTCCCACTGGTGCCACCACGGGCGTGTCCTCGCCCCAGAATGGTCCTCAGTTTCCCTGTGTGTAAAGTGATAATATTGATCTGTTATCAAGGTGGCTCTTAAACTGACCCTGGGCCTTCAGGGATGCACCAAGGACCCAAAGCGCTCCCTTCCCTATTTCTGATCCCTCTGGGAATGCACAGCACAGAATGAGAATGGGACTGGATCCCCTGCTCAGGGCTGCAGCTGCAGCAGCTGCCGGGAAGCCAAGCAGGAGTAAATCTGCCACTGGCAGAGGTGAAGGGGCCATGAGAGAAGGACACGATTGTTTCTTCTCCAGAGGGGGAGAAGAAAGGGAAGAGATGGAAAATTCATTTAGTGAGGCCCAACAGCCGGAAGAGGAGTTCTGTGTAGGGTACAGCATGGGAGCTGTAAGGAAGTGGAGCAAGGAGACAAAAAGGATCTGAAATCTGCGGGGTGACCGAGTCTGTGAGTTGGCTGACCAGGAAACCCTTCCCTGGACCAAAAGGACCTGCTCTGGCAAGGCAGAAATGCTGCCCTGATGCACACAGGACCAAGGGGTCCATGTGCCAGCAGTGCTGGAAACACTGGGATGCAGGAAGGGGGAGCAAGGAGGGAGAAATACGTGAGCTGAGGAGGTGGGCAGGCTGTGGGGGAAGGTTAAACTCATATTGATCTGTACAAGGAAAACATATTCTCGCTGCTTCTCATCCTCCTTTCAGATGATCCTGCATCAAATAAAAGAAGGGCTGTTTTCCAAGCCTGGCTTTGGAGATCTTTTCAATGATACAGCAGATAAACAGCCGCTTGCTGACAGTGAAGGTGCCAAAGTGATTTTTTGATGATATAAGCTGGGCTGGGAGGGAGGAGGGACAGGAGAGGTTGCTGAACATGATGGAGTGAGGAGGGAGGTGACAGGCAGGGCTGGAGCCAAGGACACCAGGCTGAAGGGAGACAGCTCAACACAAGGTGGGGGGATGTGTGGTGGGGATGGCAATGCCCAGCGCCACGGACTGGATCTGGATTCCTCTCTCGGGAAATCCCAGCTCTGTCCCCCAGAGAAAACAGGGTTTTTACCCAGCTCTGCTCCAGGATCCTTTGCAGAGCACAAACATCTTCATTTCAGGAACAGACACAAAGCATATCACAAACCTTCTGCCACTTGCAGCTTTGGAGGTTTTTATTCCTTGCCCAGCACACAGAGTTGGGTGTAGGACAGATGAGGCAGACTGGGAGCTGAGTCCCCATCCCATGGCCACGGGACAGGGATGTATTTCCTCTCCACAGCATGGCTGGTTCCCCACACTGCTGGGCAGTGAGAACTTTGGGAGCAAAGGAGAGGCTTCCTGGTGTCCTGGGCTCCAGCACAAACCCCACGTTCGTGTCCCTCATTCCCCATGGCAGTTCTCTCCCCATCCCTGGCCTCGCTGCTCCCAGCTGCTTGATGGAGCTGAGTGCTCCCCTGCACACAGCCCCGAGACATCCCATGAAAGGCTGTGTCTAACTGTGAAGTATTATTATTGCACACCTTTTGGAAAGTGCCTTGAGACGTCTTGGAATGATAAGGTGCTATAAGGCGGGGAAGTTGTGCAGAGATAAATTCACTGTGAAATGTGTTTTGCTAGAGACATTTATGTAGCATATCATCTTATCAAGGAACTTTGCCCAAGAAACAAATTCTCATGCCTGTATAAAGAGACTATAATTGAACTGTTGACTCACAGTTATGGGAAAAGACAGAGTGGGGGAAAATTTCCAGGGCCTCTAGGACCCCAAGGAGGAATATAATTAAGAGAGACATAATTGGAAACCTAAAGCAAGCCCATTCACTCCGAGTGAGTGCTGAAACAGCAAGGCAGGAGAGCTGGGCGGAGGCTGAATTTGCAAAGCAGATGGCTGAGGATTTGTAGGTCACCAGCTCTTGGATCTGCTGGGCCAGGATGGGGTCAGGGTACCATATGGATGAAGGGCAAAAAAGACAACACATCCGAGCGAGCCACGCTCCTGCTTCCGCAGGAAGGCTCTGCTCACTCAGAAACACCACAAACTCTCACACCCTTTTTTTTTCACATATTCTCAAGAAGACATTGAGTCCCAGGCTTCTTCATTGACACCAGGGCCAGCAGGAGCTTCAGTTATTGGAGATCACGCAGCCGAGAAGGAAACATGAAGAGGTTTCAATGCTAAATGGACTTGAACTCTGCCCCTGCCCCTGCTCTGGGTTAGCCCAGGCTTGGTCCTGCCAGCTTCTGCAACAGATCTGCTTTATAAACTGATTTTCCTCCTTGTTGAGGATTTTTATGAGCTTTAATTTAATTTTTTTTCTCTCTCTGTCATTAGGAATGTATATAAGAAATGTAAGAATGTAAGAAACGATCAGGAAGCAGGAGAGAACACCATTTCTGCAACCCTCAATTTATGGCTCACTGGTTAAAACAGATTTAGGATGGGGAAATGCCACACTGAGGACTCTGTTGTGGGTTACTTAAGCTGGGTTTCTTCTTGTTAGTACCTGCATTCACCAGATTATCCAGAGCATCAGCAAACCCTCGTGACTGTTGTCACTCTACCCTAAGCCCGAGGAGGGGGCAGAGCACATCCAAGCCTCCTGCTCAGAAGTTGAGCCCCTCATCTCACGTTGTGCAGCTGATCTCTATTTTCCTTAAACTCTACAGACAGCGTCTTCAGAATTTAATTTGATTTTGATTGATTTTTTGAAACTTGAAACAGTTCTAAACTAATTTTCAGTGTATTACTCTTGTCAACTCTTAAAGATTTTGTCAGTAAGAATTTGCTGAACAGACACAGTAATTTTGTTTCTCATTTTGGCAGATCACCCCTAAAGAGGAAAGTGGGGAGGAGGGGGTGTTATTATAGCTGCAGTTAGTAGAATACACATTGCAATTACTCTGCTCCTATTTATGAGACATTTCAGAGCCACTTCTGAGGGCAGCCTCGAGGAGCTCAAGGTGTACATGAGTGTGTAACTACATAAAACCTCACCGTTTGCTTGTTCACCCACTCCCAGAGTGACTTTTAGCTCTGAGGGGAACCCACGTTGGAGTTCTAAAATGCCTCATTCCCAAGGTTCACCTCAGCAGCACAGAGGAGGAGAGCAGCACCCTCCAGGAGTAAGCCCTGCACAGGGGCTGAGGAGAAGAGCTGCAAACTCTGCCTGCACTGCCCTGGCCTGGGCTCTCCTCCAAATGCCATCCCTGTTTCCCCCAGCCAAGGCTGAAATGCTGCCCAGTGCTCCCAAATTTTCCCCTCAGTGCTGATGACACCTTGAATAAGTTGGGTGCAGTGTTTCTTAGGATGGGGATATTGAAAGTCCGTCCTGAGCAGCTGGAGAGGAGCAGCGTTAGGAATGCAAACCAACATTGTGGGAGCCCTGAAAGCAGAGAATATTTCCCTGCCTGTTTTGAAGGGTTCTACCCCCCTGGACAACGCTGTCTTTGACATTTATCCATGGAGAAAACTGCCAACTCTTTGGGAAGAACTAGAATCTACTTCAGTGAGAACTAAATAATAGAGTATTATGTAAGGTTATCACAGGGTGAAAAATCTAAAGGTGTTGGGTTTATTAATGTAGTAAATAGATAAAAAGCAAAAACTCCAAAATGGAGGATTGTTGTTGTTTCTAGGCTTTCTTCTTCTTCTTCTTCTAGTATGCCATATTCTGCAGTAGAAGGAATCTAAAAGTTATTGGATGAAAAATTCCTCAGTTCCTGTATACGTGACAAAAGCATTTGTCTAACATTGGTAGAAAAGTAAAAATATCTTTTGTTTTAAGCTTTAATTGGATGATTTACCTTTAAGAAGGCCGTGTTATCTTGATAAGCAAGCATTCTGCTGCATTTCTCTGTTGTGTGCTGTGTCTGGGTCACACCAGTGACTTTACTTCTCTGATAAGACTTAATAAACTACCTTAAAGCAGAGAGTGCTGAAAGTTTCTTTAAAATCACTCCCCCATCAGGGGAAAACCTGGCTTAGAGACACAGCTAAGTCAGGGGCTGGGGCCCACACAACATGCCCATGGTGGCTGGGATATTAAAATGGAGTGAGGAGAGTCGGTGCTGGGAGCAGTGGCTGTGCTGCTGCAGTCTCTGGTTCGTGGAGCACTTGATCAAGGTGGCTTTTCAGGGAAGTTTATTCCTCCTGGATGTCTCAGTGCAACCTTTGGATCATGTACCCTGTTGCTTTTTGAGCTGGGGAGTTTAACTCTTGACCTATTGTCTCTTTGTGCTTTCCAGATTGCCCTCACCAGCAGGGTGTCTGGGGGAGGGATTTGTATTTAAAAAATGGACAAAATCCCTCCAAGCTTCAAGCTTAGTTGTTCAGGTTTTGTATTGTCAATAGCGTGCTCATCCCACCTTGTTCCCTCTGCCCTTCCTTGTTTTGCTTTATTCTCTCTCAGGGAAAGGCTTTTCAACTCAAACACTCAAAATATGCTGATTTTAAACTGGAATCTGGAAAATTGCAGTGGCCTTTTCCTAAGGAAAACAAAAAAAAGGAAATAAAAGGGTTTTTTCTTTTTTTTTTCTTTCTGAAACAGCAAATGGGATGGGGATGAGGCACAGCAAGGGGCTTCCTGCCATCTGGGCTGGAAGATCTGCTCAGCACTACTCTCTTCATTCTTCCATCACTTGCATCTCTCATCAATTATCATCACAGAGCCAGTCGATATTGAAATGAAACTGCCAGGGATTGATGGCAGAGTCACTGAAGTGTCCTGCACAAATGACATTTCCCTCATTTTGGGGCCAGGGAGGATGAGCCAGGCTGGGGGGAGGTTGGGAAGACATGCATGGTAAGGTATTTGCCTTATCAGAAAACCTGACAAAACGTCCAAACTTAATGCTCTGCCCTGTGGATCACTGATGTATTTCTGGGGACAGTTTTGCTGCTAATGGAGTATTTCTCAGAGCACTTTTCAAGCCCTCTGGTGGGACTTGCTGCTTTCTGTGCTTCTTGAAAGCTGCCACAGCCAGCCAGAGCAGGCAAATCTATGTAGATAAGTTGGGCACTTTGAGCTGAGTTAGCACACACAGGTATTTAGGGTGGATCTGCGCCCGTTTAGGTTCATTGCATTTTCCTTGCACAGAGGGTGAAGACACCCAGCCCATCAGCAGCACATCCTGGAGTGGGTTGGCTCCCTAATCTTTCCCCCAGGGGAGGCAGAGACCCTGCGTGGCAGATGTGAGCTCTGGCACAACAGACTGATCTCTGTAGTTACCACTCATGGATCCGTCAGCAAAATAACGCAGGCAAACTCCAGGTGGAAAACCACGGGGTGACAGATTTATAGGCACATCCCTTTCCTGTGCCACTCTCTTCACAGGGAGGTGAGAGGAGGAATTTCTTGGGATGAGGGCAGCTCCTATTCAGCAAAGTCCTGCTTCAGGGGGGCTTTACAGTGCTGGTCCCACAGCTTAGCGGAATTTGGACCCTAAAGATACAAATCTATAGTTGTTTCCTGTGTTCAACTCCCTCCACAAAGGAAGCTGAAATGTAAGTGGAATGTTTCAGGACAGAAGATGGAAATCTCTCTTTCTCAAAAAAATATCCTTAGTTATCTTTATAGATCAAGGTCAAGACGTTTCCATTAAAAAAACCAAAATAATTGAAAATCTTGTTTAAATTGAAACCTTAAATATAAAAGGTACAGAGCTGTCAGACCAAAAGGCACAAAAGGATTTGTCAGGCTGTTCCAGACAGCAACACAAACCTGGCCACCACCAGAGCATTGGCCTGAGCCAGCCCTGCTCCCCAAACCGAGCCCACAGCCAGCACAGCCTCAGCAATGCAGTTTCTGACTCAACAAACTGTTTTAAATTCTCCCACAAAGCACTGGCTCCTGACTTTCCACCCGTTTCCTTGGGAAGTCACAGCTTAAGCACGGTGCCGCTGAGAGCCCCCGTGCTCAGCCTGGCTGAGCTGAGCCCAGCCCTCTGATCTCAGCCCAGCAATTCGGTGCCATTTCCCAAATGCCCGTGCAGAGCTGAGCCCCCTCCCTGCTCCTGGCAGGGCACCGAGTGTGGCCCACCCGCCCCGACCCGACCCAAATACCTGCTACAATATTGGTCCCTCTCCTGCTGCTTATTACCAGGTGCTGCTGGCAGGGGAAGGAAGGGATTTTGTTTCTTGCACGGGGATATTTTCATCCCTGGCATGGCCGTGCTGAGCTCACCGGAGCTGGAGCTGCTCTGAGCGTGGCCTGGCGTGTGCAGCTTTGGAGGGGCTGGTTTTTGTCCAGCCACCCTCCTGCCTGCTCATCCTGTGTCCCAGCGAGGGCTCCCCCAGCATATGCTGCTCCCCAGCGTGGTGCTTGCACAATGTAATTATCTGGAGCTGTTTCCTCCAGCGCTCCCTTTCCCATTGTTCTGTCTTTATTTGGCTTCCAAGGCCCTACTTCCTCTCTGGTTTGGTCTGGGTTGTTTTCTTTTCCAGAGAAATTGGTGTATGCAGTGATTCGGTCCCATCCCTAGGCTGCTTTTGAAGGATATTGTCTATTTTCACAATTCTCAGCTGTGTTTATGCTCCAGGCTCCAAACCTTTTTCTCCCTTTGAAAAGAGGGAGCAAATCCTCCCTTTGCCTCCTGCCCTGCAGAGCCACTGGCTCAGGGATGTATTGTCTGAAATAACCATTAACCTCCCCAAAATGCGGGTCGCTTTCTATTGCAATGACGGATCTTTCTCTCCATCTTTTCTGCACCCCTTTCTGTTGGCTACAAACACACCAGCACACGAGTCCTCGTGGATGTGCCCAGCTTGCTCTTGGGCAAAAAAGTTGCCCAGAGAGGGGAGGTGCTTTGTGGGCCACAGAAAACAAAACCAGGAAATCTCCAGGTGTGATTCCACTGTGATCCCAAGGGTAAGAGAAATTGTTTAAGGGCATCAGACACTGGTTTTTTTTCAGGGATGAAGGTCTATGGAAAAAGCTCTGCTGTTGGATAATCAGCAGCTCCTGCACATGAAACCAATTTCTGTTACCCAGGGCTGGGAAGTTCAGTTGCAATTCTGCCTCCTTGGAGAAACCTGCTCTGTCCCTGCCTGTACAGAGGGTCAGGGATGAGGGGCCCGTTGTGTCCAGCTACTCGCTTTATCCAAAGACGTTTAGAGATGGTCCCAGTGGACCTGAGGGTGCCTTGTTCCGTGTCTGACTGGTTAATTGTACATCTGGGGCACTGCTGTGGTTTTCCACCAGACTCCCAGCGAAAAGTGTGAATCCCTCAGGATAATGCCAGAGCAGGAAGCCCCCTGCCAGCTGCTTGTTTATCTGAGGTTAAACCAACCCTCAGTCCCCTGCGCTGGTGGATTTGGGATCAGAGAGGTGATCAGTGACCTGTGACCTGGCTGAGTGACCCTCCCTCCTGCTCCCTGGGATACCTGCTGGCCCTGGAGCAAAGCCATCCCCTGTGCTCCCTCGCAGCCCGGGTCCCACAGCTCCCTCAGGGTGTCAGGCAGCCCCAGCAGCACACAGAGAGAATCCCAGCCCCTCGCATTAATTCTCTCACATCCTGAGAGGAGTGTGACAGCAGCAAACCCTCCAAGTGAATCCTAGCCCTATATTAATTCGCTCCTAGGTCCAGCTCTCTGATCTGCTGTCATCTGGAAGTGATACTAATGCCAGGTTTCCATATCCAGCGTCCCGCTGTGCCTCCCGCTGCAGTCAGAGTCATGCTGGGAGAGATCAGCTCCGCCTGAGAAGGGTAAACCGAGTGCTTGATTTCAAACAGCATCAAGTGAGGCAAGAGAGAACACGGAGAGGGGGAGAGGGAGGGAGTGAAGGAATGAATGGCTGGGAACACGTTCCCTCCAAAGAGCTGAGTGCGGATGGGCTCCTTCCTCTCTCTGATCTCTGTCCATCTTTGCTGCCCACACCCCTGCCTTCATTCCTCCAGCTGTCCCTGTCCTCTCTTGCAAGACCGATTTCCTTGCCCCACTTGAACCTAACGAGGCTCTTTTCACTGCAGAGGAAGTCTGAACTCCCCAAGGAACACGACTGCCCCGGCTCTGAGGAATAAGCATGAGGCTGCTGGCTGCAAATCTTCCTTTGCTATCGGCTGCCAAGCCAGTTTCGTGCTCAGCTGCCCCCAGCACTGCTGGGGAGATGTAAGGTCCAGTTCACCATCAAAGTAACAGGCACTGGACAGGTTGGGCTTGGGCTGTCCAGCTCTCTCGCCAGCTGACAGCTCCTGACAGCCAAACCCTCTTCCTCTTCTTCATCTACTGCCCATCCTGGCAAGGGGAAGGTGAATGCTGATTTAATTTGACACTTCAAGAAAAGAATAAAGATACCTCAATACAGACATCACCTTTCCTCCAGAAAGTTCTCTGAATATTTTACTGGCCAGAAATGCTGCACTATTTTTGTGAAGGTCAGTAAATGTTACTTAAGAAAGCCAAAGAAAAAATATTTGTAACAAGCAACAGTCACTCCTAAAAGGAGCAGGAAAGAGCTTTCAGCAGATCCTAAGTGATTTGTAGTAATGCCTGCTTCGGGTTGTATTTTTGATTGTTTTTTTTCCCCAAATGTTTTATTTACTCTGTTTCCGAGATACCTTCAGAACCCTAATTCCCAGAGATTTTTTCCCAGCAATTTTAGAAAATCAGCCTCTTGAAGGGGTCTCAGATTGGGAAATCTTAGGGTAATGCCCTCCAAACCTCTTGTCCTTCCTGCCAGTGCTGGCTGCAGACATCCACTGCAAAGGAAAGCAGAGCCAGAGCAGGACCCGTGGTCCCAAGGGGTCTGTCAGACACAGGCTGGAGGCTCTGCCAGGTGGACCTGGAGTGTCCCCTCCCCTCCCTCTTGGCAGCTGCTGCCGTGGCTGAGTGGGGACAGTGGCTCAGCGCCAGGTCCGAGGGCTCAGCACAAGCTGCCAGAGGAAGGGTGGGTGTGTGGGGCATGGGGAGGGAGAGGGGCTGTGGCGAACTCTCCAGCTCCTCATGGAAGTTGTCACAGCACACAGGATGCTTTACATTCCTCCATCTTTCAGGGAAAAGTGGGAACCAGCAGGGCAGGGGCAGTGGAAACCAGTGGGGAGATAATATCTCACCCCTGGAGCTGCTTCTGGTGTCTGCCTTGCCTGAGACCCCAGTTCCTGAAGGGTTCAGGGCTCGAGTCTGACAGCATCCCCTCGGAGCATCCCTGCTCCCCCAGCCCTCCCCAGGGCAGCCTGGGGCAGGGGAGGGGGCTGCCCCCCCAGCTCGATGTTGATGGCAGCCTGGCTCTCTCCACTGGCTGCTGCCTTATGCTGTGCCACTTCATTTGATGTTCCTTTTTCTAAATGGTAGGAAATCAGTACTTACCAAGTGCTGGCCCAGAATTTATTTGACTTTAATTTCCCTTTATGACCCCGTCTGCTAATCTCTATTGCACAGATAAAGAGAGGTAACCCAGGCATCATTACCCGTGATGTGGAGAATTTTCTGCAGTTCAATTATAATCTCTTTTTTTTTCCCCTTGAGCAATAAAATCTCTCTGTCTCTCTCTCTCTCTCTCTCCCCCTTTCTCTTCCTCTTTTTAATTTCTCATAACTCTTCCTCTCCCGCTCTCAAGATGAGGTTAGGTGCTTTCATGATGTCTTCTTGGCCGGGTGTTTGTGGCAGTCAGAGCAGTTTTCAGGCTGGAGCAGAAGGCTCAGAGACGTGCAGGTGCTGTTGAACGCCCGGCTGGGAGATGCAGGCGGCTCAGGTGAGGCACGAGGAGGGAATGGAATAGTTTAGCACGTGGGAAGGGCTCGAGTTCTGCACAGACAGCTCGTTATGGATCGTTTTCAACCTCCCTCTCTCTAGAAATGCCAGCATGATGGGTGGCAAAGACGCTGCTGAGCTGCTGGTTTAATTTGCCTTTTAGAGGCGTTTTGGGGAAGGCGTCCCCATCCAATCGTGCTGCCCCTTTGAAAGGCCGTTCTCATTTGTCTGCAACTTCTTTGAAAGGTGAGTAATTCTCAACGTATTTTTCTTGGGCACCGCTCAGCCTGGCAAGGAGATCTCTTGTGTGTGCTTGTGACCTTTAGGACAGCAGAGCCATCGATACATCTTCAGTGCATGTGTTGTCCCTGTCCTGTGGTAATTATTTACAAGCCTCGATTTCAAACTTCAGGCCCCAGGAAAAAAGATTTTCTGTATTTAGTTTCTATTTCTCTTTCTCAAAGCTTTTTTCTTTTTAATTAGGAAGTCTCTATTTTGTTTTTACTCTTTTTTTTACATTTTGTAGTTTAATTTGACTTAAATTTAAACCAAACAGAAGGGAAGATGAACAAAAAGAAGCAGGAAGACATCTAAGTAATGGAGAAGCTGGCCTTAAAATGGACATTAAAATGACATAGCTCTGACTTGTGTATTTTATTAATAATAGTAGTCACTATTAATAATAGTCACAATAATAGTAGACATATTATTAATAAAACAAATTATTAAAAATACTAAAACCCAGCTCATCATTGCTTGGAGATGCCAGCTGGACCTCCTCAGAGTGCAGTCTTCTGTATTCATAATAAAAAATAACCTGTCCATTAGCAAGGATTGGTTGCACCTGAATTCAATTAGGAAATTACCAGCTGATGGGCTCTGGGGCTCAACTCCTCCCCAGATTCAGGTGCAGTCTACCAGAAGTCGATCTGAATGTCTCAGTTGCATGAATCAAAAGCCAGTGTATCTACAGGACTTGTGGAAATACAGGCTACATCCAAAAGGTCCTGTTGCATATGTAGGAAGACAGATGGTGGTGGAGCTTGCTGCCTTCTGGCGAGATGAAATGATTTATCCCTAAACCATCTCTAATGGAAAAACATCCGAGGGCAGCCTGGAACGCGGGCACTCTGGGAGGGAGGGACCACTTGTAGAGACCAGGCTGGCTATGGCTGGAAATAAAATGCATCTGCAATTGTCCTTTATAAAGCAGCAACTTTTTAGCATAGACAGCACAAGACACCCACGTCCTGATTCCTGCCCTCAGGCATTTCATCCAATTTCATTGTCGGATTAACTTCCTTGCCATAAGAGTGGCCCAGAGCATTTATTTCTTCAGTGCTACTGCAAGATTTTTCTCAGCACAAGCAGCAAAACAATGACTTGCTGTGTATTCTCGGGGTATTTTAATGATCCTATCTCCATATCTGTTTAAATTTACAGTACAGCAGAGCTCTGACTGGCATATGGTTGTCAGCCAAGAGAAAACTGTGCGTCTAGGAAGCAGATCAATGTTGACATTGTGAAGGCACCTCTGGAAAGAATTAATCAAGTCTGATCTTTGCATACCCTCTCAGTATGGATTTTCATTAGACGTGGTGCTGTCTCCACACGGAGAGTCCAAGGTGCTCTCCTCAAGGTCAGCCCCTGAAGGGGATGAAGGCTGGAGGGCCCGTGGGTTCTGGGGGCAGAGACTTCAGCGTTCCTGCGTGAGAGCAGCTGCTCCAGAGGAGCTGGGACATCAGGGCAAGGCGCTGAGCCTGGATGTAGAAGTTTAAAATAGTCTTTAGGTGTGTGGGAAATGGCTGTGTGGAGGGAGAAGGGTTGGAATTTCACAGAATCATAGAAGGCATGCACAGGGATCATCCAGTCCAACCCCAGCCCTGCACAGACACCCCAAAAACCCCTCCCTGTCCATCCCTGGCAGCGCTGCCCAAACGCTCCTGGAGCTCTGGCAGCCTCGGGGCCGTGCCCATTCCCTGGGGAGCCTGGGCAGTGCCAGCACCCTCTGGGGGAAGAACCTTTCCCAAAAATCCAACCTAAACCCCCCTGGCCCAGCTCCAGCCGTTCCCTGGCTCCTGTCCCTTGTCACAAAGATCAGAGATCAGTGCCTGCCCCTCCACTTCCCCGTGTGATTTCAACTTGTGAATAAATTCCTAGGAAAAAAATATTCTTCTTTTAATCAGGGGACCAAGGGAACCATCAGGCCCCTGGCTCAGCCCTCATTTCAGTCTATCAGGTGGACTGGACCTCCAGGAGATGCCTGAGCTGAGCTCCAGACTGCCTTTTCTCACCAGCTGGCTGACTCGGGCTATGGCCACGCTGTGTCCCCACTTGTCACCCTCGATTTGGGCTGGTGGTACCAATCTGTGCCAGGGCAGAGCGAGCCTGCAGCTCCATTGCTCCGCAAGGTGAAATCAAGCCCTTCATTAGTGTTTGTTATTAGGAGCTGTTGGTTGTCATGGGGCTTAAGGATATGTCCACAGCGAGGCACAGAACACTGATATTCCTCAGGCAGGACTCAAACCACCCAAAAAGGAGAAGGCACAACGCATTTCACAAACGTTGTGTTTCATGACAGGGTCAGCGTAGGCATCGTGAGTTTGGGATCGAAAAGGTAATCTGATTAATTAACAAAACTAAAGCTATCTAGTAAACAGATTCTGAATTTGTAATAAATAATTAGCCATCACAAGTGTTTCTTAATGAACTATTAAGTGACTTAAGGGTGGAATTCTCAGCTGACATGAAAATATCTGACAAAAAAAAGGTCTTTTCCAAATAAATAATGGCCTCATTAATATTGAAAAGAACAGCACGCTTTCACTATTTCTTGTGTCTTTAAGAACTGAACAGGTTTATAAAATAGAAATCTATCCAGTATGTGCTGACTGCTGCCAGAAACCAATTTTATTAAGAACTGTTATTGAGAGTCATTAATTATCTGCAGGTCCCATTTGCTCTGAATCAGTGACAAACTTTGTGAGATTTTGGACGGTTTTAATTAATGCAGGAATATGAGATGTAATATGCTTCTTGTTTGAACAATTATTGTCCTAACACAACCCTTGAATTAAAGGATTATGGGGAAAATAAAAGTAAATGAGATGCTACAGATCTGCGAGCAGAAGCGCCTGGGAAGGAACATGTGAGGCTGTGTAGGCTCACACGGAGCTGTCCTGATCCCACAGCCTGGATCCCGTTCCTGGAAAATCTGCTGGGGCTGCACACACCTCATCCCAGCACAAAGATCTTCTGAGGACAACAGGCAAGTTGATACTGAGAGGCAAAGCACATTTTTTTAAACTAATGAGACAAACAGCTTATGCTTCGATTTCAAATCTAATCAAGCTGCTTGGAGGAGTTCTTTTCTCTTTTTGATTCAACACAAGCTGTTTCTCCCCTCCTAACCCATCCTCTCCCTCTCCTCTTCCTCTCCCTTTCTTTCTTTTTTTTTTGGTCTTACCCTCTTCCTCTTTTCCTTTTCCTTCCTCGCTGACTCAATTACCAAAGCATTGGGGTGGTGAGCAGGGCAAGCAGAAAACCCCGGGGGCACTGCCTGGGCTGCTTTCCCCACACAGGCTGGCCCGGCTGTGCAGGGCCCTGTGCCTGTGAACAGATCCCTCCGTGGAGATTTTGTGTTCACAGCTGTCCTAATACGACCACCTGGCTCCCAGATGGGAGATATCTTACTCCTGGCCAGCTCAAGCAGGCATAAAGGGCTTTGGATCTTCCGTGTCACTGGCTTTAGCGGGTGGGGTTTCTTATCTCTCCCAAACAAGGCAGGTAGTGCTGTTCCAAGTGGAATTTGTGCTGTATTTAACAGGCACAAGCTGCACAGTGGAACAGACAGCAAACACTGAGCAGCGCCTCAGCATTTAGAGAGACACATCAGGAGGGTGTTGAGTCCATCAGAGCCGTGCTTTGACACTGCCACAGCTCTGCTGGCCAGCAAAGCAGCTGGGCTTTAATTCACAGAGTTCCTTTGCCTTCACAGTGGTGTAAAAAAAAAAAAAAAGTGTCTGGGTGTTTGCCTTTGATTTCTCAAGGACCACACTTCCACTCATAATTTCACTCAAAAGACTAATATTATTCTGCTCCAGTAGGATGCTGGATCCTATTTAACTTTCAGACCTTGTCTTAAGCTGCCACATTTTCATGAATATACTGGCGCCATCTGAATGCTCACGAATAAGGGATAACATGACTGTGCATAGCAGATGAGTCAGAAACCTGGAGCTTTTGCTTATGGTAATTTTTTTTTGTTATTATTTTTGCACCCTGCCAGCTGTTGATCTTGCTAATGTGCCGCTTAGCAGCCAAGTTTTGTTCCCTCTTGGTTAATGAACTATGGCAAGAAATCGCTGGCCAGTGGCCGGTTTTAAAGTTAATTGGGAATGGTCCATGAAGCAGAAATGCCCCAGAGCCGTGGATCTGGCGACCAAGCAGTGCTGTTGTCAAAGATGATGGAGAGAAAAAGGTAGAACAGTCTCGTATCACCCATGGTGTAACTAAAATTCTTGGACACGTGCTGAAGTAAAATCTTAGAGTTGATGCTTTGGGATGGACAAGAATTTGTGGTCTGGTAAAATAAGCCACTCTTGACCCATAAAACCTTGCATCTCAGTAGAAACCCCCTGCTTCACGTGACAGAGCACAGCCATATGCTCTCCACACCCTCGTGTAGATGATCCTCAGCCACAGTTTGGTGAACACGGCCTCACGTCCAGGACAGCTGTGTTAGTTTTGGGAATCACCTTACTTACGAATACCTTGGTGAATGGGCAGCGTGAGTCCTGCAATCGCCCATCAGGGGGCTGAGGGACAATCGCTGAGGCCAGGCCATCGGCTGCAGGGAGTGCAGAGGGTGGAGAAGGGATGGCTGGGTCTGTGCTGGACGGAATCTTTGCCTCTGGAAGGGAGCTGGGCTCTGCAGCAGCCTCGTTCCCTGCCAGCAGCCGGCCTCATTCACATTCCAGCGCTGAGACCCAGCCTGCTGCCAGCTCACCCCTCTTGCAGGGGCTGCAGGAAGAGCTGGGCTCCCCTGCAGCCCCTTCTCAAACACAGTGGCCCTCTGCTCTGTGCAGCCAGCTCTCTCTCCTCTGCCTCTTGCATCTTCTTTTGTTGGCGCTGGGATTTCTCGTGGACCCTCCGCTCCCCCTTCCAAGCACCTCTTGGTTATTAAAATGCAGCTCAGGATAGTTCACTTTGCCTGGTACATTATCATTCCTCGTTAGAGACCCCTCCAGGGCCTGTGATATGCCTGCACCGACTTTATAATTACAAAGTCAATTTCTAAACAGACATTTGCAAATAAGTCAATTTAAATACCGAGATTTGCAAACAATAATTAAGCAGTAGCTTCTTTTTTAATATCTATATATATAATTAATGCCCATGGGCTTTCCATTTTACCTTGCCACTGTGTAGCTTGCAATTGTTTGTTGAGCTAAACCATTCTCAGGAAGCAAATCAAATCACTGATGGGTTTTAAAGCTGTTTAAGAAAATGCCCTGCCTCGTTTCATCCCAAATCCATATGCCCTCTCTTATACAGTCCCCAATCCACCCCGCAGCTATAGGGAAATAGCAGCAGGTGCCTCACGTGAGCTGAGCTGGGCAGGTTTCCCCTCCAGCATCAGGATGGTGACCCAGTCTGCCCAAAACTCCCCAAAACCACAACAGACTGGGGAAGACTGAGTGGAGAAAGCTGAGCAATGAAATAATCAGTGAATACAAGGGCAAATGCACTCTGGAGGGAATGAACGTGTCTACCTCAGGTTTCCTCCAAGGGTGTGTAGTGTTGAGAGGAACAAATGGGTTTCATCCCAAAATGGGTCCAGGAAAAGGAGGAATGTCTCTCATTTTCTTTGAGGTAGGTCCTCATGTTATCCCCTGCATCACACCGTGGCCTCTGTCCATCACCCCAGCTCTCCTTACCCTCCTTGTCTCCCGACAGACAGAAAAAGGTCTGGCAGGACCCCCTGCCCCACCCGGCTGGGTCACCAAAGCACTAACAGGGTCATGGAATGCAGGCTTTGGGATCATGGGAGGCTGAGGCATGGATAGCTGACCCTGGACACAGAGGAGAGAGGCTGAGAGTTGCATTTCTTGTTAGGAGGCTCCTCTTCTTAGCCTCTCCTACCACCTGATCCACGTTGCCTTCAGCTTTGTTTTGCCACAGATTGTTTCTCCTACTCTGGTTTTCCTGCCTTTCCTCCAGTCCCTGCAACAGGAGATTTTTTTGTGGACTTCTATAAGCTGCAGAGTCCGTGAGGAGAGACCACAGCCTGATGGTTTCCTTTCCTCCGGGTTGTGGGTGTGGGGTCAGAACACTGAGCCTTGTGAAGAATGAATCTCCACAAGGTCTTGACTAGAACTCTAAAGAAAGGCTGAGTGCAAAGCCTTTGCATGTGCCCCATGGTGCATTAAAGATGGATTGTTTCCTGGTTCGTGCTTCTGCTCAGTAATTTCAAAGGGCTTACTCATTATTTTTGTGTTGGTTACACATTTCTGAGCGTGCTCGTATCTTAGCTCATCAAACTTTAGCCAGCTGGGGCCAAAAATATCCCTGGCATAATCAGTTCGTTCATCCAAGCCCAAAACCTTCATTTCCCAACTCAAATAGACCTCCACCATCAGCGTATTTGAAGGGAACGTGGTCCTCAGGATCATCTTGGGTGACATTGCTGGGAGCAGCCTTTCTTGCACCCTGGCACTCCACATCCAGTCGCTATAAATATGAGCAACAATTATCCATCCCTTCTTTTCCCTTTTTTATGGATATGCAAGGACAATAACTTAAAGCTCTTGCTGCTATTCAGCACAAAAACAAATAACAGAACCACTCTGGCTGTGATGCATTTCAGCGGCATAACTTAGACATGCCACTGTTATATGAAGTTATAAATACCTATCACTTGACAATGCCAGTGTTTTTCAGTGGGGGAAGGAGGATGAAAAAAATAGGAAAAGAGCCCAAACCTTGAGTCGTGGTTGCTATAGCAATTAACAATGCGTCCTTCTCCGAGAGCCAGGGATGCTGATGCAGCTAAAACAAATGTTTGTGTTTGGCCGTGGCGGGGACGGTGACGGATTAGGGAGTGCTGGCCTTGAGCCTTGGTGTAATCCAGTTCTAAATAAATCATAAATCTAAGTGCAGACTGGCAAGCTGGAGGGAATACCATATGAGGAGGGTGGCAGCAGGGTAGTTTTGGTTTCTGCGAGGGGCAGGGGTGAGGAGGGAGTGACAGTGGGATGGGTGTAAAAATCCTGGTGGAGAGGTTTGCTTTTGGGATTTCTTTGCCAAAGGACAAGACCAGCCTAAAGCCACCACCTCTCACTGGTCCCCCGTGGGATTCCCTCCTGCAGGAGCCTCTAAGCACCATGGCCCTCTTCACTTCAGGGCTGAGCCACAGAATCACAGAATGGTTTGAGTTGGAAGGGACCTTAAATCTCATCTTGCTCCAACCCCCAGCCATGAGCAGGGACACCTTCCACTATCCCAGGTTGCTCCAAGCCCTGTCCAGCCTGACTTTGGACACTTCCAGTGTTTGGAGCCTTAAAGGCAGAGGAAGAAGATGTGTTAAGGGAGTTCACTGCCTCCTTCCCATCACTGGAGGTGGCCTGGGTAATCCCTCACCTTCCAGCTGAGCCCAGATTATGCTGTCACCAGAGGTTTGAGTCCTCCAGGTCCAGGCCATAGTGAAATGATGCCAACATCCCCATGGGAGCCCTTGGTGTCAGGGAGGGCAGGGCAGGACTGCCCACCTGGGGTTCCTGCTGGGAGAAAGAGAAACCTCTGCCCTGTGGAAGATAACAGTGATCTGGTGTCTCCCGGCCTCTCTGACACACGGATTCAGCCTTGATATGGAGTGAAAAATGAAAATGAGGACAGCTCAGTCAACAGCATGTCTCAGAAATTAATGAGCCCCTTTGCCTCCAACACCTGATAATTACATCTTTCAATTAAATGAACTCTCTCCCTGTCCAAGTTCTTATAAATTAACTCAAAGTGATGCATATTTGTGGGCTGCCAAAGCTTCCTTCTGCCAAAATCTGTGCAAGCTCCCAGGCCCTTGCTGTGCTGGAGAGTCTCAGACACAGATATCACAGGAGGGTGTAGTCCTGCTGTCACAGCAGCCCAGGGCTGGGTCACTGCCACATGCTGAGACCAGGGCCCTGAGCTCTGCCCCTCCTCTCCCTGGGAAATGAGGGACAACAAAAGACCCTGGAAGATCCCAGGCAATCAGCTGCCACTGTGGGAATGCCGTGTACGGGGGTGTTTCTTAAGTCCTGCCCTTTTCTTGGAGTTCTCACTGCAGAGTTTGGAACTCCTTTGGCTCAGGTCATGGCTTTGATGTGACTGCTGAGAGATGAGAGGCTTAGCGAGGTGGTGGAGTGATGGGTTCTGCTTTCTGGAGGGATTCACACCGTTACGGACAGTTGGTTATAGTAAAGGCATTGCTGGGGAGAAGGGACACCTGTCAGGGCACCTGCCCCTGTGCTGAGGCCAATTACCATATTTCCCAATTAGTCTGGGTACAGAGCTGCACTGAGATGTGTGTTTGATTTCTTGATGAGATCGCATGAGGCAGAGAGGACGGACATGTTGCTGTCTCCTCCTGCTCTCAAACGTACCATGATGCTTTGAAGGCTCCCAGTTCTATCCCATTTCATCTTTTCAGCCTGGAGAAAATCCACCCATGAAATGGGGTCTCCTGGTCTAACCTGGTTTGGTGCACATGCAGACCCTCCCAGCTGGAGAAGGCAGGCTGAGCGCAGGGAGAGGGGCTGCAGGTGGGGATCCCACCTCAGCAGGGTGAATGTGACAAAACCAAGCAACTGCTTCATTCTCTTTCTGTTCTCCCCTTCCCTTAAGTAATCAAGTGCCACCAGTGCAGGTTAAAGCTGCGTCTTTATAAGCTTGCAATAAATCCACCCAGCTTTTCTAAAGCACAGCAGGCAGCTGATACAATCACATAATTCAGCCCAAGTCTTCGGACAATGGCTGGGAAGGCTGAGGTTGGATTTTCCTCTGAAACCCACACGGACGCGTATTCCCACTTGCTCACTCTCACGCCATCTCAATTAAGGCAATTAGCAGTGACCAAGGGCAACTGCAAAGCTCCAATTAAACCAGCACAAAGGCTAACATGATCTACAGTGTCATGGAGCAGGTTTGGAACATGCTGCCCCGAGTGCCACTGCCCGGCAGATTAAAGGGTTTGTGCGCTCTCTCTTGTCCCTTCCCAGACCTCCTACAATCTCCTCTCCTGCACTAAGCCCAAGTGTTAATTTGTATCTCCCAGTCTTTGTATCTCCCCTTTAATTTGCCCCCTGTCAGGGGTCTCGAGGGAGGATTGTGGCTTTTCTCCTGTCTTTCTGTCCCATTTCATCTGTAGCCTGCAGCAACTGTGCCCTATTCCCTTCACCCCCTTAGGGATAGCCAGAGGGTGATTCAGGCTTCAGTGACCTTCCCCTTGCTGGGTCTGGTGCTGAGCTGTGCCTTTGCTCTTTGCACTGGCAGGCTGTGAGAGGAAGGAATGGAAACGAGAGCATTGCACCCGAGCAAGGGCTGAGAGTGGCACAGATTGTGTCTTTCAAGCAGCCTGGGGACATGAGTGCACCTGGCTGTCCCACCAGTGGTTCAGATCCAGCAGAGACGGTAAGAGGTGACAGTGGGCAGGTGACAGTGGGCAGGTGACAGTGGTCAGCCTCTGGCATCTCCCAGTGGCCTGAGCTGGACGTTCAGGTCAGAACCTGACACAGGTTCCCTTTGGTTCCTGGTGGACCTCTACTTATCTGGCAAAAGCCACGAGCACACTGAGTGTTAATTGTTGTCCTCATTAGCAGTTACTGCTGAAAAGTCACTCGTGGAATGAGTGAACAAACAGTGAACTCTTTTCCTTAAAGGTGAGTGCTCCAATTAAGGGTTGACAGGCAATCGGGGTAAGATGTTTGCTGTCCTGCTTGGAGAAGATGTAGGAATTTCAGGGCTAGAGCTCAGAAACCTTCCACATATTCTCTTAAAAAGAGCATGCTTTGGTTTGGGTATGGTTGTGAGGGAGAAAATCAAACAGTGTATTTGATACAGAAAAACATCTTTTTGCGGTTCTTTCACCTTTTGGCTGTGCTTAGCTTTTCCTTTCTGTTTTAGGTTTCCTTGTGTGCTAGCACTGAGGATAAAACCCATGAAATCCCTTTCTTAATGTTTTTGCTTTGTCCCGAGTAACACAGACAAAGGGGCTGTCATGAGCTGCTAGAATGGAAATTAATTTTAAAAGCATCATCATTTATCACTTTTATAGGAAAAAAAATGAGAAACCAGTGAGATTACAGCAATTGTGGCAGAAATTTCCTGCGCAAGAATAATCAAAAGTTATTTGCAAAAGAGTAATGACACGAAAGTACTCGAAAGAAATTCTAGGCAAACAGCCCAAGTCCCTGAAGCTTTGGTTGAGGCTGAACATTTGCCTGTCTCAGTGAGGACCACCCAAAAGTCAGGCCCTGGCAGTGTGATGGTCACTTGTAGGCAGCTGAGAGAGACAGGTGTGTTTAGAAGGCAACTCTGAATCCACACCTGGTGCCTGAGCCAGATGGGGTGGATGGTTCCTCCCACGAGAGCTGGAAGGAGCTCCTGCAGAAAAGCTTTGATTTTCAATAGCATGGGTAATGGCAGTAATAACACGGTTGGCAAATGCAGCTACCCGTGACTGAAATGGGGATCAAAGCAGGAAAAAGCCGCTCACGGAATGATGGAACCATTTGGGTTGGGGGGTGAGAAAGGGGTGATCAAGAGCTCACTCATGTAAGCAGAGTTAACTATTGGGAGACAGCAAATGTTGATTCCGACAGCAAATGTTGACAAGGATGATCTCAGAGCTGGATTTGTCCTAATCTGGTCAAGATAGAGGGGACAAGGATGATCTCAGAAACCGCTGAATCATTCCCCAAAGGACCACTCATGCCCCGGGGAGACAGGTGAAAAGTGCATTGTGAGGAAGACTACCAGCCTTCATCAAAAGACCCCTGAGGAAGAGGAGAAGCCTTCCTCAGTGCGACCACCAGGACACACAGCGCATGCGTGGCACCTATGCTAATGATATTAATGACTTCCGAGAAATTATTTGTATAACCACACCTGTCTGAAGGAATATGATGAATATTCATGATGGAACCCATAATATTGTGTAGTAGGGAGCACCGGGGTGTGTGTGTTCAGAAGAGAGCTTGCCTACGCACCCAGTACTGAATAAAGCAAACAACCACTTCTCTGACTCTGTCTCTGAAGTGTCTCCTGGCCCGGTTTGGGACGATTCAGGGGTCGGGTCAGGGATGGTTCAAACACGACCAAACCCCCACCAACCCTCGTGCTCTGGCTGCAGGGAGCAGGAGCAGCCTGTGGGTCACTTGTTTGTGCTAAGTGGCCACCTGGAGAGGCGATGCTGTGAGCTGGGGGGGTTTAGCTCTGACTGAGCGGGAGCCTCATTTCACACCTCTGGTCGAGACTGCCACTCCAGAGGAGCTCATTAAATCGAGCACAACAGAGCTGCTGCTTCCTTTACCTGCTTGCTTACTTTTTTCTCCCCTCGTGGAATGAGTTAAAGGCCCCAGATTCCTCATCCCTTCTTTCTGTTAGAATTTTATGTCATTCCAGTCGTCCCTCTCCTCTCGCTCTCCTGCCTTCCTCACTTGCTCCCTCCAGGAAGTCAGCTAATTATTTCCTGAATGCCCCCAGTGTTATTTTGCCTTGAGAACCTCTCCTGCTGGGACTTCTCACACACTTATGATTCTCTGTGTGACAAAAGGTTTCTCAGTTTAGCTTTGAATGGGTGTTTATTTTCTACGTTTAGTCCTTTTGCCTCATCATCTGCACTTGGGCTGAGAATAGAAACTTCACTTGACATTATCTAAACCATTATCAATTAAATCCCTTCTTAACTGCCCTTTTCCCCCCCTAAGCTGTGTAAGTTTGAGGTTTTTGCTCTCTGCTTTCTCTCCTGCACACCTTGCATTTGTAGATAAAGCCCTTTGCCCTTCTACACTAACTTTGCAAACACAACACACTCCTTTTTCTGCTGTTGTTTTTTTGTTGTTGTTTAATGTCACTGCAGCGAGCAGACAGAAACACGGGATTCCAGTTTATTTCACGTTGGAAAGTCAGTGCACCCTCTTTGAACTTGTGCAGACATAGAATATCTGCCCTGTCCCAGAGGGGATCTCCAGCTGGGGATGGAGAACGTGCTATTGCTGAGCCAGCAGCAGCAGTGGTCCCACGGCTTGAAGTGACCATGGCTACTGGCCTAGAGCAGTTCTGAACCCAGACTGATGAGTGGTGACTCTTGAGTTGGCCCAAATGTTTTCAGACTGTCTTTCATAATATTCCCAGTGGCTGCATCTTAAGGGTGTGTGGAGACAACAAAGAAAAGCAAAGATGTCTCAGAGTCACAGGATGGGTCAGGGTGGAAGGGACCAATCTGGCCCAAACTCACTGCTCCTGCAGGCTCATCCCAGAGCACGGGATTGTGTCCACACAGTTCTGGGATGTCTCCAGTGAGGGAGGCTCCACACCTTCTCTGGACAATCTGTTCTAGTGCTCAGGCACTGCACAGGAAAAAGGAGTTCCTGGTGTTCACGTGGAATAAAATAACATCCCAGCTTCTGCAGAAAGCATCCAGCTCCCAGGAGAGAGCTACTGTGCGTGGAGGAATGCCAGAGCTAATAATGAAATGGGGGTGATTAAGGCCAAAAATGCCTCTGGCAAGATGTCTCTAAAGGGGAAAATGCTGGGGGTGAAACAGTGACACAAATATATGGATTTATTAGCTCTTATGGAATGATTTGTATCTTCTTTTGACTTACTTAATTTCTTCCACCCCCCCCAATACCCCCCCAGAAAAAAAGCTATGCAGAATTATGGCCCTGTGAGTAGAAGACTCAGGTCACATCCTTTTGACCCACACGTCCCTGTCACAACTGGAGACATGCCAAGCTTAAAACAAGCTACAGACACTTAACCTAATCAGAATAATTCTGCAACAGTTCATAAAGTATCAAACAAACACAGAGAGTTTTAAAAGTACCAGGAATTTATGAGTTGGCACAATTTTTTAATATGAGCCATCCCCAGCTTTGCAGATCCAGAGGACTGGAAAAAACACAGGTAAGCAGCTGAACTCCAAACCTGCAGCTCTCTGGGAGTTTGTCTTTAGGAAATGGCAGAAGAAAACGCATTAATTGTTTGCTGTTTCACCTCTTTTCTTTGTTGGATCAGCTGTTAATTCAAGGCCTGTGGCCATGTCATAACTGCTTTTATTGAGCTGTTTCAAACCCGAGTCCCAGAGAACCTGTTTTTCATTCAGGCAGTGAAGGAGACTGCTCCCAGCTCTGCAGAGGCTGCTCAGCCAGCTCGGAGCACCCTGAAATCTATCAGTGCTAATTAGGGCTCACTTAAATGCTCCCAGGCTGCCCTTGCTGGTTTGAAATGCAGAGTGGCATGTGAAAGCCCTTATGCTTGGCTCCTGACAGGAGCAAAAGCAAACATCAGGCCCTGCTGTGACCTCCATTTACGAGACTCATTTACTGCACTGAAGGCATCAACTTCTGGGAAATCAAATGGACAAATTAGTTTTGAACCCCTACTGGTTAAGATGGACTTCTCACTGGGACAGTGCTCCTGCCTGGCTGGCTAAATGTTCCCTTAATCCCTGCGTCTGTGGAGTTTCCTCAGGGAGGTTGGGTGGATGAGTTTGCTCTCAGGAGGAGGTCGGGGAGCAGGGAGGTGGCAGCTCTCCAATCGCCCCTGGTGCCTTACACCAGGTGGGTACCAGCTGTCATGGAACTAAAACCCCATGGCTGTTTTTATCTAGTGTTAATCATTTTATTTAAGCAAAGGCAGAGTCCTGTGCTCTGACCCGGTGTCGCTCTGCCTTTTGCTCCATGAGATCTCCACCCAGTGATGCTTGAAGTGATGTGCCCCACGTCTCATCCCCTGATTCATGTGCATCTCGATAAACCCAAATTTATCTTTGGGGAGTGAAGGGGTTTCTAACTAATCCCTGTTCTCAGCTCCGTAAGACTCCAAGACCATCTGTCTGTTTTCAGTCAAGTCTACCCAAATCCCCTGCCCAGTGGGCAGGAAGCCACCTGAGGATCCCTTCCCTCCGAGCTTCAGCCCAGCCACAGCTGCTCCCCATGAGGACGAGCTGTTGGAAAATGGGGGTAGAAAACTGGGAGCCTTCACGAACCAAAACTTCCTGCCCAGGAATAACAACACATTTAATTTGTCACCCACGCGATCCTTTAGTCCTTAAGGCAGAAATATTTCCTGTTCCACGTCTGCCCCACTGCAGACTGTGCTCCTTTCCCTGCATTTCTCTCTTAATCTCCCTGGGACTCCAGTGCCTATCTCATTATGAGATATTTATATTTTCCATTCCTCTGGCACGTGGTTCTGGGAGCCTCCTCTTTTGAGAGGAATCTGAATTTATTGAACACTTCCACTGTTGGTTTGTGTCTGGGTTCCATCAGCAGCAGCTGGAGGGTACTGACTGTGCTCTGGGACCTCTCTGCTGCCTCTTGGGGACCCACAGTTCACTCAGGGGACAGCAGTGAGGACACTGAACCATTCAGTGCAGCTCAGCCTGGCTCTCAGTGGCACAAACCACGCAGCACTGCAGGATGCTCTGAAGCAACTCTTCCAGTGAATTCCCATCCTCGGGGGTAGAAAGAATTTTCCTTCCCAGACTGCAGAGTCCACAGCCAGTGGTGTGGATAACTCATTTGGGGAATGCTCTCAAACCTTAGTAACCCTTAAGGTCTCTGAGTCAAAGGGACCTTCTCCTCCGTGTAGCACAGTGCTCTCCACCAGGTGAGCCAGAGCCCTTGATGGACCTTTCCTTCTTGACTTGCTGGCTGGGGATGCTCTGAGGAGAAAAGGGTTTGCACTAACAGGAGGCCTCACAGCCAGGCCACATCTGGGTCCTGTCAGTCAGCTCCAGATGGGTGCTGTGAAGAACACAAGGTCAAACTGAGTCCAAACCCCTCTCAGGAGCACTCTGAGGTCCTGTTTTTCAGGTGTAGGCAGAAGCCACCTGGAGAGTGGCAATGTGGTTTCTAAGGTTGTGCACAGGACAGAGAGAGTTCAGGTTTTGGAGAACACTATTGCCACTGAGAATCACAGCAAGAAAGTGGATGAGATGAATTGACTTCGTATCTGTGAATAACATCTCTGTAAATATTGCCAGATGTTCTCCACGAGCCCTGCTGACATGGCAGTGAGGTTAGGGGAACCAGCTCCCCCCATCACTTCTGCTCCCAGCTGAAGCCCAGAGGCCAAACCAAACCGTGGGACCCCCAGTGCTCTTCCAGCCCCCCTCTAACTGCACAGGAAGGGTCACTGGGGTTGCTCGTGTGTGGCAGGATCCAGAGCCCCAGGCAGCACAGTCTGTGTGTGCAGACAGTGAATTATGACACAGACCCCAAAGTGCTCTCCTCTCCTACATGGAGACCTGGCCCGAGCCAGGATGGAGCACGAGGGAAGCAGATGGCAGCCTGGCAGAGTGATTAAAGCCCCAGATATCTGTTTTAATAAACTGCCCACGCAGCCAATCAAGCATTGCAATAGTCAGTCCTGGTCTGTGCTGTCAGAGGGTGCAGCCTTATTTACAACACCGGGCAAATGCCAAACTCTTCCCTGTGCTGCACATTGCCAGGACAGGCTGAACGGCAAGTTGGGATGGAGAAGAGACCTGGGGATTTTGTCTGTCACCCCAAGTGGGTGCCACAGCTGAGATAAAGCACCTTGCAGGAGGATTCAGTGGAGGAAACAGGCAAAGGCTGAGCTTCTGACTCATGAAGATAAATGTGTGTCCTGTGCAGATTTAGACCTGAAGACAGGAGCAATTTCTATTCACTTTCTTGTATCTCCTGCTGCCCTCTTCCCTTTCACCCATTTCACTATCTCCAAACAGCCCTTTCTGTGCAAGGTGGTGCAAAACCAAAGCCTTCCTGTGGTGTCCCACTTCTCTCTCACTCCTTTCCTCTTTTCTGGGATATTGGCAGAGGAGCTGATTTGGATTTGCTCTGCTAACAGGACTCCTGTCAGTATATCTGATACACTTAGGCAGGCTTAACAAGCCCAGGAGGAGCTGTGGGAGTGCTGATGCCAAACCCTCCTGCATCCATCACCCATATGGAGCAGGCTGCACCACAGCTCGGTGCTTTTCTGCCTCACTTCTACTTCTCTTGAGACTTCCCAGATACAGGCCTGGAAATCATCTTCTCCCAGTCCTTTACCAGAAGATACAGTCAGATAGGTGCTGGTGGAGCAGGACATGCTCCCATGCAGAAAAGGGGCATTTTTTCCTGAACAAGATCCTGCTGGTTTTGGATAAGGAATCCTGAAGGCACAAGAACCACTGAGTCCTGGTTTCTTGGACACTGACTGGCTTTGGTTTCTAATAAGTCATAAGTTCCAGCTGGAGCTTTTGGGACTTCCAGCACAGTGCTGCTGACAAGGAGTCTCTGAGCCAGGCTTGACATAGGAGCAATGGCTCTGAAGGTATTGCTGAGCCTGAATCCAGGGAGAAGCCTCACCTTAGGGCATCTTGCTGAGAGAACTCAGTGTCTAAAAGCAGAAGCCTCTGTGACTGGAGAGAAAAAAGAGAGCCAGGATTTTCACCCAGTATTTCCTAGAGGGAATTACGTAGTGTGCTGGGTGAGGTTCAGAGACAGGGAGTGCAGCCTGTCCAGAGTGCCTCGGATTTACAGCCCATGCAGAGGGATGAGCACCTCAACCCAGGTCCTGTTCACCTGCACTGCTGGGAGGGGCTGCTGAGCACCCTGGGGCTTCTGGCTGACCCCAGACCCACCAGGGATGCAGCACCTCTTCCACTGAGCAGAATATTAGAGAATGGGCCGTGCAGCCAGATCCTTCCCTGAGGATTATTTTTAGAACAGATCAACCTTCCCAACTAAACGCTTGTCAAATCCGATGCCTTTCTTCAAAAACTCCAGGTGCAAACAAAAGCATTGGGAATTTTTTGGCTGGGAGCAAGAACAGAGAGCTTAGATGGTTGTTTTGAGGCCAGCTGTGATATTTTTTTTTCCATTCATTCATAATTGCTGTGAACAGTGAGAATCATTGGAGAATACGGGAGGAACCAATGCCTGGGTCTAAGCCCTGCACCTCAGCTCTACGTCCAGGGAAATCTTGGGAAAGTTTCCAAGCCGTGGTTATTTATATTCCCCACCCCTGGTCCTGAACTTTTTCTGTGTGCTGGTAATAATATCCCAGTACTAAACTGTACTTTCTGTGGGCATCATTTGCATGGTTGAACAGCTGGGAGCCTCTCTCCACCGCCTGCCTGCCATATTGCATAGATAATAACAGCTAATCCATATTAATTATAAATACACAAATCGGCTCCTAAATAAGGCAAAGTTTTGTGAGCGATTCAAACCAGTGGGTGCCAAGAAATGTTAGTGTTACGCCTGACACCTCATCCTCTGGCTGTCACGTCGTGAATAAAGAAGAGCCTCCAGCACAAGTTAAGGATGGCATCTGAGCTTTAATAGCCTGCAGCCACTGCCATCAGCCCTGCGGCGCTGATTTCATCACATCTCACAAGCTAAACTGCGCCGGGTCAATAACAAACCTCTGCGGAGAAAGAGCCGCAGGAAGTGGGGCTGTAATTATTATTCACTACCTGGCGCTTGGCGGCGGCGGATCTACGCTGGACTAACCCCACCTTGTGGTGCTGGTGGGCTCTGGCTGACCCGGTTGGGAAGAAAACGCTCATTCCCATCCTCTTTGGATTTGAAGACCCCTAAGGCTTTGCCTGCTGGAGGTGGAAGTCTAAAATAAGCCCTTGCAGTTGGCTCAGTTTCCTCTGCTGGCTTTCTCAGCTCTCCCAGAGACAGCCTGTGGATGCCCCAGCACCTACAGTCCAGGCTGAAAATTCCTGATGTTAAACACAAGGTTTGCTATCATGTGTTGTCCATTCATTCTCTTCTACCTTCTCGCTGAGGAATTTGGTGTCACTCCCGTTATCTTCCACTGTGATTCTTTAATGTCTTCTCCCCAGTCTGCCCTTCACAATTTCAGATGGGCAGGTTTTTTTTCTTTCCTCCACTCTGTGCTGTGGAATTTCCTCATGGAAAGGCTGGTCAGGGATTGGAAGGGGCTGCCCAGGGAGCTTTGGAGTCCCCATCCCTGGAGGCATCCAAGGAACTCCTGGAGGTGGCACTCAGATCCTGGGCTGGGTGACAAGGTGGGCATCGGGCACAGGCTGGACCTGATGATCTTGGAGGGCTTTTCCAACCTTTAATGTTAGAAACTCTCTTTCCATGAGAGTATTGCTGTCAAAAAGGTCCCATGTTCCTTTCTCCCATTTCTTTCTTTTTTTGCATTTCTGTGTTATGGCTGAAAACTTTCTAGAGCAGCTTCAGTGCCTTTTGGATGGTGGATGAACAGCTCAACGTCTGAAAGGCAAAAACAACATAAATGGCAAAATTCTCACTATTTTTCTTCAGAATTATACTGTCCTGCTTCCCCTCCAGGCACATTAGTAAAAATGCCAATGAGCTCTTACCTGCGGGTAAGTCAGGATCTTTGTAAAGTGTCCAGCACAAATGGGGCTTTGATTGGAAAAACAACTTCATCACAATATTACTCAGGCTGGGGACAGCAATTTTTGTTTTCATGATGGCTAAAAATGACCATGTTTGCCCTTCCCCCTGCAAATTATGATGTCTTTTTCTTAACAGCATTGATTTCCTTTAGCATTTCAACCAAAAGAAAGAAGTAGGAAGAGTAATTTCTGGAGAGTCAAGCCACTGAAAGAGCCTAATTGTTTGCAATACAGATGATCACAGGACTCAGGGAACATTCTTAGAGATTTCATTTCATTGTAGACTCCCTTTCTTACAGATTTCAAGAGGCAGATTATGAAGCAGAAAGAAACTTGGAAAATGTTGAAGATCCAGACAGTTCAGCCAAGTTTTGCACCAAAGAACCCCAAACCTGTGGTTGCTCTGTACATACAAATATTAGCAGCATAATGAAACCTCAGCCTGTTTTCTCCTCTCTAACAAGTTCTCTGGGTTTTCTTTTCTTTTTTTGTTTTTTTCTTCTGCATGATCATTATTTGAACTGAAATATTGTTTTTTATGGAAAATAACCCAAAAAAGTCATGAGGACAGGGAAAATAATTGCTGCTTGTCTCAGACCCTGATGCAGACTGTGGCTAAGTCCAGGGTTTTAAATTCCTTTCATGAAAATTTTTAGTTAATAGATTTTGATTCTTCCCTCACCCCCTCCTGCATGTTCAAGGTACAAGGCAGAGAATTCATTTGGGAATTACACGTTACAGGGAGAGGTGGTGCCAGTGCCTCCAAGGCTCCATCCTGAAATCAGACCCATGCATGTGGCTGCTCTTTGCCTCTCCTGCCCTTCCTCCCACACCAAAAGTCCTACAGGAGAGCTTGGCAGAGCCTTCCCGTGGTTCCTGGGCAGGAAAATCCCTTTCCCTGTGGGGCTGGGTGAGGGATTGGGAGGGGGCACAGCAGTGGTGCTGCAGGCTGTGCTGGAGTGGCTCTGCAGGAAAGCTCTGGGGCAAGGGCAGGTTAATTACATCAGAGGGAAATCTAGAGCTGCAGCTTTGAAAGTGAGATCGGGAGGATTACGAGGAAAATACTCAGCAGGAAACAGTCTTACCTTGGAAAAAAAGAGCAGGAGAACACGGGTAGGAATATTCCAGTGCCGATTCCTAACCTGCAGTAATGAACTGGAGACACGTTACATAAAACCTCTTCAGACTGTCCCTGTTTCTTTCAGAGGTGTGTGCATTAATAAAGTACAAAAAAAAAAAAAAAAGATGGTGTGACAGTGTGTTTAGTGCTGTTTTTCTCCTGGAAAAGGAGTTGGACTCCTGTCTGCCTTGTCTGGGAGCCAGTAGAGGGAGACAAGTCTCTGAGCTTAATCCAGGCCTGTTTTCTCCTCTCCAACAACTTCTCTGGTTCTTTTTTTTTAATTTTTTTTTCCTTCTGCATTATTATTATTTGGACTGGGATCCTGTTTTTGTGAAAAACAGCTCTAAATGACCCTCGCCTTGCAGTTACACAGAGGATTAGATTAAAAATGCTGCAGGGAGGCTTGGGTGAGTGAACACATGGCAACAACCCTCCCGTGGCAATAGCACAAGGAGCAAATTGGCCCAGGTAGGGGCTGGGAATGCTGCAGAATGTGCTTTTCCGGGTGGGAAAGCCTTGAATCCATGCTTGGGTAGAGGCTTGTCCCAACTCCTGGTTTGATGGCAGAAGTGCAGGCATCAAGTTTCTCAGGATCTGGTGGAAAATCACAAACTGGATCCACAAAACACCCCTTTTTCCTGGCTCGCAGCAGCTGTAGCACAGTCAGAGCAAGAACGGGGTGCTGTGGAAATTGCCAGGCACTGCTGGGACTGTGTACAGAGCTGGGGATAACCCTGGAGAGGGATGGGATGGGATGGGATGGGATGGGATGGGATGGGTTTTTTCAGTTTCAGCCCAAAGCTATGTAGATTTTTTTTCCTTTTTAAACTTTTTTTTTCTGTGCTCCTGAACAACGGAGGGTGGGGGTGTGGGAGAGACGTGCATGGGTGTTGCAGGGTGTGATGTGGCCTCTGCAAGGACAGGCAGTGCCAAAGCCCCAGTTCCCATGCAGGCAGGCTGGAATTGAGGCTTGCAGAGAGCAAATGCCTGCAGCGTGCTGGAGGGGGTGCAGAGACAGACATTTATTGCCCAGCATCCCCCAAATATCCTTCTCTGAGGGTTGGTCAGTGTGGCCACAAGCCGCTGGAAGTGGGAGTGCATGGGATGTGCATCCTCTGAAAATCCACAGACACATCATCCTCCTGCATCAGCAGGTGGAACTCTCTGGGAGCGAGTGGTGGTGGCACCCACAGGCTCTGTGTCCCTGGGTGTCCCTGGGTGTCCCCGGGTGTCTGTTTGTGTCCCTGTGTGTCTCTGTGTGTCTCCATGTGTCCCTGTGTGTCCCCGGGTGTCTGTTTGTGTCCCTGTGTGTCTCTGTGTGTCTCCATGTGTCCCTGTGTGTCCCTG
>VZRO01008064.1:1200600-1229169 GCA_013397915.1 Daphoenositta chrysoptera
CTGTGTGTCTCTGGGTGTCCCTGTGTGTCCCTGGGTGTCTGTTTGTGTCCCTGGGTGTCCCTGGGTGTCTCTGGGTGTCCCTGTGTGTCTCCATGTGTCCCTGTGTGTCCCCGGGTGTCTCTGGGTGTCTCCATGTGTCCCTGTGTGTCCCTGGGTGTCTCTGGGTGTCTCTGGGTGTCCCTGTGTGTCTCTGGGTGTCTCCATGTGTCTCTGTGTGTCCCTTTGTGTCTCTGGGTGTCTCCATATGTCCCTGTGTGTCCCCTTGTGTCCCCATGTGTCTCTGGGTGTCCCTGTGTGTCTCCGGGTGTCCCTGTGTGTCTCTGAGTGTCCCTGTGAGTCCCCGTGTGTCTCTGTGTGTCCCTGGGTGTCTCTGTGTGTCCCTGTGTGTCTCTGGGTGTCTCCGGGTGTCTCCATGTGTGTCCCCATGTGTGTCCGGGTGTGTCACACGAAGCCCCTCGGAGCCTTTGTTCGTCTGTGTGAGCTGGGGAGCAGCAGTTTGCAGATTGGGAATGGCATGTGGGTTTTGACTGTGAGTCCTCAGCCGAAATCTGAGCAGATAAGGCTGGGGAGCAGTTGGGAACCCAACACAACCGGGGACAACAAAGGATGAAAGGGACCAAGCAAATGAAACAAGCTTTTTGAAGTCCTTGCAGAAACAGCCCTTCACTATATTTAGTGAACCTCACGACTCCATCAGAACAAAACTGCCGTCACTGGAGGGAAAAGAGGAGAAGTTGCCCTGCATGAGAATAATCACTCAGATTACAGCCTAGAGGAAGAGTGAGGGGCAATGCAGGATGGAGAGGACAGCGTTTGAAGGATCCCTGTGCCAGCCTGGGGAGCACTGGGCAGGCTGGGCGGGCAGTGCCAGGGCCAGCAGGGCCAGCCCCACCCAGGCACTGCCACAGGGACAGGAGCAGAAGTTGCTGCAGTCCCCAGAGGTTTGACATTTGTGCAACTTTGGTCTCCGAGCCTGCTGCCCTCACCCTCCCCAGCTCTGGAGAGGGAGCCAGAGGAGAAGGGGGTGCCTGGAAGATCCTGCCAGGAGCCTACCTCAGCTGGAGGCAGGAGGATAAAATCCAGCCTTGCTTTGGCTGCTTTTAAGGGTGCAAATTTGATGAAATGAACCTGGACAAATGCCTGCTTCATCTTTATCTGCTCCTCAGGGGTGTTTGCATGGCAGCCTGAGGGCTTCTGCTACCTTCGAACATTGTATTATCAATTACCCTAATTACAGCTTGGCACCTGCCTGACAGCAAGTATTTTTCATTAATTTTTAACCTTTTTTGTGCCAGAGAAGCAAACACTTAGAGCAGCTTTCCCCCTAAAACACAGCAAAACAGGACAAAAATAAAAAAAGCCAAGGCAAAAGCGAGCAAGGTTAATGCCAGTTTGATTGGTGGCTGGCTGAGGAGGCTGAAGGTTGTTCTCCATCAGCACAGGTTGTTCTCCTGCACAGCCAGGACCTGTGTTTGCATGGCTGGTGTTAAGCACAGGGGAGGTGCTCAGGCCCTCACCTTGTGGATTTAATCACTTCTGTGCCTCGCAGGGCCTTGGAAGCCACATCTCCTCCTTCCCTCACGCAGCATCTCCCCGGCTGAACATCACTTGGAGAGTGATAACACAGATAAGCAGGTAACCATGAGCATGAATTTGTTTTCCAGAAGCTGTAGACAGCCAGCTTCAATCATGGAAGTGTCGGTGTGTTTTTAAAACAAAAGGGGCAGCAACATTGTCAAAGGAAGCTCATTTGGAGGTAGCTAATTATGACTGTGAGGCCAATTTATCCATGATAATTTCAGGAGCCGTTCTCATTGTGGTGTTGTGCCACCTCCCCCTGGTTAATGGGTTTATCTGTCCAAGCCCACCGTGACAGGGAGGGATTACCATCCCTCCTGGCAGATGGGGAGGGAAGGTCCCTTCACACAGTGCAGCCACAGCCCTGCAGGAAGGGAAGACCCAGGAGCCTGGACTTGACAGCATGGATCTCTCAGTGCTTTCCAGCTCAAAAACCACTTTCTCCAAGCACAACAGCTTTGCTGCCTCTCCTCAGCTGCAAACAGGAGTAAAAAATGTACCTGAGAGCAGTTTACACCCATTCAGAGGGCCGAGGTGTTTGTGTCTGGGAGGGTCTGTGTGTGTGGGTGAGTTTGGAGAGGCTGAGGAAGGAGATTACCTTGCAGCATGAGGTTATTTTCCCTGCTCTGGATTGTAATCAGATTTTCCGCACTTTTGGAGGCCCCTGGCTGTTTCTGGTGACCCTCCTGGGGGTTCTGACTGGGAAAGCTGATCCAGTCCATGCTGGGAAGCTCAGTGTGGCTGTTCCTAAAGCCCACGGATGGATGGGCTCCTTCAGAGCAGAAATTAGGAGGAGTTTTTAACACTTTATTGAGGTATTTGATGCCTCTGATGTGTTGGCCATGTAGGCTGCAGAGCAAAGTCTAAACTCAAGCCCTGGCATCTCGGGAATCTCCTTATATTTTCCATGCTGCTGTTGTGTTGGGTGTTTGCTGCAGCCCTGGAAAGACACACAGACCTCTGAAAATGTCTGTTCAGGAAGAGGTTTTCCACAGAAGCCATAAAACATTCATGACACCTCCATTGTGCTGTAAATCCTTAGCAGGAGTTGATAACAGTGCATGAATTTTTAATGTAACATTTATAAATGGTTATTAAAACTATCCTTAAAGTAAAGTGTCAGTTTATTTTTAATTAACTGTTGGCTATTTAAGCTCCTGATGGCCCCAGGGCAGATCAACAATCTAACAAGTTAATATTCCAGATTAACCCTGCAGTTGCTGCCTCTTTGCACGAGGAGGATGAAGATGAGTTCACAGGATCAACAACAAGTGGTTATTTCTCACTCGCTGAAGAGAAATATCATCATTTCCTGGAATAGGCTGCTTTAGTGCTCAGTTTAAGAAGTTTTAGAAGCTTTGGAGGGATTTATTTCCTGAATACTGAACATACACAGACAGATAGCAGAGCTGGGTGATTCTTCTTGGAAAAAAACCCAGTATTTCGATGAGTTTGGATCAAACATTTCCAATTGCACCACTTGCAATTTCAGGCCACCAACATACAAAGAGCAGCAGCACTGTGTGATTTGTGAGTACAGGCTCAGTTGTAAATGTTGCAATTGACTGAGAAATTAAACGTTTGGCATTGTGAAACCTGTGCGTGTTTATTTAGCAAAGTATTTTTGGTAAATTTTATCCTCAATGACCAGGGTGGAAAGTATGAGGAGGAAACTGGTATTTAGTATTAATTATTTCATATAACATGTATTTTTTAACTGACCATTTTTAAGGTCTCAAATTAAATTATTCTCCAGCATGCAACATACATTTTGCATTTGTCATTGTAATTGCAATTAGTCACAGGGGTGACAGATTTTACAGATATTATCTTTTTCTGTAATTGTTGCTATTGTCCGTGAGAAGCTCCTGTGGTTATCCTTTGAAAATGAAGGTCAAGCCAATACATCCCCACAAAGTGCTTTGGTTTCAGTGTTGCTGACATCCTAAAAAGGGTCAGTTCTTAACATTTTGCCACTGAAAGGATAATTTTTAGCCACACAGAGTCATTTCTGGTGGCAACAAGAGCTGGCACCGGAGGAGTTTGGGTTATTATTGCGCTCCAGAGTGGTGAAATCCTGCGACATTTCTTTGCTTCTTCTTTTTTTTTCACCCAGCTCAGTTATACTCAGGGCTCTTTGTGCCAAAAAGCCCAGGTCTTTCTGGAGATGGGAAGCTGAACTTTGCATTGCTGCGTCCCCTGGGCCGGCAGCGAAAGGTCGGAGATTCCAGACAGCGCTTCAGAGCTCGTTTCACTCGGATTTATCAGCAGCTGCACCCGGGTGACACCAGGGGTAGGGCCCAAAGGCTGGAGAGCCTGGCTATCCCCTGTTTTGGCTGAGTGCAGTGAAACCGGGCTCTCCCTTCACCCCCAGCTCGTTTTTGCTGCCTCTGCCATCACCATCTCTCCCAGCTCTCCCAGCCTCTGCTGCCTGTTGAGTCTCACAAGACAAGCCAAGCCTCTCTGGGCAAACAAATATTATTTAAAGTTATAGCTATTTCCAGGTGGTTTTTTGTTGTAAGGCACTCAAATTCTGTCAGGGTGCCCCAGCCAAGTATGCTCAGCTACCTTATCAGAGACCTCAAGAATTCGTCGAAGCTACAGAAATGTAAACTGTTCTAAATTGGGAAAGAAGCTGTTGGAAGACGGGATAACAAAACGGCAAGAAAGCAGATAAAAAGAAGGACGGTGCCATCCTGGACTAGAACCAGTCAGGTTCTCTGAAAGGTGCATGCAGAGCACGGACAGCACAGAAATCCAATGGGATCTGCGATCGTGTGAGCTACAGCTGCAGAAATGGATAAAAACAGTGTCATGTAAACAATAAAGGGCTCTTGTGAAATCACATTGGTTCGTGGTACGAGGGTCCCGAGCTCCCGCAGTTTTTCAACCCCCTCCATTCCCAGGTAGTCAGCCTGTGCATTGAGCAAACACGAAATCCAGATCTTTGGAGCTTGCAAAGCAACAGGAGTGCCACAAGCAGCAACATCCTTCGGTAAATGCCGCTGGGCGCAGCAGAGCTTCCCAGAGATTAAAGGAATCTTGGAAATGTCATTGCCCTGACCAAATGAGATAATTTGTATCTTCTGTCACTGGAATCAAATCCTCTCTTTTTTTTTCCCTTTACTTTTTTTTTCCCCCGTAATTAACTTGCGACTGTGGGAAGGTGGGAGCAGGGCTGGGGGCTGGGAAGGGAATTTCTTGGCTAATCCAGCTGCACTATGGAAATGATGGTTGGGTAATTGTGCTCTCTAAATGAACTTGACTCGATGGTTGGTGTCAGGTTTTGTTAAGTGCCCTGGGCCAATGGAGACTAATTAGGAATGCATTAAATATTAAAGCTCTCTGACATTGGGGCATTGACGGTGACAGAAGAAAAGAAATCCCATAACCTAATCTGCACCCAACAGGAGTAATTTATGTTCCCTTATTTTAGCAAAGAAAAATCCAATTATTTGGCCTGCTGGAAAAATATATTTATGGAAAAGTTAATTTAGAAGGGGGAAAAATATATATTAAAAATAATACAGATGCTGTCAACACAGTCTGTGAGTGTCACTTCCCCTGCAGTTTTGGTTCTGTTAACTGGGAAAATATTTCCCTTTGGCGAGGCTGTTAACTGGATTTGCCATCCCAGCAGTGGAGGGCAGGAGTGGAATACTGTGTTTTCCCTCCTCTGTGGTCAGCTCAGCTGGACACAAGAAGGGATGGTCGTCGGGGGATGCTGTGGCCCTGCAGGGAGGGTGGCAGCGTTGGTGGCTGTGCCCTGGGGGTTTGGGGTGCTGCCGTGTGGAAGGGTGGCTGCTGTGTGCAGCGTGAGGGCTGCAGTGCAGGTGAGTTTATGTAGGGCACCTCCGAGGCGAAGCTTGTACAAACTCTCAGAATTTCCAGCAATTAAGCTCTGTTCCCGTGTCTCTACCAGGAGCCAGCCCTCACAGCTCCACCTCCATCTCCACACTTCTCTCTACCTACCAGTTTCCAGGGCAATTTTGTCTGACCTTTAGTTAAATGTCCTGCTCTCCCAGGCAGCTCATTTCTGCTGGTCTGTCTACTTATGCAATCTAATCAAATCCAGAATGGAATATAATCAGCCTCATCCTGTAACAGCGACTTGCACAAACACCCGGCTCTCTGTCTGCTGCCCTGTCTGTGCCTCTGCCTGAGCTCACCCGTCCCTCTCAGCCTGTCACCGTGCCTTTAGCCTCTTAGGGAGAGATCTGGAAGAAATTCCCGGTGGGATATCCAAACTCCCAGATCCTGTGGGGGCTGGAGAGAGAAAGGTGCCCACAGGTGAGTGAATTGTCTGATCCTGCAGCAGCCAGGGATGCCTGTGGCACCTGTCCACACAAACACACCTGGTGCCTTTTCCCATCCTCTTATCCTCTCTTCTCCCCCATTTCCAACAAGACAGAAAAGGCCCGTTCATTTAGGAAATTACCAGAAGACCATTTTCTGAAGGAACTTGGTTGCCATGGGTTACCAGATGCTCATCTGCCACCGGTGTGCTCTTGCTGACTGCAGCCATTACAGGGAGAGGCCAGAGGAAAGCTGGGACAGCCGGGACCAGCAGAGCAGAGCACTCGAGGGACCAGCAGGGAGCGGGTTTGTTGGGTTCCACCATGGGTGTTGTAGAAGGGCAGGCCTGAAGGCCTACAAAAGCATCTTCCCCAGGCCTGGTGGGAACCATGGAAACACTTCCAGGGCACCTGAGATGGGCTGGAAAAGAGGACCATGGGTCAGTGACCTTCCTGACCAATGGCCCGGGAAGATTGTGGTCAGTGGCCTTATCTGGGATTATTTACACCTTCCCATAATAGGTGATATCTAGGGAATACTCCAGGTGAGTGGGTGAAATCCTGGGATTTGATCTTCCTGTTTCTATGAGGTTCTATCCTGTTTGTGCACTGGTATTTGGGTAACCTGAGCTGTGCAATGAACGTCTTTGCACTTCTCCATCCTGCATGAAAAGTCCTTGCCCGGCGTGAATGCTGCACGTGTTCTCCACAAAACAACTTTTCCAGGGCCTGGAGTTTATCGTGCCATTGGTTCCAGAGTCCCTCAGCAGCTGGGGTTTGCAGCACTGAATAAAAAGTTGGTTTGAAACTTCCTTTGCAGTGGGATCAGGGGAGAGTAGATTGGAGATGAGAACGTGGAGCATCTGAGGTGCCCAGAGAAAGAATGTGGGGATTTTTTATTTGGATAGTTGGATTAGTTTGAAATGGTCAGGGAATGTGGGGAGGAAGATGCTGCTGTACAGAGCAATGCTGCTCGGGGTCTGTGCTGCACTCTGCACCCGTGGGATGCCTCCGAGCAGGACTGGTGCAAGAGGAGGAAGCTCACCCAGGAGTTTCCTGGGAAGAGCATTCCTGTCTAAGGCAGGCAGAGAACCGAAGGCAGCCAGGCTGGGGAGGAGGCAGAGCAGGCCTGGACAGACGGGGGCCCTGTGATGGACAGACAGACAAACAGTGAGTGCTCCCCTCCATCTGAGCACCTCCTGCGCCCTCGTGGTGCAGCCCCGTGTCCTCAGGGGGTCCCTGACGCTGGGCTCTGTCCCTTCCCTGCAGTCCTTCCAGAGCTGATCAGCATTCCGAGCTGTCCAAAATCCCCACGGCCCCTCAGTCCTGGCACAAACCTGCTCCTTTGCCCCATATTTCCAACCCTGTGGGTCCCCAAATCCTTTTTTCTCCATGGTCTATCCCACCCCTGGGAATTTCTGAGCCCCCTTGGTCCTGCAGCCCTCCTTCCCTGCTGCAATCTCAGCCTCTCCATCAGCACAGAGAGAGCACTTTGCTTCTACAATAATGAGCGAGAAAGAAGCTAAAAACAATACTTTACATTTCAAATAACTCCTGACACATCCCTTGTCTCTCCCTAACGGAATGACAAGTGACTTTATCCTGAAAGAGAAGGCAGCCTCCTGGAGCTGTCTACATTGTCAGAGAAAATAATTTGTAAATTCTCTGACTACCTCTGTCACTGTTCGACTTTTCCATCCTTTTCATTTCTCCCTCCCTCTAAAGTCCCTTTATGTGCTATTTCCCAAAGTGCTGCACTTACTTTGAATGTTTTCAGCCAAAAGCAAACTCCTTCTCATCTAAAGGTAGGAAGAAAAAAAAGTCCCTACCCAGAATGAATTAACAATACTTCTCTCTCTCTCTGCTCCCTGCATCTGCATCGTGTATAAGATGTGAACTTTAAAAATAACCAGGTCTTTATGACTTATTTAAAAAAAAAAAAAAAAAAAAATGCTAATGAGAGAGAAAGACACACAGAAGCCCTGAAAAGAGGATTTGTTCAGGGCAAGAATAACTAAAATATTTACTAATGAGAGGGAGAAGAGAAAGTAATTTAAAAGATTTAAAATAGTTGTGTGTGGGTTTTTTTTATTCATGCTTCCTTTCGTTTTCATTACATATTTCAATATTTGCCTACCTTTCCAGCAAAAGATTTACCTCGAGTGCGTACAAATTATCTGGCATTTGGTTAAGGACAATATGTCTAATTATGGCTCTAAAGACCTGAAATATTTTTGACTTAAGCTAAAAGTCAAACTGAAAAAAAAAAAAAGAGTAAAATTAATAATCCTTTTAAAATTCATTCCCATGATCGTAGTTGTACAGAACACCTCAATGCCAAAGATTAAACCAAGGGAAATATGAGAGCAGAGAGGAAAAAGAGAGAGAAAATAGAATTTCCCACATTATGCCCTGATCTAACCTCCTCTGGAGACCTGGGAAAACTCGGGTTAAATTGTCTGGATTTGGGTGATGTCTGCCCCACACCTCCTGAATCCTGCTCTGCCGGGGAGGATGCACCCGACTGGGGGAGCCAAACCCTCCAAGCTCTGCACTGGTAACGAGGTTCAAACTGTGGTGATAAATATCTATTTACTACTGCACCTCCTCAGCCCTGCTTCCCCTCAACCCGAGTAACTAATGAAACTCAATTGAGCATATTAATTATTGTCCCCGGGGGGTGAGGAGAGGGAGGATGAGCAGCACCATCTCCGGAGGGCTGCTGTGCTCCAGCAACTCGCCTGTGGTTTGGAGGGCAGAGTGACCCATCCTCAGGCAGACACAGAGGTTGCAGGTGTGCTCATTTCCTCAAGAAGAAAGGCACTGCCAAATAAAGAACAGATGGCTCCAGTCACTAGTTATTTATTTCTATAATTAGTCGCAAGCTGTGGTCTCAGAACTTTAAGAAGTTGTGGATTTCTATGAAATTCCTTCCTGCACTGGCAGGGGGAAGCTGCGCTGGGCTTTGGCAGTGGCAGTTTGCAGGCTGAGATGTGCCAGCTGGGCACACACTGCTTTGGGCTCCTCAAAGCATGATAAAAATCTTCTCTCTGGCTGGTGGAGCCCAGGAGAGCATCAAGGACAGGTTGGTCTTGTAAGGTAGAAGAACATTTAAGTCTGAGTTAAACTCAGTTCTGTTATCACCTTATAATGCTTTTTCCCCATCAATTTAATTGTCCTCTAGTTATTTCCCCAGCCTCTTCTCTTCTCTTCTCTTCTCTTCTCTTCTCTTCTCTTCTCTTCTCTTCTCTTCTCTTCTCTTCTCTTCTCTTCTCTTCTCTTCTCTTCTCTTCTCTTCTCTTCTCTTCTCTTCTCTTCTCTTCTCTTCTCTTCTCTTCTCTTCTCTTCTCCCTTTCCCTTTCCCTTTCCCTTCCCCCTCCCCTTCCCCTTCCCCTTTTCCCTTTCCCTCTGTTCCATCTCCCAGGGTCACACCCAGACTCCTTTAAGTGCTCAGGAGCAGTGAGTGCTCGCTCTGGAGTCAGATTTTAGCTGGGGCTGTGTTCAGGCTCAGCTCTGATAACCTGGTGTGTGTTGTTGCAGTCCCTCTTATCTCTCCTCCCAGAACCTGGCCTTGCCAACCCCAGCCATATCCTTAAGCCAATCTGTTCTCAAAGGTGGGATCGACAGATCAGGCAGGAATATTTTATTTCCTTCTGGAAGCATCAGGCAGGAAAGGAATTTGCCAGCCCATCTAGGCATGTCTACTCTGTTTCTATTTTTTTTTTTTAGATGAAAGCTGCTAAGCTGGAATTGTTAGAAAATGCAGGTCTGCAAGACAGGGGGTGAGTAAATCATTTGCTGGGTCTGTTATAAATGTGCCAAATGCATCTCATGACAATACCTTTTAATGGCACTGGAGAGTCAATAAATAGCAAAAGAAAAGAATTATTGGACAGATTTATCTATGCAAAACTTTTGTGCTTTTGACTTTAAAAAGGTGTCTTCTTTATTTTTGTTTGAATGGCTTCATACAGACAAATATTAGGATTTATTTCTCAGCTATTTAACAATAATAACAAAACAACCCCAAACCCCAGACAAACCCAGAAACACTCCAACTTAAACCTGAAGAAAATTATCTGTCTCTATGGGAAAGAAACTAATGAAATCCAATCAAATCTCAGCTGGAAAAACAAAGAATGGTGGCTTTGGGCATAAATCAGACATGGAATTAATTTTGTTCTTTATTACACGCCTTAAAAATAAAAAGAGGGCACTCTACGCCTGGGAGTGCTGAAGAGATTGAAATGATGTCCAGAGTCTGCCAGCCCCGGAGTTCAGGCAAACAAGACTGGTTCAAAATCAATATGAATCCTTCTGGTGATAAAACCCCCAAAAGCACAGAGGGCTGTCCTGGGTTGCAGTGTATTCTGTCACCACCTACATGAGCTGTTCAAACCAGGTGGGTGCTGTTCCTGGCCTCCTCCCTCCGGACTATCTCCTGTTAATGAGTTTTGCCACATGACTCAAGGATAACCCCTCCGGACAATATTCTGTTAATGGCCCATCAAGGCCGCGCCACATGACTGACAAAATCACATCATCCCATTGTGAGATGCTCCGCCCAGAGGGAGGAATCAAGCATTCCATCCTGGGTATAAGCTGAGATTTCCAACACCACAAGCAGCCTTTTCCACTGGATTCCCAGAGGAGAGAGCCACACAGCCACCGCTGGACATTCCAAGACCAGACCCAGGATCACTGCTTCCAACAGGAGCACTTCATTGGGACTGCTACCAACACCCTGCCCGACAGGGTGCCAGGTTGTATTCTGACTCTGTCAGTTTCGTTTGGTTTTTTTTCCCCTACTATTGCGTTTATTTTACTTTTTTTCCCCTCTTCCTATTAAAATTGTATTTCTGACTTGCAGTCTCACACTGGTTTGTTTTCAAACCTTGACAAGGGCACAGAGCCTCGTGCATTTATCAGTTTCCAGGGTGGAACAGGGATGTGTGGGATGCAGAAGGGACCAGGGGAGGATGACCAGGATGCCCAGGGTTTCCCTGGGGTCATGAGGTTCATTCTGCCAGGCACACATTAAAAATGCAGCTGTCCCCCAGGAATCACTGGAGTGGGCCAGGCTTTTATCCCACCTCCAGGAAATGGTGATGGAATTGGCAAAACCTCCGTGGAGATGGAGCCTGGGCACAGCTGAAGCTTCACGCTGCTCTTCTCCAGGCAGGACTGTCCTTGTGATGCTTCTGTTCTCAGCCTAAACAGCGATGATCCCTGCTTTGTACCTGCCCAAAATTCCTCCTAAATTCATTATTGTGAGCCCACTGTGATCAACATGTGGGAAAAGAGTCTCATCCCAATTCTTCTTTTTGCTGGGTCTTCATTTTCTGTCATCATTACAAGCAGCACAGAGCTCCATTTGGAATTTCTACCCCAGGTCTTTTCCTAGCTTGCAGTAAAAACTTTAATTAGGCATTTATTATAGATGAGGAAAGCTAAAAAAAAAAAAGCTGCAAAGTGAAAAAACACTGAAATTTTAATATTTCCATCGCAACTACTTCCACTTTTGAAAAATTAAAGGAAAAAAACCCCAAACCAAAGCAGCACCAAAAGAAATGAAACATTTTGGTTTGATTTCCTGAATGTCCCTTAAATTTTTCAGGGCAGTTCAGTATTAAGCATCTCTCTGACTTTAGTGATGCACTCCTTGCTGGAGGTGTAGAACCCCAGCTTGCTGCAAAAATAGGGATAACAGAATTCCAAAGAATATCCAAAAAGTATCCTGGAGTGCTGCAATGAGCCTGATACACTGTGAATCACAAGTACAAGAGGAATTCCTCTCCAGAGATCTTAGCTGGAGAAGAGGTGTCCAGCTCCCATTTTTTATAAGGCAGTGGTTAGTGTGTCATAACTAAAATAAGTCCATTATTTTGTTTGACTGCTTTCAAGAAAATAATTTAGAAAATTGAAACATTTGAGCCATGGTTCTATTTTTAATCAGTCTTTTTTTTCTGGCTGAAAGTTTATATTGCATGTTGATTTTTCCAAATAAACAAACCAACTCCAGCAAATGTAAATTTTTCCTTTGAGAAACTGCATTTTCCATTGTGTATTTCCAATTCATCCCAATGGAAAGTGCCTGAATAATTCAATAATACATAAAGAATTGAAGGTAAAGGGATGGAAGTGAAGCCTGAATGCTATTTGGCCAAAGCCCAGAATTAGGCTAGGAGGAGAAAGATGAGCGTGGAGTGATGTAAACCCTCTTAAGTGAGGCCTAATGATTCACAAATGCCATGAAATGCATAGGTGGAGTCATTTGTATCCCACGCGCAGGCAGCGAGGGATTTGAAAAGTGCAGCAAAAGAATTATTGGCATAATCAGAAAAAAAAAGCCAAAGTCAGCTCTGTTTTACTTCACGTGGATGTGGTAGAAGGTGGCAGGAGCTGGGCAGAGGTGTCACCCTGGGGTGGCCCTGACTCCTCCCAGGAGCTGTGGGGCCGAGGATGGGCTGGGTGCCTGCCTGGGCAGGGGCTGGGCAGCAGGGCAGGTGATTTAAAGGTAAAACCACTTTTGGGGCTGTCATCAGCTTTGGGGGCTTTACCTGTGTGGTAGGGCATGAAGCAGAAGTTTTGCTCCTGGAAAAAAACATCTGTACCATGTCCCAGGAGGATGCAGAGACAAGAGGGGCAGGGCCCTGGGACAATGCACAGGCACTGCTTGGTCTCTTTCCTTCCTTCCCTCCTGCTCCTGAATCCTCCACGCTTTTTATTCTAAATTAATTTTCTGAGACAAGGAGAAGACGCTTCCTTAACTTTGTCCTTGTGAGTCACAGATCTTGCCTTGATTGAAGGAATATTTTTCCACCTAAATGTGCGGGTTACCATCAGTTTCTGTCAGGCGTGTCACTTCCCATGGCCCCCAGTCAACCTCTGCCCCTCTCTACTTTGCCCTCTGATTGTGCCCTGCTAAAGATCTGAGTGCCTGTGCCTCCCAGGAGGTCAGAGCTGCTCTGTAACCACCTCACCTGTCAGCAGCCAGCCCTCCCAGCTCCGCAGGGGCCACAAAGTCACAGAATCCTGAGCAGGTAGAGGAGAACTTGGGGAAACTTCTTAAAACCTGCCCCAGGAGAGCGACAGCGAGAGCAGAGCAATGGCACTGAGAGCTCCTGGACACCTCCTCCTCCTCCAATGTTCCCAAGAGCAGGCTCTGAAAATGCCTCTGCCATGGGGGACTCTGAGCCCCACCCCAAAAAATCCTCCACAACACCAAGAGAAAGCTGGAAAAGGCAACTGCTGTGATTTCTTCACTTGTAAGCGAGGCAAGGATGCATAAAGATGTTATTTACTGGGAATAAAACTCCGCTCCTGACTAAATCTTGAGGAGGTGAGAGGGACCATGGGCAGAAGCAGCTCACAGAGAGACTCTTGTGGGAGTAAACGTAAAGGACAAGACCAATGTGTCACCATTATCATATAACTGCCACGAAGTGGAACCATCCAAATTACTCCAGGCAAAACCTGGAGATGTGACACCAGCTTTGTCACCTGCTTAATCTGAGCCAGAGCAGGTGGAGGTGAGACCAAGGTCATCATTCATCTTAGCGAGGGAGCTCTGGGCTGAGCTGCACAAACACGTAACCCCCCTCTGTCTCCCTGCCAGCACTGAGGCTCGTGTGTCAGTGCAGGAACACTGTTATCTTCTTATCAGCAGATGACAACCACAAATACCTCGGCCTGGAAGACTGCTCTGCTATCACCGGGGGTGAGCATCAACCTGCCTCACAAATAATCTAATTTAGGTGGATAACAGAGGACTTGGATGTGGGAGGTAGAATTCAGAGCCCTGTGAAGAGGACGGAATCTCTCACGTGAATGCAAACCTGGTGCAGCAAAGCCAAACTTTTTTCTCTACTTGTGATTGCTGCAGGGAGGGAATAGGTCATCAAGCTGGTTCGTATGCAAGAGATACATTAATCATTAATGGAGTATTAGTATTTAAAGTCCCCAGATCTCCCTCTAACATGCAAAATAATCCCTCCTGCCATGGATGGTTTGTTTCACTGAGTAATCCACTCATCCTCTGCTATAATCACAGCAGGCACAACTTCCGCAGGGACTTTTCAGTGCAAACAGACTTTGGACTGTGATGTCTTTGAGACAGAGAATTGTCTTTTTGCTGTGCTTGTGCATCTCCAGGTAAGCTGGGGAGGGGCAGCTTTTAGAAATGCCATGCACTGAGTAACTGCAGTTAGTCACTCCTCCATCCTCCTCTCTCCCTGGAGCATTCCATGTCCTTGTGTCTCTCCCAGACACATTTAAAAGAACAATTTTTCTTGTGACAAGTAAGGCAAGAAGTGTGAGCTGGTGTCTGACAGGTTCAGGGAGAAGCTCACAATGAGGCAATTAGACATGGAAAGTGCTGATTAGAAGCACCATCACCCATAGCAAGGAAAGAAAAAAATCCTAAGCAGCAGGAGGAAAAAGGAAGCGGGGATGAAAAAAAGAGAAAATGAAGCATTTGATGAAACAGTTTGTCATAAAAAGTTTGTGACTGACAAGGTCTGATACCAGGCTCTAGGAGTGCTCAAACCTTCTCTGGAGGGAGCTGGGCTTGGTTTCCCCTGGAGACAGGAGGCTGCCCTTGATGGGAAAAAAACCCTAACAGCTTTGCATTGCCACGCTGGGGTTGCCAGTCAGCAGCTCCTCGGAGAGGTCCCCTCTGGCCCAGCCCAAACCTGCTCCTGCAGCCCCCTCTCCATCCCTCCCTCCAGCAGCAGCAGTGCCTGTGCTGCTTTCCAGACAGCCCAGGGTGCCTGGTGTTGTCCCAGAGGAGGAGCTCTTTGGAGGACCGTGGAAAGTCAAGAAAGTAAAACACGTTATCAAATCCACTCTGTGTCTGTGACTGCCCTGGGCCGGGCAAAGCGAGCCTGTGACCGTCCTGTCACCGTGGCTGTGCTGCAAGAGGTCATCCAAGAGCAGAGCTGAGCCCTGGGGAAGGGGCAGAGGGCTGGGGAGTGCAGCCAGGGCGGCTCCAGGCATCCTGATCTCAAGGAGGGTTTTTTAAAAAGAGTTCTTGCACACCCTAAAGTCCTCCCTGAGGAGGCAGGGAGGGAGGGGAGGAAATGCAACAGCCCAAACCTTCACTGAACCATCCCTTCTGAAATACATATTCCCCATTTTGGCCTCTCTGGTAATTTTTAGCAAATAGCTGTAGCAAGAGCCTGGTGTCACCATGCCAGGGCAGGTACAAAGGGCTGCAGACCATCCAGATCAGATATATGAGCAGCTGGATCTGCCTCGCAGAGTGGTGACAACAAGCAGTAAAATATTAACACCAACGCAGTAATAATATCATTATAAAACACATTAATCTCCAGGGCTGTCACTGCACTGCAGGGCCTGGCTCCAGCAGATTCCAGCCAAGGCTGGCTCCAGGGGCAGGGATCCTCTGATCTGCAGCTCCAGGAGCCGCCCACAGAGGGGTCTTGGTGACTCGTGGTGGGCACCTGCTCTGTGTCAACTGTACAGCAAATAAATAAAGCAATAGTGTGTCTTCCAGGACCTAAGGGAGCCCTCAAGAAATGTGGAGAGGGACTTTTTACAAGGGCATAGGGTGACAGGGCAAGGGGGAATGGCTTCAAACTGACAGAGAGTGGGTTTGGATTGGGTATTAGGACAAAATCCTTCCCTGGGAGGGTGGGCAGGCCCTGGCACAGGGTGCCCAGAGCAGCTGTGGCTGCCCCTGGATCCCTGGCAGTGCCCAAGGCCAGGCTGGACATTGGGGCTGGAGCAGCCTGGGACAGTGGAAGGTGTCCCTGCCCATGGCAGGGGTGGAATGAGATGGGTTTGAGGTCCCTCCTGGCCCAAACCAGTCTGGGATCAAACTTACTATGGATTACCCAACGTTTCACCCTTTGGCTCTGCAGCATTCCCAACCTTTGCTGACTGCTTGGGAAGAGACCGCTGGAGCCTGCCCAGTGTTGAGGGGGAACCAGGTGCTCGTGGCACCCCAGGGCAGTGAACAGCCACACACGACAGCCGTTTAAGGACCCAGGAAGAAAGTGCTCTGCCTCTTATGGAATTTAGGTGAAAGGACTGTAATTACCCAAATATTTATGGGTTCTCTTTATTGTATGAGTCACTGAGGGCTTGTGAGGGGGCAGACAATTTCCATTTTGTTTAGGGCAGAAATATCCCTGGAGACCAAGCTGATCTATGGAGCTGCCATATCAAACCCTCCTAGGAAAGGGAAAAAAAAAAAGATAATGCATTTATTAGTCAGCTCACATTGGACTGCTGTGTGTAGAAAAGGAGAGAACTGAACTGAAAAATGCTTTTAAAACCACAATTCCATAAGCATCTGTCTCATTTCAAGTACGGCTGGGGCCTTTCTGTCTCCTGAAAGGAAAGGAGAGGGTGAATTCAAATGATCTGTGGCTCTGGAGTGCTGAAGGGGAAAAAAAGTAATTTCCAAATAGAACTGCATCCCTGCAGACAGTGACCAGACACAGATAACCTCCTCCAGGGAGCCACACGTCCCCAGCATCCCTCCCCAAGTGACTTGCTCTGCACTCCCTCTGCTCTCCCTCAGGCTGAGATCAGAACTGTGGGAAGTCACCAGAAAAGAAACAATCGTTCTTGGCCATCAGACAAGTGGAGAAAGAGAAGAAAAGGAGAAGGTGGGTGAGTGAGGTTTGTCCCCATCCATGTCCTGTTTGTTGCATTTCAGCCACCAGTCACCCTCCCCACGAGTGCTGTGGTTTCTGCAGGACACCCTGACCCACCCAGCACACGGGGGCAGCTGTGCTGGCCCCAGCAGCAGCAGGGCATGGAGGAGCTGTGGCACGGGGACTGGAAATGCCCTTTCCCACGCTGGCAGCTCTGGAAGGCTGTGCCTTGAGCAGGGGTGCAGCAATCCTGTGTCACCGGGGCTGTGTCTGCTCCCAGCCTCACAGCTCCTCTGCAGCTGTGAAAAGGAAGGGGCTGAGGGCAAAGAGGAGCCACAGAGAAGGCAGGAGCAGAAACTGCCCTGAAAATTCCTCTCTGTCCTTTGGACCAGCACAGCATCTCGGAGTCCTTGTCCAAAATGGGGTGTCCAGCAGCACCTGGAGAGGAGCAGTCCCTGCCCTGCCCTGCTGGCAGGGATGGTGCAGGGCAGCCCTGATTCACAGAACAGCTCTGGGGGCTTTGCTGAGGTTGGTCCTGGCCACGGAGTAGAATTCCAGCCGTGGGTAAGGCCACAGCTCGGGACAGGCTCCTTCTGCCACGGAGCATCCCCAGACCAGTGCTGTCACCCCTCAGCCCTGCTGTCCCCAACCTGGGTGGCCCTGGCAGGTGCAGGGGAGGAGGAGGAGGGCACAGGGCTCACCACGGTGCCAGCAGGACCCGGCGTGGGCGAGGCACAGCGGGTCTGCTGCTGCTGAATCTGAGGATCGACACGAGAGGGAAATGGAGAATAAAGAGCAGTAAATGAGCTGGATTAGAGGAGCTGTTTTACATAGCCCTTCATTTAATCCTTTGCTTTCCTTTCATTGTTTAATTGGTTTAGCTCTTGTACTTTTAATGCTGCAGGCAGAGAGAGCCAACCTCCTCTTTCCTTCTCTTTTCCTGCCTTTCCTTTCCTCTCTTTACATCTCACTATCTAATCCCATTTCTCTCTTTCTCCCTCCATTTCTGTCTCTATCCCTTGTTCTCATTCCTCCAGCTTCTTTCTCTCTCTCTTCAGGCCCCATATTACTCAAGCAGCTTTTGTTAGCGCTGTCAACTGCATCAGCGTGTAAGTGAAATTGTACTGTAAGTGAAGTTAAAAGTATTTCTATGGTGGGATATTTAATCATTTGAATCCTTGATAGGAGCAGCTCTTTTTATTTTCACTAGCTATAAATCCAGGCTCTATCTAATCTCTGATCTCGACGAGGAGAGAATTAACCAACGGAGTGTGTGACTAGAAAGGAGAAGGCTGGAGAGAAGGGACCACTTTATCTGAGTGTGGAGTGGAGCAGCATAGGAATAAGGCAAGGAGCCATTCCCAGCTCCCTGCCATTCTTCTCACTGCCGTTCCCTGAGCCTACCTTCATTCCCAGACACTCCAGCATATTGAAAATGCCATTTTCCATTTGCAGTTCTTTCTTTCCCCCTTCAGTGAGGCACTCAGCCCGTGATGGTGGGGAGGAGTCACATCTCTGACTGCAGAGCCCTGCGTTTTAGCCCATCTCCAGCTTGCACTGGTGTGGACTGGAATGACTCCAGGTGTGGATGGCACCTGTGGGTTTAACCCTACCTCCAGGGGACCTGTGCCAGGTTTGGGGTCTCGAGGTGACCCTTCCTCTGGTCTGCTCCAGGAGCTGCCTGTACAAACGGAGCCAGTGATTATTCACTTCTCCTCTTCTCCTGGGTCTACTTAGAGCAGGAAAGAGCCTCCCACGCTGTCACCTCTCTGAAGCACAGGGCCAAGGGCCTTTCTTCAGACACACTCCCAGGACTCCTCTGAGCAGTGAAGCCACCCATCCTACTGCTCTAAGTTAAATCTTTTTATGTAAAGTTCTGGATGAAGGTCATATCCCAACATCTTTCCTTCTTTAGCCCCTTGTTTCCCTTCCAGGCACGTGGGGTGAGCCCTAGAGCTCATTCCCTTTTCCATAACTCTGTTGCTGGTGCACACCACATCTCCATCAGCTAAGGGGGAGAATGCAGAGATGATCAGAAATTTTCTAAGTCATTTGGGGCTCTCCTATTTCCCCTCTCAGAACGTGGAGATTTGGTGAAAGCAAAGCATTCTGCTGAGATGTGGTAATTGCAGTGGAGCCCCTGACAGACCAGTTTCTCTGGAAAGTTTCCTGCTGGTTTACAGGCATACAAGCAAAAAGGAAAGGTCTGTAACTGTGGGAGTCTGCTACAAGAGAGGGAAGTTCAGTGGCAGGATTGCATCCAGATCTTCTGGAAGAACTGGATATTTCTGTCTCCTTAGGGCTGAGATTGGACCACCAAGTGAAGGCAGCAGCCACGAACATCAAGGCAGGCATGAAACAGGATCCCAGAATCCTACAACGGGTTGGGGTGGAAGGGACCCTAAAGATCACCTCATCCCACCCCTGCCACGGGCAGGGACACCTTCCACTCTCCCAGGTTGCTCCAAAGTCCATCCAGCCTGGCCTTGGACACTGCCAGGGATCCAGGGGCAGCCACAGCTTCCCTGGGCAGAAACAGCAGGAGAAGGTTTGGGGAGCCTGTATGGGTTGTCCATACATCGCCTAAGCCTTGCCAACAATTTAAGCTCTCTTAAACCCCCAGTCCAAGAGCTCTACACAGAGCACTGCAGTCTGATTACACTCCATTAGGGCATCAATATTTACCTTGAGAATTTGTCTGAAGGATGAAAAGTGCTACAGGTGCTCAAATCTTGGCTGCATTTCCTTGCAGGAAAAATCGAGGCTACCCTTTCTCCTCCCCGCTCTCACTTCCAATTCTCCAGCACTTCTCTTTTATTTCTGTGGCCTGCTTGTTTGCAAAGTCACCACAGGAATTATGGCTTGCCAAGGAAATGCAGGAACTCTGATGACTGGAGGGTTAGGTTCCCCCCTCCTCCTCACTTTCAGGAGGCGCTGGGAGCCGTGGCTGTGCTGGGCAGTGCTCTGCAAAAGTGGACAATCAGTCACTGTCACTCGGAGGGGAGGAAGCAGGGGGGATGCCGAGTTTGCACAGAGTCCTGCTTGCACAGTGAGATCCACACAGCTGTGCTGCTCCCAGTGTAAATACGGACAGCCCCATTCATCACTGGCCTCCCTTCCTCAGCACACGTCCAGGGGAGAGGGATGATTTAGTGCCTGCAGCTGGAACAAGCACTAAGTTTCTCTAAAACAGCAACATTTTAAAATTTGGGATGTTTCGTATGTGTGTTTTGTGGTTCTGGGGAGAAGGGAGGAGGCAATGCCAGGAGCTGGGAGCTGCACAAGAGGGGAGGCCTGGCAGGGAATCATCAGCTTTGTCTGTTCTGTCCTTCTCACGTCTTCCACTCCCAGGGATCTGCAGGACAGCGGCCCTGGGGATCTTCAGTCGTGGAGCAGGGTCACCCCAGGATGCTTGAAATCTGCGGGAGAGGTATCGGGAGAAGCAATAAATGAAGTGGATGGAAGAACAGGAGCCAGCACGGATGGAACTGATCAACAGGCACGGGAGGATGCCCTGAGACTGAGTGAGGGGCAATGGTCCCGTGAAATGAGCAGTGTGGGCAGTGCTGGACCTCCCCGGATCCATCCCTGCAGACCTCCCCCAGGCAGGGCAGTTTCCCTCTATCCGTGGTCTCTTCCCTGCCAAGGGGTTCATTCTCCTCACAGCAGAGGTGTCACTGTCCCCAGGGATGGGAATTTGGAACTCAGGCTACTGGGGGGTGATGGGGAGGTGGCTGCAGAGCTGCTGGGAGCTGAGGGCTGGGCAAGGCTGCAGAGGGGGCATGGAGGGTGCAGACTTTCTCCTGTGTGATGGAGAAGGGTTCCCTGAGGATCCGAGTGAGGGAGGAAGGTTGTGCCCCCTGGGCACCGAGACGCTGGGAATACTGAGGGTCTGAGATGAATAGAAATCGAGGGAGACTTTTCTCCATCACTGAGCTGCTCCTAACCCTTGGCATCCCCTCGGGAGTGAATCTGCTCCCCTTTGGCGGCTGCAGCCTCCCAGCAGATGCAGGAAATGGAGAGAGGGCAGCCCTTATCTTTCTGTCCAGCAGCTCAGATTTACTCCTGCCACCCCGGGTCACTGTGCCCAGGCTGGCTGTCCCTGCCCATGCTGGCTGTCACTCGTGTCCATCTTGCAGGCACGTTTCCATCCTGTGTGCGGTTTGCTCAGCCTGTGCTAATTATGCCCTTGACATATGCAGCAGAAGTGCCTGTGTCTATAACAGCACGGAGGTGAGGGAGGTTAATTAACTCGGAGGAAGGAAGCTGAGTGTCCCCACATCACACCCCCTTTCCATATGCATTAGTTTTGAAGCCTGAAGACAGTGTTTAACCAAACACAGCCCACGACTCGCTAACTCTCCTGGTTCCTGCCTTCCTTCCCTGTGGCACGTAGCCTGGGATGGATGGCTCCCCAGCTAATGAAAAGCCTCACAGGAACAATGGCCTTGCCAGAGAAGGCCGTGCCTCATTCACAGGTGATTTTTCCAGGGAGTGCAGGCAGGATGCAGCTGTGGAAAAGGCACTGGCACACTTCCCTGCCTGCTCTGGCTGGGAGTGATCCTCCCTCTGCAATGGGATTTGCTGTAGGAGATGCACAACAACACCCTCAGCCCGGGGGTTCCTCCTCTCTGGCGCTCCCAAACCACATCAGCACCCTCTGGTTCTGCCAGCCACAGGCACAGACCTCCCAGATTGTCCCTGCCTTGCTGGCCAGCAACAGGCCCTCCATGGCATGGAACTGCAGCTGCCCTGCCCCTTCCCCAGCTCCGGGGCAGCCTCCTTGGAGCCGTGCTTGGGGCAAGGGTGTTTTCCCCGGGAGCTCCGCCTCTCTAAATATGCTTCACTCAGGGAATTCCTGCAGTCAGAGGATGCCTGAGAGGTACCAAACCCTTCAGGTGCAGCTAAAAGGCATCACTGCTGCCCTGCAGGGTGATCACATGCATAAATATAACACGGATGTGCCTGGGTCAAGCCGCACGTGTGTTTCTTGGAGATTAAATCTGAGTGGCAGCTGCTTGGCCCCTGACTTTTTCTTCTGTTAACACCCAACCTTGAAGGACTCGCTGTCCTTCTTCTTCCTCACCCCTCTGCACAGCCCTCCCCCCTGCACACTTTATCTCTCAGGGCTGTAAATCCTTTGCAGCGAAGCTGCTGCCTCTCTGTTTGCACAGCACCTTTTGCAGTGGGGCTTTCAGGTGCTGCTGGAATATAAACAGCAACACAGCTCTAATTATAAACCCTGCGAGGAGATGGACAGCACAAGCCACAGGTTTGTGTCTCAATCAGGAGACTCCACAGGGGCCACCTTCTCAGTGCAGCCCCATTTTTGTGTCCATTGGGCCGCTGCTAAGAGAGGCTAGCTATGCTCCTTTCTTTCCACTCTCAATAATTACAGGTCTCACAGGAAAACTGGCCTTGGAGTAGAAATTTTAGACAGGTTTTAAAAGATTTTATTAGAAAGGATTTGGTTCCTGTGCAATTTTTGCTTTAACAAGGCACTTTGCTCGCCCCCTACACTAGAAATGTTATTGATCACAGTGCATTTATGGAGAGGGCAAGAGGCTGGCTCTGTATTTATATGTAATAGGTACACTGGCATATGTTGATATATACACACTTAAAAGGTGCTGAATGTATGCACAGAGGTGTCCAGCTGTGCATGTCAACACACACAGAGCCCTGGGGTGGGAAAGGCTAACAGGGATGGGATGTACAGGTTTGTCTGTCCTGTTGGAGTGTGTCCATCTTATTCACCGATGGCAATTGAGGGACGTGGTCTGCGAGTTTGGGGAGCAGGCCCTGCTCCACCAGCAGGGAACAGCTGCTCTGTGTCCTGTTCAGGGTTTTGGCCACCTCAAATGTCACCTCTGCCTGGCAAGACTCGAGTGACACAGGCCAGGGTCAGGTCTTGAGCCCTCCTCAGGGAAAGGCTCAAGTCTGTGGCCAGAGGATGAGTTATTACCCCCAAAGCAGAGAGAGCAGAGCTGTAAAGATCCGAAAGGTAAGGTGCTTGAAATCTTGCAGTGACAAGTGGCATGTGCAACAATTATTGTTATTTCCTTTCTTTTGCAAATTTTGCTGCTGCTCGTGATCTGGATTTTCATCGGGAAGGATTCTGGAGCAAGTGTTCGCTTCAAGCCAGCAGGATCTTGAAAATGACTTTAAGCATCTGAGCCTTCTCCAAACCCATCCGTGCCCCAGCTGTAAACCTGGCTCTGATTTCCTGAGCAGAGCTGTCCCTTTAGTGCCTTATCCAGCAAGTGCCTGGTGCTCCAGCACCGTGTCTTTCCCCTCTGGATGGCAGCCTGGTACCAGCAGCCCATCTCAAAGGCTGCTCCAGGCACCTGCATGGTAGAGACAGGAGGGAAAAAGCAACTTGGGATGAAATTCTCAGCTGCTGGCTGATGGCAAACCAGCTCCTTTTGCTAAACAGCACGACTGGTCCAGGCAGAATATATGAGCACTGTGTCCCTTGTCATATGAAACCTGGAGTACTGGGGAGATGGAAGGGCAAATCCTGTAAAACCTGTGGTACCCTGGGCACCCCTGGGATGTGCTGGTGCAGAGTGGGGGAGGGAAGGCTGCAGCACCCTCCTCTCCCCAGGTGAATCTCCCTTTCCACACAGCCCAAAAGTTACCCCACTCAGCTCGGGGAGGTTTAAATTTGCACCTCCCCAGCCCTGCTGCTGTCCAAAGGCTGGGCTAAGGAATTTGAAATACAGAGTGATCTCAGCAAATACAGAGAAAAACAGAGTGGAGAACAGCAAACTGGAGTTGCTGGTGCCCTGATGCACAGCCAGATTATTGAGATCTGGTTAACTGAGAGGTTTGCTGCCTTCAACATGTACTGATACAATTGCCTGAGTTCAGAGGCTTCCCCAAGCCAGGGTCCCAAAATCAGAGAGCTCCTGGCTCTCATTCTGTTTGTAGCTTGCAGGTTTCATGGCGTTCATGTGGCTCACAAGGTCCTTGGCTGCCCATCACACCCCAATAACCTCAATGTCTTCCCACAGGGCACGAGTTTGGTGTGAAGCAACTGGAGCTGAGCAGAGGAAAGATATTTACATTCACGTTTTCACCAACGTTAGATTCCCCTCGGGTGGCTCTGGGGGATTTGCCCTGTGGGAGGTTGGTCAGTGTGTACGGACATGCTTCATCATTTTTTTAGCAGTGCAGGAGACCTTTCAAATTTGTGCTGTTGTCGGGCTCAAAGCTGCAGCTCAGCTTGGCTGTGCAGAGCCAGGACTGAGGCTGGAGGCAGCACTTTGCCCAGCTAATCCATTTCTCTCCCTTTGCATGGCAGTGGGGATTTTTCTTCACACCCGTGTGCCTTTCCCTCCCGGTGCTCACACACCTCTCCTGCAGCAAATGACTCAGTGTGTTTACAGAGAAGGAGAGTTAATAGAAACCAGGCAGAATTCGAGCCTCTTTGGGACTGCTTTACACACTGACAAAATCATTCTTTCCTCCCACGTTAAATATTCATGACGCTCAGATTTTTAGATACCAAGGTACATTTTGTTACTAAATGTGTTGATCCAGAATAGGCTCCTCAGCACAGGGAGTTTTCCACCCGTTTTCAGAGATGGAAAAAAAAAAAAAAGCAAGCAGGGTGTGTGCCCCGAAAGCAATGCAGTCTGACTTCATTTCCATCATGTCTCTTTTGGGGGTTGTTTTGATTCGGGAGCAATTTTGCCAAGATATTTATGGCCTGAACTGCTATTTGTACAATGTTGTGCCTTTGTGTACACCTGAGTGTGTGTCCCTTGTACAAATAACACGTCAACATCTCCGTGCTTCCCAGCCTGTGGTTAAGCCCATGAAACAAGATGCTTTCACAAAAGCCCCATATATTACTGCCATTCTGAATATTTGTAATTTTGAGACAATATTTACATAGCCTGTTCAGACTAAGCTCCTGGGCCCGCTGACAGATCACAGGCAGCTGAAAGCACAATGCGTGTGCTGCAGTTTAGTGCTAAGCAGGGAAAGGGGGAAAAAAAAGCCAAAAATACAAGCAAGATAAAAAAGACCAGACTTATGTATTAACAGACACATAAAGCAAACAGCAGAGAGAGAATCAGGTAGAAAATCAAATCGTAAAAGGAGTGCTGGAAGGGAACTGGATTCGCACCAGAGCTTCCAGAGAGGTGTTTGGAAGCGGGGCATCATCTGTGCCCACCTCTGCACCTTTTTATTAAAAGCTGAAAGCAAGGTTTTTCCAAGAATTCAACTCCAGATTTGAGGTAAGATCAATTTTCCCCTTATGAAAATATCACTAAAGGTAAAAAACCCCAACCAACCAAAAAACCAAAGCAGAAATTTGGTCTTCTGCTATTTTCTGTTGAATTTGTTCTTGTTTACAAGCACAGCGATGTTACAGGTTCACTTTGGTTTTATTCTGTGGAATTGATCTTTGAGTACACAGGGAACAAATTGAGATATTGCAAAAACCTGGAAAATGATGTCCATAGTTCCCTTTTCCTTTTTAAAGGAGAAAGCTGTGTGGGGATGCAGCTGTGGCTTGGTCCCCAAACCTGTGCAGAGGAGGTGGTTCCTGTGCCTGGGATGGCAGTGCCCGGATCCACCTTGTCCTCTCTTCCTCCTGAGATATTAAAATAACTCTCACTAATTGCCCTTTCCCTTGAGCATGTTCAGCATCTGATTACTGAGCTATTCGTGCAAGGAGTTGGACCAGAGGTGCCTCCCCACCCAGAGCTCACCACTAAATATCCCTCGCTGTTTCATGGGATTTGTCCCCTCCTTTTGTGCCAATTTATAGTTTTGTGGCCTTATTTTAGTGGTATCTGACAGACACAGTGCCCGTTTAGTATACGGAGCCAGGAATTAGCATGTGACTTTGGGAAACAGAAATGATGAGTGAATGGATGTCAGCCTGAGCCCTTCAGAACCAGCCTAACCAGGAACTGGGGCTGAGCAAAACATTTAAACTGGGCTGGGGGCAGAGTCTCCAATTATCTGCTGTCCATTGGGGAAGATCCACCAAGCTGCAGTGCCAGATCAGCTGAGTGTAAAAGGTCCTCATGGTCCACACCACAGAAACCACAATCAAATCAGCACTAATTGGAAACTGCAGCTGAGAGACCAAAGACTGAATGGGCCATGAAGACTGAACTCCACATTCTCCTCAGGGTTCTCAAATCAGCACTAAAATCACTCGCATTAAAAAAGAATAACTATTATTTTGCAAGTTCTTGGATATTTTTAAATGTGTGGTTCAGTCACTTCACACTCCCATGCAGGAACGGTGTTTCATCAACATTATGCATTTGCAGAGTGGTGGAAAGCCCTGGTTTGAAGCCTTGTTGTAGCAGATGCTGCACAAAACTCAGGATTTCTTTCAAAATCACCTCACAGCCCACAGGCACCGCTGGCTGTACCTCACACTAACAGAGGGTGGTTTATGGCTTCCATCAAATGTGGTTTAAAGGAGACTATCCCCACCATGTGAAGCTACAAAAAGAGTTCCCCAGTAGCTGTCTGGCCCCCTCTTCATAGTCCCCAAGCTTGTAAAAGGAGGGTGTGACCCCTGTGAAAGGAAGACAAAAGACTTCTGTGGGCACAGGGGTTTGATTGGAGCTGAATTCCTGCTCAGTAGAGTCCCCACCAGTTTACTGGGTTGTTTATTGGCTGTAAACCATCACCCTGTGTTTGAGACACACCTTTCAGGAGCCTGTGGGTCTCAGTGTGATTTCCACCTCCACACACCCTTGCTGAAAGCCTCACTGTTTCCTTCCAGTGGGCTGCCATCGCTGGCAAAAAAGGTGAATCTCATTTCTACTCTGACTTCCTCTGGCTTTCTCCTCCACCCCTGCATTCTCTGTGTGCCTCTTTCTCAGACAGTACCTCTTTCTGGTTGGGCATCTGCCAGTCTGGATTTGTGCCTGTGACTGTGCTCCCATCCCAAAATCTCCAACGTCCCCTCCTGCACGTTTCAGATCTGCCCTGCAGGAGGCTGCATCCCCTCTAACAGGCACAGCTTCCATGGCCCTCGTCCCAGACTGTGTTGTCAACCCTCTCCCTAATGCCAACTCATCTCAAATCTTGGGAGAAGTTTCCATTCCTGTTTCCTTTCTTCCTTGCCGTGATAAAAGGTTGGTTTTGCAGGAGCACCACACTCATGCTTCTTCTGAAGACTCTGCTGGCGTTCCCTTGTCTTGGGAAGTGCCTGATATACTCATACCAGAGCTGCTGAGCTGCTGAGCTGCAAGTTACTCCCATGAACATCATTGATGGGTCCATTTCCAGAGGGAAAAGCAGTGGTTCTCTCCTAACCTACAGAGAGAGCAATGAAACTGGCTCCTGGATGAGAGAGCTTTCACCGTAAGTGGGAGTAGAGACAAAACGAACTCATTACTGCTTTCACCCGGTGCCAGGCATTAAAAGAATTTAACTGGTTTAGTGCAATTGGCCTTTTTTCGTTAGGTATTCGGGCTTCATGATGGACGAGTCGTTAAAAAATAAATACAGAAGTAATGATGGTAGCAATCACAGAAAGCAATTCTCAGATATAATAAAGAGTCTCCTGGATGTGTACAGCCTGTGCTCCACTATTGATTTCTTCCTTTCTTTATTGCACTTCACTCCTCTCCCTTCACCCAAGCCCCAGCCCTCGTGCTGCACAGCCTGCCAGCCAACCACAGCCATGAATTATTAACACGAAGGAGCCCTTTAATTGGATGAGCTGCAATTAATAATTCATCGGAGGTGCCTGCAGAGGGAGGGAGGGAGGGAGGGAGAGCAGGCGAGGTGCTGATGCTGAGAACTGGGCCCACACTGCGGGAGCAAGTGGGAACTTGAGATGTTCCAGCTGGAGCCCCGGAGGATTGCTGTGTGCCTGGCTGCAGGAGGACGAGGCACAGCCAGCAGAGACCTGCCCAGAGAGTGAGAGATGCTTTTGGAAGTGCCACCTACCCCTTGCAGACGGCGCTCCCAGCATGCCGGATCCGTGGCACCGTGCCTGGAGCTGGCAACACCAGGAGCACACAGCAGGGCACGGAGCTCAGCTCTGAGCCCATCTCGCACCTGTGCCCCCAGTGCTCTCTGCAGCAGCCCCAAAAGCCCGTCCCAGTTGTGATTTCCCTCCCTGAAAATGACCCAGAGGCAGAGCGGGGTGGGCAAGTGGGAGTGAAGCCGCCCTGCTCATTGTACCAACAGTCCCTCTGCTTTCAGGGCTCCAAAACCAAATTAATATCCTCAGCCACACGCAGCCTTGCTGGCTTCCAGCTGACAGGCAAGGCCACGGACCATTAATGTTAATTAATATTTACATTACAGTTGTGCCTGGAGGCCTCCGTTCAGGTCTCTGTGGTGTGATGCATCCTACAAACATATTGAAGATGGGGTCCCCTCTTGTGCTGCTCAGTCCACAAACACACCCAGAGACACGTTCCTCTGCCTGGAAACAGCCTTTCCCTTTTGCTTTTCATAACCTGTGTTTTTTACGGCTTCAGTAAAGGAGCCTGGATGGCTATTAAAGAAAAAATGAAGAAAAGAAAATAGGAAAACAAAGCAAGATTTAGTGCTTGTACAAGTGGTAGGAACGACAATTTCATACCAATTTCTTTGCTGAGCCTCAAACGTGTGGATAAAAGAGGCAAAACAGTCCTGGCATGCAAAGACCACTAAAGTATTTGAGACTTGGACAAGATATTGGGTCATTCAGCCTGACTCCTTCCTCAGTATCCATTACCGAATTTCCAGGGATTGCCCCTGTTCTGCCCCAAGGAGCAGAAGGTGTGTGACTGAAGCTTGCCTTCCAGAAGCTCATCCCACTTTCACTCAGGCAGAGGAGTGGCAAACCTGCTTCCCCATTTGTGGAGAGTGAGACTCTGCCCTCTGGGACTCATTAACAGGCTGAACAGGGACACAGGAATCACAGATCCATAGGATATCTCAAGTTGGAAGTGACTCAGAGCACACACAGGAATTTACCCCAGATTCCCCATGTGGCTGAAGTCGTGGGGATAACCACAACCAACAGTGACCACTCCACTTCTGCACCAGCTCTGCTCCGTGCACCATGCTGTGCTTTTCCTCTCAGAAAA
>VZRO01008064.1:1229206-1253685 GCA_013397915.1 Daphoenositta chrysoptera
GCAAAGCTGGTTTGTAGTGTCAATATTCTCTCCAGGAATCAACTTGGGACTTCTTTGCTCAGCCTTGGCCACACCACTACTGCTTGGTCCAATCCGTGCATCTTCCCCACACTCTCCTGTGTCTTTAATTAACCTATATTGTACCCCCAAGCTCAGGCTTGAAGCCAGAGTAATAAATGATTTGCATAGTCTTGTGAATACAGATATGCTGAAAATCTCCAGCCTTCCACTCCTGGCTCCCTCTGAAACGGAGGCAAGCATGGCAACATCTGTATTCCAGCTGAGCTGCTCCATTAGCAAGTTGGGAAGGTGGGGCCAGGCTTTCACCTCTCCCATCTGCTGTGGGGATGTAACGAGGCTTTGATTCACTGAGGGCTCATTCCTCAATGAAAAATACCTGGGAGTTTGTGCATCTGCCAGGAACCTTAAAGATAAACAGGGACTTAAATCCTCTCCTGAACCCAAATGTAAACAAATCCATGACCCTGCCAGGCTCTAAGGATCAAGCCTGGCACAGAGTTCTTATCTGTCCCAAAGGGGCTAAGTAATAACACAGGTTTTCGTTTGTAAGCTGGCCCCAAGGGCAGACCAGCCTGGATTCTGTGAATATGAGCAGAAGAAACACCTTGTTCTTCATTGCCTCTGATTTTCCTGTTCCTTCAAGAATCAAAGATATTTTCATTTTAATTCTTTTAGAATTACTGACCATACAGCTGAACAATTTAGCCAGAAGAGACCCACAATCTATAAAATTTCCCAGTTCCATGATCTTTTGAATATTTAATACAACAAACTCTACTGTGTAGAAACATGAAGACTGGAAGAAGAGGCTGAGAATTAGGAACTTGAGACTGATTTTTTTTTTTTTCTTAATTCAAAGAATTTCAATTTCTGTGTCTCAGTTTCCCCAGTTGTCCAAGTGGCATCAGAAAGTCAGGACCCATCCTCGGAGTGGGAGTTTGAGTCTTAATGAAGAGGTTCCAGGCAAAGTGCAAATGAGAGCTGCTGCACGGCCACTTGGAGCATTAATGTTATTATAGAGTTCCATGGGGACCCATTCAGGATGGAGAATCATCTTAAAGGGAGATGTGGAGTCTCTGTGCTTCTGCAGGTTAACAGCTGACCTTTCAATGCTCCATCTGTACAGTGTGATCCAGTGCAAATGGTTTGATCATTTAATATGGTAAACATAGAAAGAATTTGGGAGAAAATTATGTTCTTTTAGCTGCAACCCAATGTTTATTTGCTCTGTTTGGCTAACTCTGATTCCTTTTTGTGGTAAGCAGGCTCAGGCTATGCAAGGCTGAGTTAAGGATTCCCCTGAGCTAAAAGTGTGGCCGCACAAACCCTTTTGCCAGTGTAAAAACTAATTAAAAAGTCCTTGCCTCTGGCTGCCCTTGCATTGCACCTCCTCACCTGTGCCTCTGTCAGGGGGTTGTGCTGCAAACCATATCACAGAAATGATCCGTGTTTAAAACCCGCAAACACCTGCCCCTCACATCCTGCTTGATCATTCCAGGAGAGGGATCCTCTGAAAAATGCCACTGCCAGTGCACAGCGTGGCTCTAAACCCCATCACACCCTGCACTCCCTGGAGGCCTGCTCGCCTCTTGTTCTGCTCCTGGTAGGGAAATTTGCTCAGACAAAGCAGATCTGGGTGTGTTTGTGTGCAGGAAAGGAGAGCACCTCCAGAGGCGAGTTACAGGCAGCTCATGGAAAAAGATGAGCCTGGGGGCATCAGCAAAGGAGGAGCAGGAGGTGAGCGCCCCAGGAATGCCTCTGCTCTGCGGGGTGATTTGTTACCTGTTACACAGGCTGCTTCCATGGACATTTTCCCCATCCCTATAAATGTTAAAGTTACAGCAGATGGCTGTGAGGGAGGCACTGGGAGATAGGAGCTGGGTTTTGCTCTGGGTGATGGTGTTCAGGACCCGTTCCTGATACCCAGAGGTATCAGGAGAGCTGTTCTGAACGGGTCCAGCAGGGCTGATCCTGCCCAGAGCTCTGGGGCAGCTGCCAGCCTAAGGCAGGGCAGCTGCAGCAGCTCCAGGCTGTGGAACAGACCTCATCCGTCATGTTTCGCATTCCTGGTGCCATCCAAAGAAGACCTGGCAAACTGTCCTTGAGACAAACCTGTCATCCCTGAACTGCAGGTTCAAGGGGACAGACCTGCAGCACGGCCTCGCACAAGATCACATTTTTGGTAAACACACCAAACTCTGAGCTCAGGCTGCCCTGAAATCACATCAGTTCTTGCAGCAGATGATTGCAGGAACCCTCTGGGTTCTCCTCTCGCTGGGGCACCAGTCCCTGGCGCCAGGTGCTGTTGAGGTGGATTGATGGATGATCACCTTGTCCTCAGAGCTGCTGATCTTTGTCCTCCACAGATAGTTGAGATGGATAAGCCAGTGCCAAAGAGGGGGGTGCTCACTCCAAGGAACCTCCTCTCACTGGTGATGCCCACAGCACATCTGTGCTCCATTGGTACCAGAGCCAAGCGGGGCATGAAGAAAGCTGCAGCAACGAGCAGAGAGAGAGGGGGAAAGAGCAAAGCATTCCAGAAAGATCCCTTTCCCTCTCAGAAACTGCAGACACCAGCAGAGAAATGGGACCATGGGAGAGGTCTCCCACCCTCTTGTAAAGCACAGCAGGGAACACTCTGCAGATGACACAGTGGTCCCTAAGCAGCTTTCACTGAGCTATGACAAGAGGAACAAATCCTCAAGGAAAACCATCTGTGTCGATTCTGGTCTAGATGTCCCACTATCTGAGGTCCAACTAGCTTGGTTCTCATCCTGGGAGACCACTTTCAAAGGGAAGTGATGTAGTCCCAAAACACTCCCTGGAAAAGGGGCATGAATTGCACATACACATGCAAATGAGGAAGAAGTTTCAGCAGCACATCGTAATTCTGAATAGGGAAAAGAAAAGAAAGGGAAAAAAAAAGAGAGAATTTTATCCAGTGAGGCTTCTGCAGCAGGAACAGAGTTCATTTCTTTCCAGCTCTGGGGAGCGAAATGTATTCAGCTCACACAGGCCACTTCAGCATCTTTTTTTGTTTTTTATCTTTCCGACGTAGGAGAACAAATTTAACAATGAGATTCCGTTTCTGTTTCCTACATGTGGAATAATTAAATTTGCATCTCACTCTGTAGTTGGATCTGCTGTTTGAAGAGGAATGTATCAATTGGACATGAGCCCAATGTGTTCTGCTCTGCAAATAAGGCAGTTTGCAAAAAAACAAGGCATAATCTCTCACCCAGGCAATAATCACAGGAAAATCATCCCTCACTGACAGCTCTCTTCAGGGCTTGATTCATATTCTTGCTGGAGAAAGAGCAGCAGGGAGGGGGTGTAAGGGGAGCAGACTTTTGGCATCTCCTTGTGACAACCTTCATCAGAAGCCGGGTTCTGGTAAGGGCTGGGATGTTGCTGTGCACTCGCCGGTGGCAGAGCTCTCTGATTTTCTGCAGGAGGTTTCACAACCAGGAATTGTACATCTGCTGACTTCAGACCTTCCCAAAGCCCACTGAAACGACGGGGAACATTCCTGATGGCTTTGATCAGTCTGTGTGAGACCGGTGGAGAGTGATTTTCAGTGAAACCTCAGATCTTGTTCTCAGGGGTTTTGTTACCCGGAACAGAGCTGGGTGCTCAGCACTCCACATGATCAATCCTTCAGAAAAATCCATCCTTCCAGCTCTGCCAGGCTGGATGCAAACCCTTCACTCTCCTGACCATCAAGCCTGTTCAGGTAACTTTCAATAAATAACCTTTCCCCCTCCCTGCCTTCCTTGCCCACAAACAGTGAAATTCATTTGCTTTCTCCACATTGGCCATCACTTCAGTATTCCCTGCCTGAGACATTTCCTTCAACCATTTTCAGGAACTGCTGCCCCTTTTGAAACCCATCCACCATTCTTGTGTCCAGAAGGACAGAAAAAAAACGTGCCAGGCAGAAGGAGCAGAAGACTCAAACTGTTGAAAAATTTTTGGATCTGGCATGGCAGGAAATGAATAGAAGTTTAATTCAATCAATCAGAGAGTCCAACTGCACCTGGCCCAGTTAATCTAAAACTCTTCAGATTAAATACCTCGTTCTAAGTGGAAATTAATTGAGTTTGTCGAATGGTTCCTACTGCATTAAACACACTCTAGGTCAGGAAAACAGCGGAAATAATTTTTTTTTTTTACAGTTGAAAGGCTATTAGTGGAGCTGGCTGAAGTTTGGGATTTTCCTCTCTCCAATGCTCTTTCCATAGAAGCCTCTTTTTGCAAGGTGTCTCACTGGTTTGATTTGGCTGTCCCAGAGGGTCTCAAACACCCACCATGGTCTCCTGTGTGGGTGAACATGAACTCTGCAGGGGCTCTGGACACACAAAGTCACAGAAAAAATTATTTTTTAACTCTCAGGTTGGAGTTCTCTGTCTTGTGCTCCCTCCCTCTTGTGCTCTTGCACACTCACTCTTCCTTCTCCCACCCTCCTCCCTTCTTCCCCCCTTTCCTTTCCACACCTGAGCTGAATCTAATGAAGATGCATAAAAAATGTTTCCATTCTGTGAAATGCAATCCATCAACACACACTTCATGTATATTGTGCAGAAATGAATCCATTTCAGCCAGGAAGGCTGATAAATCAATTTAAGTGGAAGACTTTTGACAGTTTAATTCAAATTAAGTCCACTTTGTTCAATTAGAAGGTAGCTGGAGGGGTGGTGGCAGGAAACAAACAGGATTGCTAGAACAAAAACTGCATTTTTTCTCAGGCTGAAGCCACCTGTGGATCATTTTTCTTACAGGAAGGACACAATGATACCAATTAACACACAATCAGTGACCAGCAAATTGCTTGTTTTTAAAAGCAAATCCGTATTTTGCACAGCATTCCTGCCTCCCTTTTAGTGAGCTGCAACAGCGCTGGGAATATTTTAAGATGAAGGGTGAGGAGGAGGTGGAAGAGGTGGCCAAGGTCTTTCTTTGAGCACTCAGGGATAATGTTTGCTGCAATGCCCTTGGAGTCCTGCTGTGGGTGTGTGTTGCCCTGACTTTTGCAGTCTTTCTATGTTTTCATTTTTGATAAAGTTTCTCCCGCACTTTCTGTAAACACAGTCATGTTTTGTTAACTGTTCCTGATTGTTTTCATTCTTTCTCCTGAGGTGGAGAGAGTTTGATGGACTGTTCTGTTGACCAGTGTGGGTGGAAGAGGTGGTGACCTCATCCTCCAATCCATGGTCATTCCTAGAAACATATATATATATGGAAGAAATAAACAGCTGGGTTTCTTCTCCTGGCTTCGGTGACCTGACAGAGAACTCGAGGCTGGAGTGCTTCTTTTCGTGTCCTAGAGCGACATCTGGAAAGACTGCAAAAGTCAGGGCAACGGGTGTGGAGCACCTTGGAACAAGCAGAGAACTCAGGGAAGGCCCATTCCGGCGCCAGACCACGCCGTGTGCCTGGGACACGCATTCCCAGGGCCAGACTTCTCCCAGCTTTGGGGTGGCTCCCAGGCAGAGCTGGTACAGACAACTGCGAGTGCCAGGTTGGTTGCCCGCACGTTCCTCCCCTGCGGTGTCGCAGGCAGTGTGGAAGCACAGTTTGTTTGGATATTCCGGCTGTTCCGTGGCATTTTCCTGCAAAACACCGACTTCCTCCGCGCACGCAGAGGAGATGATTGCTGACAGCTCAGATCTGGGAGCTGCGGCTGCTGAAATGTGGACATCCAGCTAATGGGATTAAATTCAGCCCAGGTACCTTCTCTGTTCTGTGCAACTTGGTGAATCAATTCAGAATTCCCAGTGATCTGGGTTAAGAGAGATGTCGACTCCCAGATGTTTTAACACCTGAGAAAGCTGTGTTTTAGTGATTATTGAGCAATACATTTAAAAAGTGAATGACAGACCTGGAAAGCAGCATCTGCTTTTTCTCTAACATATTTTCTCAGCCAAACTGAGGTTTTCAAGTTCACAGTGCAAAATGTAACTGAATTTCATCCAAGTCTGCAGACTCACTAATGCTTTCTACATTCACATTGGCAAAGAACTCCCAATTCTTTTTTTTTTTTCCCCAACAGTTTTACAAAACTGAGTCCTTGTCCCTGACAGATGGAAAAACAAAGGCTTTTGCAATTAGCAGCATAATGTAATTCATGGGATTTGGGTGAGGTTTTTCTTCTACTTTCTTAGTCAGAGCAGCAGACAAAATATGCTTTTTTATTTTCTTTCTGACAGAGGCCTTAAAATAATGGGAATCCTTCGAGCAGGTTGAAGAAGTTGAGCCCAGAAAGAACAGCCAGTACTGGCCAAAAATGACCAGATTGTTTTACTGAGTAATTGAGTGGATGCATCAGCTACAAGCGATACGGTGGAAATTTCCTTTCTGTTTCCTCTGACTGGTACCTGACTGATCCAGGCCTCAAAAAACCAAAGTTTTTCATTTAGGCTTGTATAAGAACAACAGAAGGTATTTGTGGAGGCAAATATTTTAGTTCAAAATCCCTACCACAGCAAGATGTTTTCCCTGGGCAGTGCCCGCCCGGTGAAACTCAGGAGTCTAACGAAGCCCATCGGTGCCTCTGAGTGCTGGATGGCAATTTTCTAAAATCTGCTTCTGCCAGCTGCCAGGGGAACAAGAGCAGGAGAAAACAAGAGGATGTCCAAAATATTTGCAATTAAGCATTTTTCCCCACTTATTACTCCCCCACCCAAATTAGGTTGTTTGCAAAACGCACCTTGTTTGCACTGGAATTATTTTTTATTCTTCTTGTCTGTATGTGTGGGGAGGGGAAATCAGTGATCAAAGCATGGTAATTTAAACCATTTCACAGAAAGGAAAATGACTAAACAAGTGAATCCTTGGTAAAGAACTGCTGTAAGACAAGAAAATGTATTGTCCCATGGAAAATTGGCTCGGTGGAGGGTGGTCAGGAAGGGTGGCTGAGAGAGTGGATAAGAGAGCAACGTGAAAAGGAACAGAGAGACTTCTGGCAGAGGGGTAAAGCCTTTCTTTCCCTGTACACGTGTTTTTCGTGCCCTTTCAGCCGTGCTCTGGCAGGCCAGGGTGGCTGGGGAGGTTCTGGGATCCTGCTGGAGCGGTTCCACGTCAGAGGGCTCCACGTCTTGGCCCCGTGGAGAGGAGCCAGTCTGGAGGCTCCAGCTTTGCTCCCAAAGCTCTGCAGCACGTCCCCAGCCTGGGTTTGCTGTACTTTCAAATGGATTTATGGCCCTATAAATGGTGAATCACTGTGTACAATAAAGAGCAGAACAGATTTGAGTGGTATCCAATTTAATAATTACTTGAGTAACTCAATCATTTTCAGATATGTGGTTTCAGTGTCTGCAGACCTTGAAGACCTGCTCGGAGCACTCGACAGGCAAGACAGCACTTTTTACTGCTCTGTTACCAACCCAGCTCCTCACAGACCTTGCACATACCTCACCCACATCTCAAAACTTCAGAAAGATTGTGGAGGGTTTGTCTGATCCTGGACTCAGAGAAGGATGTGCAGAGGCCTTGTACCTGCACTTCCCTCTGTTTCAGGGCTGCTCCTCAGGCCAATTATGAAAAACGTCTGCCTCTGTGCTCTGATAAATGATTAATTTAAACACTCTAGTTGGAGATGTTTAAAACCAAGCAGCCTAGCTCCCGGAATTCTGGAGGTCTGCAGTGTCTCTTGATGGGCACTGAAAACAGGCCCCCTCTAGTTTTGTATTCCTACATCAGATTTTAACAAGGCTGAGCTGAGCTGTGAATCCACAGCACTTGCAAACACAGAGCAAGACTCAAGGGTTGTTTTGCTCCATCTCCAAGGTGAAAAACAGTCAGATCCCAGTGGAGCACCCTCACTGCTGCAGGTGGGTCCTTTTGCTCACTGGCAAAGCCTCAACTCTGCAGCACAGCTGAATTCAGGCTGAGCAAGTGAAGGAGATGTGACCCTAAACACAGCTTTTTCTGAAGTCTTCCTGCCTCAGAATACAACAGAGGAACGTGAGGATTCTGTAAATCAAATTGTTTCCACGACACCAAGGGAGCAGCATCCTACTGGTGACTCTGGGCTTTAGGGAACACACCTGCCACGTCTCCAACCTCAGGACAGCAAAGGCTGCTGAGAAGTCACCTCTGTCCTCAGTGCCTGGGACAAGTGACAGCTCCCAGGGGAGCCAGCCCCACCACCTGTGTGACAGCACCCTCACACCTGCGCCAGAACCTGCAAATTCCAGTTTCTCATCACGGGACTGCCGAAATTTGCTCTGTCTTGAAATTCATCATGCAAGATATTGGCTTTAGGATGAGGCTGGGGGCTTGGTTACTCGCAGCCATTTGCAGCCTGCCCAGGGGCATCGCCTGGGAAGGGCAATTTCCCCTTTGAAGGCTCACTTTGGGGCTGCAGAATTCACACCTGCACTGGAGACTCTGCAGATGAATGATGGTTATTTAAACACTCATTTTTTTCCTTAATAAACTGAGAGAGGTTAAAAGTGAGTCACTGGAAACAAATGGGCCTCCATTCTTTTCTAGCAGCAAGTTAAACCACAAATTTTGGTGGGATAAATACTGATTTCCAGTGGTATAAAAGACCCTGAGTCCCTGGGCTGATCTGACACATTTCTGAGACTCAAGGAAGCAATTATCACCTTTCCCTAAATTTAGCCTTAGGTAGCAAACCCTCCTGTTCCAAGTGCTTCCTCCTACACCAAGTGAATGCTGCCAGTGTCCCTTTAACTCAACACCATAATTTTTTTATGTTCATACGTTATTACTCTATATTATATAGTGCACACTAATATTTTAGGTGAATAAATTTCAAAGGAGCATTTTTTCTTCTGGAAAATGCTGGTTTCCATTTTAAAATGTATTTATCCATGTGGTCTGTTGAGTTCCAGGGTGTGATAAATGACCAAGTGGATCTTATCTGTGCACGGATCTTTTTGTTGGAAGAGTGAACTGTGTGATAGTAGGACTGGTATCTCTCGTGAATACAATCAGAGAATGCTGTTTTATATCCTTGTGTTAAATCTCTGATCTTTAGCAACCATAAATTTTAATAAAAATAAAATCAAAAGGAAAATAACCACAGCCTACTATGAGTATGTGATTTGTTCAACTAAGCATCAGGAAGATTTGGTTTTTTTAGCACAAAGACTTGGAATCTCTGCTAGATCTGGGAAAAACACAAGCATAACTCAAAACATTGGAGTCATCACATTGCAAGGCATTGGAAAAACTCACCAAGTCCTTCTGCTACGAACTCCTGTGAAACCCAAGGGCATTGGGAGCTGCCCATTTCTATTTGCACACTCACACAGAATTCAGGACAGATTACGTGCCACCAAGGAGGGGATTAGCAAACCAGTGGTGGTGCTAGCACCAAAGGAGAATTTTGGATGGTCAGAGCTCGTGCAGGTGTTAGTTAACAGTGGCTGAGGGAGCTCGGGGTGTTTAGGCTCAGGGGAGACCTTCTTGCTCTCCACAGCTCTCCACAGACAGGAGGCTGTAGCAAGGTGGGGTCAGGCTCTTCTCCCAGGTAAAAGTGATAGGACAGGAGGAAATGGCCCCCGGTTGTACCAGGGGGAGTTTAGACTGGATTTTAGGAAAATTTTCTTCACAGAAGTGGTGGTCAGGCATTGGAAGAGGCTGCCCAGGGAAGCGGTGGAGCTGCCATCCCTGGAGGGATTTAAAAGACCTGTGGAAGTGGCACTTGGGGACGTGGGTTAGTTGTGAATGTTGAGCTGGACTCCACGAGCACAGAAGGCTTTTCCAACCTTTATGATCCCATGATTGGTGTATCAGTGGTGTTTTGGGGTAGCTGCAGATGGAGTCCAAGGGCTCAGGACCATTTTTAGGATGCTCTGCCCAGTGAAAAAATATTGAAGTCAGCTTTGCATCGCATTAGGAATCGATTGGTTTGCAAAGAGACACCACCTGAGCGTGCAGGATAAATCAAGGTAGGCATGAGGGTTATCAGTGCTTGCACTGAGCTGTTTCACCTTGTCAAATACACATTTGACACCTGCAGGGCAAGGCTTGGTGGGAGGTGGTGATGGTGGAGGTGGGGAGAGGGCTTTCCACAGGGAATATTTTTCACAGTGTAAGGACTTTGGAGAAAATTAATGTGAAACATTAAAAATGTTCCTTTTTAAAAGGGAATCCATTTTTTAGGCACAATGAGACACTTCAGGTGGTGTGGCAGTGGTGAGTAATGCACACTGGAGTTATTTAACTTCATCTCATGCCTCACTATTCCCCAGGGGCACCCATTAATCAGCGTTACCAGGCAGTTTGTCATGTCCTTTTGCTTAAATAATATCCATACCAAACTACAAGTAATGCGTGCACCTGGAAATCAGCGGGGGATCTGCCTGTGTCAGGACAGAGGGATCTGTTCTGGAGGACACAGGAGAGCTGAAGGACTCCAATTGTCTTCCACGGGCTTTGAATGGTCCTGTAGGAGACTGAGTTAGAACGTGTGCCACAGTGGGAAAATGCAGCAGCCAGCGCTGCTGAACCAGGAGAGTCTGAGAAACAAAGCCAGCAGTAAATTCACAGGAAGATGTGGCCACAGGCTGCAGACACCACACCACCCTTGGGTGTCATTTCTCCGTTTCTCTGCCAGATGAGGAGGGATTGCACGGGTGTTTGGGTGTGTAATTGCAGTCCATGTGGGACAACAGCAGTATGTTCTCCCTTCCTGCCAAAACTGGGCAAAAACTGCCAGAAGGACACCACCTGGGCAGATAATCCATGGTGGGTTTTGGTTCTCGTGGCTCAGACCCACCTGCAAGGGCGCTCTCACACTCCAGTGAGAGGGGAGTTTGGCAGTGGGATGTGTGCCTGCTGAGAGCCTGAATCCTGGAGCAAAACCCTTTCCCTGGAGGGATTTAAAAGACACATGGATGTGGTGCTTAGGGACAGGGCTTGGCACTGCTGGGTTAACAGATCCAATGATCCCAATGATCTTAAAGGTCTTTGGCAACCTAAGCTATTCCATGAGTCTCTGATCCACCAGAAACTGAAAAAGCCTCTCTGATTTTATGAATAAACTCATACACTACCAGAACTAACACATTTTACCCACATTCTGCTAAGAAAGATTGGCTACCATCACCCCTCGAGGATGGTGTGAGGACTTTCTGTGCCTAAGGACCTGAGGGGGACTCTCTCCTCTCTGTACACAACCCCACAGCCTGGCTGCTCCAGAGAGCCCAGCTTCTCAAAGCAAAGCCTGGCAGATCTTTACCCAGCTTCCTCTCTTGTTTGTCAGATACATGTTTAAACTGGATACCTGAAGGTTAAATCACTGCAAGCCCTCATCAAACCAGTAAATCACCTAATTCCCCACCTCCCCCAGACAAATGTTTTCTCTAACTTGTTAAGCAAAATACGGACAGCGTGGCCTGCCATTCCTGCAGAACTCACAGCCTTCCAACACCTGAAATTACTGGCAGACCTGTCAAAAATGACCTTCTTTCAACAACATCTCTCTCTTTTTTTATTCCCCCCACCTCCAGGTAGGAGGTGGGGGAGGTTGGAAAACTGTAAAGATCAAGCCACAGCTGCATATGGTACCTAATTAAACAAGTGTAAGAAAGCAGAGAAAGGTCAGGTTGTCAAAAATCATTGCTGTATCTTTACTGGATTGTATTTAGAGACTGATAGCAGCAAAGAAAATAACTCAATAAAGCGAATGAGACTGGAATAACAAACTGACTCCAGGGACAGGCTGGTTTTGAAACGCAAAAGGCTAAAGCTGCAAGATTTATGTATATATATATATGTATGTATCTATGTGTGTATATGCACACAGAGACACAAATCGAAGGGAAAAAAGTGCTGGGAATGAAAGGAAAAGTGCTTGCAAAGAGTAAACAGATGACAACATGGAGAGGAAGGTGGGACAGGAGAAGTTCAAACAGGAAATGTGGCAAGAATTAGAGGCTGCAAATACACAGGCAAAAGCAGGTAATTTAGGAAGGAGTTCTTCCCTCTGAAGGTGGGCAGGCCCTGGCACAGGGTGCCCAGAGAAGCTGTGGCTGCCCCTGGATCCCTGGAAGTGCTCAAGATCAGGCTGGATGGGGCTTGGAGCAACCTGGGATGGTGGAAGGTGTCCCTGCCCATGGCAGGGGTGGGATGAGATGGTCTTGAAGGTCCCTTCCAACCCAAATGATTCAGTGATTCTGTGATGATTCTGTGATAGAAGGAGAATAAAATAAGTAAATAAATTAAGGAGTGGATAGGAAGGAGAAAAATATAAGAAAACAGAAAATACAGCCACAGATTCAGAGGAGGAGGCTGACTTTATGAGGGCAGAGAAGGCATTCAGAGTGGGATTGTCAGTGCTCCAAGGACTGGCTGTGCTTTGAGAGTACTGGGGAAATTTTGGGGTCACCAGCCCACGCAGACAGACCTCTTCCCACCGATTTTCCCTTTCCTTCCATCTTCCCACTGTCCCTTTCTTCTCCAACCACCCAGGCTGAGCTGTGCTGGTGTGGGCACACTCCTGGTGAATCCTGTGCCTCAGTGACCATCCTGACACGAGGCCTTTGGCCCGATGGTCAGTCAGTGCCACGGCTTGGGCACTGCTCAGGGAGGAGAGTCTTAGGAAGGAAAAAGGGAGAAAGGGAAGAAAATTGTCTCCATGTGGAGGAGGAAAACAAAGCAAACCAAATCTCGCCCGACTCTGTTATTTGGTGATGTGGTTTCGCAGGAGCCTGAACAAGGTAAGGAGATCAGGAAGGTTTGAGTGCTCTCTGTTATTAAACATCTCTTCATTTGTTCTGTCTGGGCTGGGATGGCCTCCAAACATTTGCTCCTGCTGGCTAGAGCTGCCTTCCTCTGACACCATTAAATGTTTTATAGAGCCTGCTCTGCCAGTATCTGTAGGCTGGAAGAAGCTGCACAGGGTTTAAGGGGAGAAGGAGATTTTTTTTCCCCTTTGACAGAAGAGAATTTTTCCTTTTCTATTCCCCCACAAACAAGTTGGAAAAAGACACACATGGTGCATTGCATTTAACAAACTGACAATGCATTTAAATAGTGTACCACTGCAAGTATAATTGCAATTTGTTGTAATTTCTCCTCCAAATTCCACCCTGACACAGTTGATTTATTTTGCAAATCAGTGCATCTGGAGCGTGTGCCGTGTCACATTATGGGCCTTTGATACAGAACCTTTGTTTTATAACAGGGAAAATAATTAGCTTTCGGACAAGCTTGAGCTGTGATGTCAGAAGCTATCCATGGCTGCTGAAAGAAGTTATTAGTGCTGAGCTGATGAAGGCTGCCTGGAAAAACTCTGCCTCTTTACTAATTTGTCTCTCTGGGATTTTAGCAAAATTTAAAAAAATGAGGTACGTGTAAAAAAATGCATTTATTTATGTATTAAAAAGATCTATATTTGTATAGCATAAATGCCAGTAACACTGCTGCTGCTGAGATCTACAGACAGATGAGAAATAAACAAAACTAAAGGCATTGCTTCGTTCCAGTAGCAGCAACACTTTCCTCCGAGCAGGGAAACATTTGGGCATTTTTTTTTAATTAACTTTTTTCTCCCTCCTCCTGCCCGGCTCCTCGAAATTCACAGCGTTCATTGGCAAGTCTGGTAATTATCAATCATTAACGGTGTCAGCTCTGCTCCAAGTGCCATCAGCAGAGCCCTCTCCCAGGGTCACACATGCCAGGGGGACAGATCCTTCCCCTGCTGTCCCTGCAGTGATTTCACCCAGGCTGGAGCTGTTTCTCTGCTCTGAAGCAAAAACACGCCCGGGGAGAAGCTGCCCCTGTCACTGCCCCTGAACAGCGAGTCCCCAAAGCGGGTGTGCTGCACGAGGGTAAATATTATCGGAAGATACAGCGTGGGATGAATGAAAAGCGTCTGCCTGGATCTATGGAGGGCTTGATTTCACCCAGGAGGGATGAATGAACGTGGATCACTCCGAGCCTGGAATGTCCGAGGCGTAATCTAATTTCTCAATGTAGTCAACCAGTTGAAATGTGCAAAATATGGACTCTGCTGGGAATCTGGCTGAGCTGTGTCTGATTAGCATGTGCAACTGTTCACTGGCAGGTTTTTGTGAGCATTTAGTCTCTGCTTTAAACAGAATCATCACCAGCTGGTTATTTTTTACTGTTATTAGGTTAGAAAATAGCACTGAGGTATACAACAGTAATCACAAAGCTGTGATGCCAGGGAAAAAATAATCACGTTAAATTGACCTTCATGAATAAAGAGTGAGGTTCCATTTCGCCTCATTTCTGTTCATTTTAAAACCAGCATTAGCTTTTCTGGCACATAGTTTTTCATTGTTTGCTGAGCATGGCTCGATTAGAATGATTCACTATCTTTAATATTAGTGATTATGGTCCATTTCAATTACACAATGTGTTGTAGTTTGTTGTATTACTCTCCTGCCATCCCTCTGCTGACTTCCTTTGAGGGAAGCAAAAGAAGACAAGGAAAGAGATGCTGAAAGTGGGAGCTGGGGCAGTGATCCCCCTTTTCCTAAATGGGATCTCAGTGGATAAGCAGTGATGTCTGTAATGTTTAAATATGGGGTTTCAAGCCCAGATGAAGTTACACTGTCCAACCCACGACTTGAGATTCTGCCTGGTGGCCACTGATCCACCCATTCCATGGATTTAAATAGAAAAAAATCAGGAAAGCAAGGAATGCTGCATGCTCTGAGCCTACTGTTGGGATTAGGGTAGGATTTACGAGCTTTATACAAGTGACAGATTAAGGGTTGTTTGGACAACACTCCCAGGCACAGGGTGGGATTTTTGGGGTCTCCTGGTTAGGGCCAGGAGTTGTACTCCATGATCCTGCTGGGTCCCTTCCAACTCAGGATATTCTATTCTATTCTATTCTATTCTATTCTATTCTATTCTATTCTATTCTATTCTATTCTATTCTATTCTATTCTATTCCATTCCATTCCATTCCATTCCATTCCATTCTATTCTATTCCACTCTATTCCACTCAATTCAATTCTATTCTATTCTATTGCATTCCATTCCATTCTATGATACTAAAGGGGTCATACAGGGCTGAAAGATAAATTGGGCTTTCTGTGGTTCCCAAATATGGGGATACAAGGATGGACTGCAGGCAGCCTCGATTTTGGTAAGTTACATCTGTATCCCTGGGAAGAAAGAAAAACAACTTGGAATGCAGGTGTGCGTTGATTTCTGTAACAAGAAGCATGTGAGTGATGTAAGAGAAAGGTATAAAAGGTGGTGCTGTGTGGGAGAAGAGCTGGCTGAGTAAGGAAGCCACAGATGAGACCTTCTCTTTATGGGATAACACAGAGTTGATGCCTGCCACCATCTTCTGTGTTGATCTTTTGAGCACTGACACCCAGCTGCATTGAGGGAGGGGACCCCCAAGGCACCCAGTGAACCATGAGTGACCCGTGGGCTGTTCCAGCTCACCCCTGCCTGGCTGGCCAGACTCAGTGTTCCCTGAGTGTTTGCAAACCAGAGTTGGAATGCAAAAAGAATACGGCATGGGCTTTCAAAACTGCTTTAATTTGAGTTTCACCACAGACCTTCCAGAAATACAGAGGGATCTGTGAGCAGTGGGTTTGGCAGAGTCACTGTCCAAGTGTTTTAATAGAAGGAGATGGTGCAATAGGCTGAGACAGCTGCTGGAGAAGCGGCAAGAGATCAGAAGAGAAAGGTGAATAACTGACCTGTATTTTCAGGTGTTCCTCCAGGCTCTAGGAGTCACCAATCATGTAAACCCTGAAGCATGAGATGAAGATCAAATTCAGAACTTCTTTCATTAAAAAGATCCAATTAACCTTCAACTATTTCACCATCCTTTACCTGCAGAGGTATTTCCAGTCAAAGTCAGGACTGGGTCCTCCATCAGATTAAATCAGCAAGGTTCCACTGAAAACAGTAATCACAAAAAAAGGGATAAGGGTTTGCTTCCTTCTTTTCCAGGGTGGAATATGTTGCATTTAAAACGTCATTACAGAGCACTTGTTACTCATTCAAGCGTGAGAATGTGAGAGACAGGGGAAAACATGCCCCCTTCATATTGCATCCTTCTTTTCACCTTTTGGTTTGGTTGGGCTCTCTCACTTGCCAAGGAAATTGCATGTGTGTGGAAGAAAGGAGGAAGGAATTTGACACATTTAATGGACATTTATAAGGACTGCAAAGCATTTATTATAGTAGCAAATGAATTAACTAATTATAGGTGACCGTTAAATTGTGGCTGCACTCAGAGAAGAAATCCTGTAAAATTAGCTCAGTTTTATTCCACTGATCTGCTCTCTTGACCAAACCATGTTCCCAACCCTGTTGATGTAAATCCAGAGTAATTACTCTGACTTGGTGAAATTAGTCTTCTTGTTCTTTGGGGTAATCAAGAGCCCAATCTGGCTACTTCCACACGTTCCCATCCCAAATGCTCACTTCCCCAAGGAAAACAAGCCAATGAAGCTGTGGGCAAGGAGCTGGAGATAGCCTGTCTTTCTAATCAGCAATAAAGTTATCAATTATGTTCTAGCTGTAAAAGCTTAATTACTGAGGATTATGGAAGAGGCAGGAGAGCCCCAGTCCAGCGAGCACATTCCAGATGGAGAATGCTGCAATGGACCTAAGGGGAAAAACAATGACAGTTTTAGTTTGGAAATTGCATCCAAAAACTACACAGCAAGAGCTCGTGGCATCAGGTGTCTTTGGTGTCTCTCCTCGGTTGTCACAGCTCTTTGCTGCAAGTGGTGATACATTATTCAGGCTGGAGCTCTAAACCAGCTACAGATTAGAAAGTGGAAGCTGAAGATGCTTGGGGTTTTAGGAAGTTTTGGATCCGGAACTTTTACAGGTAATGCAGTGAATTTCTCTGTTACTGAAACCAAAGAACAAACTCCACACACTGACAGCGGTAGTAAGAACAAAAGCCTTTGATGCAGAGGAGTTGTAGTAGGAACCACAGACTCCTGCTTTGCTCTCGTGGGTTGCAGGTGATATAAAAATCTCTTGCTGAATAAGAATCACACAGTATGGTGGCTGGAAACAAAGCAAGGGGGTTGGCACCGAGGGGAGAGATCCTCTCCCAGAAGCATTTTCTCTTTGGAGCTTTGCTCCTGTTTGGAACAAGGCTGGCAAGGCCTCGCTCACGCAGGGAGTCTCCAGGCACAGCCCTCACGACGTGAGTGTAGTTATGGCACTCCTTCTCCATTGAATGCAGAACAAAATAAGGTGATAAAAATCATAACAAAAGCACATTCTAAAAAAAAACGCCTAAAAATAACAAAATCTGGAAAGAACAACACGGCCAAAACACAAAGAGGAAGAGCATGGTTTTATCTGAGACAGAGGATGTGAACAGCAGGGAGGAGGGGAAAGAGAGAGTGAAATTACGAATGGGAATTAATAAATGTTGGTTTCACACAAGTTCTTCCGTTCAACAGGAGAAAAAACAAACTTATGGTTCTGAGCAGAAACACTTTGTTATGTCCCATGGCCAAATCCCAGCAAAGCCTGTGAAGTCATTTCAGTGGGAATGATGCAAATCCAATTGATGGAGAGCATTGGGAATGATTAGGAAAAGGGCCTCTGAAGTCAGCAGATCTCGGGCTTGGAGAGGAATATGTGCCTGCCATAACAACATGAAGCTGTTTCCTTGGAGCAGGGCTGTCTATTCAGAAACAGAACTAAAGAGGGGACCAGTGAGGGGAGGGAAGGACCCACCATCTCTGATGGAAATCTATTTTTATCTCATGAAAAATATCTTAATTTTCACTTATATTCCATGCCTGTAGCTAAGGGCCATTAAAACTAATAAAAGTAAATCATTTGTGACAGATCTTAAAAAACAGTTTCTGCAATGCACCACACTCTCAAATGCTCATTAGAAATAGTGGTTTTCTTTTCGGAAGAATGCTTGCTGAATGCTTAAAACATGTTGCTTCCAACTTTTGACAACTAGCACAGGCTATGAGAAGCTTTGAAGCAAATGTTTGACATAAAAAAGATGGTCTGATGCTATATCAAATAAGATTGGGGAAGAAGCATCAAAGCAGAAACATTAGGATGAAATGCAGTTGGAGGAAAGAAAATCAACATACTCATTTCTGATTTTACATTTTCTGGCATCAGTATAAACAACTGATTTGCATTTTCTGAGGACAGTACATTAAATTCTTAACAAATTAGCATTGAATGGAGCACCCTCCCCAAAATCCTTCCTAGCAACATAGGGCAAGGCCAGAAAAAAGTCTTGGTTACACAGTGATGGTTCTCTGGAAGAGAAATTATCATCTCTGATAGTGGGAAGACACCTGTTGTCCTCCTCCAGCCTCCACCTTTAATGAAAACCAAGGATATCCCTGTATAACACAGTCTCATGGTCCATTCTGAGCAAAATCCCTGCTGGAAACCAACAAGGTTGAAAAAACCCCACCACACTGTAAAATAACAAGCATGTCAAGCATCTTGGCTTAACTCCTTGGAGGGTTAGTGAAATAAATGTTTCATTTGTTTTACATGGTATTTTTGTTAAATACGCTTTGAAGTCTCTTGTACATTGATCTAACCTAAGCAGTGTGATCTTAACCTCCAGAACAGGGCTGAGCCACTGCCAATAAACACTGGGCTTCCTGAAATACCCCTCAATCATCTCAGCAAGGCTTCACCTGCCAGTTCTGCTATAAGGACAGCTGGAATAAAAAGCATGGAAACCTTCAGACAGGAAGGTGTAAACCCAGGATTGACAGATGCAGTGTGCAGGCAGGTGTTTTCTGGAGAGGTGCTCCTCAGATGCTCATCCTGGCTCTGACTTGCTCAGATACTGCAACACTTGGGGATGGCTCAGGAGAATTCCAGATGGTTTTGTTTAGCCACTGTAGTAACGTGTTGAAGGAGGGGTTTGAGTTGGTTCCTAAAGTTGGGATTGTGAGAAATGGGCAGTAGGGTTTTCAATGCCAAAGTTACAAGAGCATAGAAGAATAGTTTTATAGAAATGCAGGGAAGGGGTGTCTACACCCCAGCCTGGTCAGACATCAGCTTTGCAGCCCTGTGCAGTTGCAAACCAATCCATTTACTTTGCACATTAAGTTCCAGGTATTCCATTCCAATTATACTCTGCACAGACCCCACTAACGCAGCCAAGCATCTTAGAAGTCCCGCAATTTACGTTTCCCATCCATATTTTATTCCTCTCTTCCCTTTGGCCCGTAGTCTCTCTCCATCGCTCGATCAGTTTTCATGGTCATTCAAGTCGTAGGGGTGATTTGTTCAGGTAAAATGGAAAATTGAAATGGAACGGGTGCTGGATACAACCTCATCCGCTTTTTCTATTTTGTCAAAGTGCTGTGGCTGCTCATTTTTTCATGGCCATGAGTTGAAATAAATTAAACTTCCCAGAGGCGAAACTTCTCTAAGATCAAATTGGAATATATTGATTAGGCTCTTTGAGGGCTGATGGATTGGACTCTTATGCTTTATAAACACATTTACCAACACGCTCTCAGAAAGAGTTGCTTAGCACTCGGCAAACTGATCGTGTTTATTTAAAACTGTGACAGTGGCCTACACCTGTAGCCCTCATTCTGGCCCATAAAGTCTCACTCACTGATTGATGGAGACAAGTTGAGCTGTCTGGCTGCCTCACTCCCAGGACTGGTCCCAGAGGTTGCCTGGCTGATGGAGTCCAGCATAATGCATCACTGTCAGGAAAACAACTTAGCATGTCATTGAGAAGATCTGATCAGCACGAGCCCAGGAGGGAGGATGAAAGCACTAAACTGGAAGAATTTTTGAGTGCTGATGATGGCAAAGGGGACAGGGAGTCCCAGAGCAAGAGAGTTTTGAAAGAGCATGTATACTAATAGCTTTAGATGCATGACACTGGAGATGAATGAATGCAGTTACTGGCCTACATGTCCAGATACAAAAGTCCCAGGAAGCAAAGCTTGGATGTAATTCACTCGTATGAATAGCTGGGAACAAAATCACAGACTTCACACAATTAGAGAGAAATGCAGAATTGAGAGTTACATCCCATCAATCAGCTCCAAGTCAGGAGCGATGCACGATCCCGAATGACCCCAGCCTGCCTTGCATTTTCCAGCCTCAATCTGCAGCCGTGATTTAGGAATTGTCTTCAGAATGAGAAATCTAAGAGAAACATAAGGTGAGGTTGGCAACGAAGGACAAAGATATGGAGGTAAGAACTGTGAACTGGAACTTCACCAGATGGAGATGAGGATTTGTGGAGATCATATCAGGAAGTCTAATAGTCCAAGGAGAAAAATTACTTTCCTAATCTCTTACAAGAAAAAAAAAAAAAAAATTAACATAAAAACACGGTCTAGTGCTGTATCAAAAAGCAGCAGCAAGAAGAAACAAAGCAGAAGCCTTTAAATGAAAGAAGGCATCTTGCTCCCATCACTCTCCCAAGGTATCGGTAGCGTTTCCAGCCTCGGTTGCTAGTCAGCATCAGAAAGTGTGGGTGGCACTTGAGTGCTTTTCTCCCAGTCTCTCATTGAATCTGCGTGGATTAGACCATGTGGGATGCCAACCTGCTCAGGCACATCTCAGTGACATCTAACAGGCTGTTTTCTGCCACAGCCCAGAGCAGCGTGGGAGAGAGCGTTAAAGGAACATAAGTCAAAGAGCGGAATTTTGTCTTCAGGTTTTTGCCTGAAACAAACAACTTGACAGGGGGTGTGCTTTCCAAGAGGGAATAAGCAGCCACTCCAGGGAGACAGTGACGTATCCCATTTCCCCCAGTTCACCTGGAGCTACCAGCAGGATTTGTGGCCTGCTTTGGAATACCTGGGCTGCAGCCGGTGTGCAGAGACACTGCACTGGATATCAGGAGAAATTTCTCTGCTGTGAGGGTGGTGAGGCACAGAGAAGTTGTGGATGTCCTGTTCCCAGAAGTGTTCAAGGCCAGGCTGGATGGAACACTGAGCAACCTGCTCTAGTGGAAGGTGTCCCTGCCCATGGCAGGGGGTTGGAATGAGATGATCTTTAAGGTCCCTTCCAACCCAAACCATTCCATGATTCTGTGATAAGTGCACATGGAGCAAATCCCTGATGGATCAAGGCACGAGAAGTCAGTGCAGCAGAGTTTCAGCAGGTCAGCATCTCCCACACAGCCTAATAAAGTGTTCTTTGCTGTGTTATGGTCTGAAGTGCTTCATTTCAGTCTAGCTTAAAATGACTCAAAAGCCATACATTTTTTACCAACTGGCTTTATAGACTATCTCCCTAAATCATATATTTTGCTCTTTAAAATTTGCACCATCTTCCTTTGAGATTATTCCCCAGGCTAACAGCTTCGGAGACAACTTCTCAGCCTAACAGACTTAGCTTTTTTATTCCCGTTAGTTGGCCTAAATTTCCCCTTCACTTAATTCAAGCCAATTATTTCCAGTGATACCCACTGGAGCACCCTTAACATTTTCTTTTTGCTTTATGGTGTTTTAGCTCTTCAAAGGCTTGCAGACGTTTGTCCTAATGGAGAGTGGATAGAGAGTTATCTGACATGTCGGGGAGGAGAGGTTGCTCTGTTCCGATTCCATTACAGCAGGAAACACGCTGGATATCAAAGGGAAATTTATGTAATGTATTCCTGCATTGTTCACAATACAGCATCATGTTTTATGCAAGCAAAAGGAGCGTGAGGAGAGAGGGGAAGAAAACTCCGTTTAACTGGCAGTGAAATGACAATAAAACAACAAATGGGGAAGAGGCAGGAGCTAAACCGCAGCTTTTATGGGCAGATCCCTCAGTCACCACCACGAACGGAAGGCACGGGGACATCTAAGGGTGGTGAGGACCAAGAGAGTGGTGCTGGGAGGGAGAAAAGGCTTTGGGGTGGATCTGGGGGTTGGTTACACACCATTCAGAGCTATGCCAGGACCTGGCCACATACAACAAGGCAGGCACAGGGACAGAGGACAGAAGGATCCCTGGCAGGACCCAGCTGGCTCAGCCCAGCTCCCATCACCACACAGCTCTCAGGAATAACCTGGGCAAGGTTTGGAATGGGCCAGATGAGGTGGAGCAGTGCATACAGATGCTGTGCCAGATGTGGCATTTGGTCCTGACATTTCTGGTCATGGACATAAACTGGAAGCAGAGAAACATTGGGAACTACAGATACTTTATCCTCCACCCTGTACTTGTCACCTTCCCCCAGCTCTCCTCTTACCCTGCCCAAAAATAATTTGGTCAGCAGAAAGAGAAAATTCAGATATTTTCCTCTGAAGTTTAGAGTCCATTTTCAGCCTTCCCAAACAGCCACGTCCATGTCCACTGAAGGCAGAAGTGTTTCCTCTACAGGAAAGTAATACAGTTTTGGGGGAGCCTGCTGTTCTGATTGCATCATTGATTTTCAGGTGAACTCTGATCAGTGGTGGCAAAGTAACAGGATGAAGCAACAGATATGAAGATATTGAGCACAGTAAGATAAAAAGGTGATAGGAACAGTCACAGGGAGAAGCTTGATTTGCTCTTTTGGGTCACCAGATCACCTTCTGTTCATTACATTTCCAGTCCTCTGGTAGAACAAGATGTTAGTACCCTCTGCTAAAAAGCTGTTAATCTGATGGCCTAAATACTAATAGTCACTTAAATCAAACCTTTATAATAAAGTTTTTTTTGATGCAAGAGTTTTAAGGATTAACAAAAACCTCACAGGGTGAGAAGGTGACTCAGTTTAGGGAACCTGCCAGGAGATATAATTCCTTTTCTGATTTTTTTGTTGCTGAAAGAAACACACGCGCACACACACATATATAAATAAGTGAACAGACTTTCAGAGACAAAAGAACATTTCCATTTTGCAGCAATGATCACAATGTAAAAAGGCTGCATCGCTATGGAAACGGCCCTAAGCCTCATCATATCTAATGGTGATTTTCCATAGAAGTCCTTGAAACATCTTTTGTTTCTTGCTTGGAAGTCAAAGGAAATGGTTGAGTGCCAAGAAGAGGGCTATCAGCTCCACATCTCCAATCAGGGGCCCGGGCTCAGCTCCGCAGGCTCGCCTGGAATACTTGCCACACGCAAGTTAGCAAGGGGAGGAAAGCCAGAGGAAAACAGGACCAAATATACACACGCACATCTAAACGCAGGTGGCTCATGGAGAAAATTTCCTCAACAAGTGGCAAACACACGATTTCCATTCCCCAGGCAGGATCTTCACCAGAGAGCTGTTATACCAACACTCAGAGCAGCTGGGCAGGGAGCAGGTCCCGGCTTTCCTGGCTGAGCCCACTTCTCCCTCATGGCAGGGACATGTTGCTGTGGCAGCAGCTTTGGTGTGCCTGATTTAGGAATTAACGACCTAATTAGGAGCTCTGAGAGGGGGAAAGGGAGAAGGGAGGGAAGAGGGGCTTTCCCACTGCTACTGGGGTTTCTCTCTGTTTGAGGGGCTCACTGAAGGCTTTGAGCAAAGGGTTCACAGCCCGTATCAGCAGCTGATGGGGTTTGCAACTGCACCAGCAGGGAACGCAGGCAGCTTGCGAGGGAAGCAGGAAATGCTTCTAGAAATGCTTCTAGAAATGTGGACACCATACTGCCTGCCCCAACCCTTGGTGATGTCCCAGGTGCCTTTTTGTCACGGATGACGGTGCCAGAGTTGGAGAATAACAGCCAAGACCAGCGAGACAAAACGGACAGGAGACAGTGTCTGGATCTTTTCAACACTGGTGGCCTAAGGCAAGGACTCTCAGTCTTGGAAAAAATAAGAGTAACAGACATGAGGCTGAAAAGGGGAACAGTGATCCCAGAAATATTGCATGTTCTGGGGGACAAAGATAAAATGATAGTCAGCTCCAGCTTACCCTGATGGTTTGGCCTATCTGTCCCCTTTCTCCTCTTCCCTTCTTCTGGCATATTTTCTTGCAGAAATTAATTTTCCTTCAGACATTCAAGTACAAAGGATCCTGACCTGAGAGAATTGTCACTAATAGCTGTTTCTAAACCAGCTATCAGTAAAATGAGAGGGCTGTTGTTGGGGTTTAGGAGTTCTCCTTTTGTTTCTTTCTCTTAGAGAATTTTCTCCCATATATGTTGTTAGGAGAAAATAATGACCTGATACTTCAGAGAGACAAAAGAAGCTGCCAAGCTCAGGGGAGGAGGGCACTTGGCTGCACTCCTCTTACCTGAGGGTTTCTCTCGAGGGGCAGAGATACTGCAAGAACTGGGCTGGGGAAAAAGGGGCTGGGGCAGCTGCCAGCTCCTTCTTGCTCTCAGCATTCGGAGGGGAAGGAGGCCATGGTTGCTGTGGGAAGAATTCACCACCACTGCAGGGTTCTGTCTTCTGTGGCTCCTACCAGGAGTGGAGCTCTGCTCGTGGGAGCAGCCGTGGCACGGGGACCTTGTTAACGCCCTGCCTCACCACACAGGCACCCGTCACCATCTGCTCGGGTGCCTCGGGGAAAGCCCGGGACCCCCGCGCCCCCTGCCCCTCCAGGGGAGCCTCTCCCGGCCGAGTTCAGGAGCGGGGCAGCCA
>VZRO01008064.1:1253767-1291618 GCA_013397915.1 Daphoenositta chrysoptera
GCCGCCATCGCCGTGAGGGGAGAGGGGCGGGGCCGCGGCACAGCGCCCCCTGCAGGCGCGGGGAGCCAGCGCAGCCGCCCCGCCCGGCCGGGAGCCAGCAGCGCCCCTGGCGGCCGCCAGCGGAACTGCAGCGAGGGGAAAGCGCCCGCGGCGAGAGAGGCAGCGCTGGGCTCTGCTGCTCTTCGCTGCTGCTGCTGCTGGCTTGGCTTGGGATATATATACATATATTAGTAAAGAACTGTCATTCCTATTCCTCATATCTCTGCCTGAAAGCCCCTTGATTTCAAAGTTCTAATAATTAGGAGGGAAAGGGGTCATATTTTCCATTCCAAGGGAGGTTCTTGTCTTCCTTAGCAGACACCTGTCTTTCAAACCTAGACAGCTGTTTTCCTTTATTTGCTTTCTCCTGTCTTTTAAAGAAAGTTTGTTCTCTTAAAAGAGTATTCTCTACAGCCATATGAAAACCGCTAAGATCAGCCCTTCATATATATTTTAAAGCGGTGCATATATCTGTAGAATGTAGGTGTGCACATGATTTGTTTTTAACATATTTATATCATCAAATCCAAAGATTCAATGTCCCTCTGTTGCTTAGAAAAGTGCAAAAGAACTTCATCCATTAGGTAAATCCCAGTTGCCACCTCTTGGCTCAGATCAACGAAGGCTTTGTCATTCAAAAAACGAGGGCTTCAAATCTCAGAGCCAGCACTCTAGACTCTAGTGGCAACTTTGCACAGAAGAAATAAAAATAACAATAACAATAATAATAATAATAACAATAACAATTATAATGATAATGATAATGATAAATAGTAATGAAGACAGATGGCAAGGGGCAAGCAGCAGGGATGCTCCAGACAGTTGCCTGGTTGCTTTTCTTTCAAGAAAGGAACAGATGCAAGATGTACCCACATGAAAGTGTTCCCTGATACCGTCGCTGTGCATGAGTTGAACATGAACATTCCTCACCTGTGACTCGGGGTGCAGGGAATGGGCTTCTGCCTCACATCCATCCTGGTGATACAATCTCCCATGTGCTCTTCTGAAGCCTTCAAACACTTGGCAGGCAGTCCCAGCCCTTTCACTTCACAGGGAAGCCAGACTGTTTGCCAAGAAAAGGATTCAGAACTGGATAAACATTAAACAAATGCTTCAGGGAGCTTTATTTTGTTTGTGATACACCTTTAGATTTTGCATTTGAACTTTTTGTGGAGGATTAAACTTTTGATGTGCCTGCCCCTTCTTCTCCCTCGCCCTCCTCCTCCTCCTCTCCCAGTATCTCAGGCAATGGTTGTGAGGCAGGAAGACAGGGAAGTTACAGGCAATTTCATCCCGGGAGGACTCCTTTGGAGCAGGTTTGTTGTCAGGAGCAGTTGGGTGACCTTCATTCCCAGCAGGAGGGCAGCACTGCCCCCAGTCCTCCAGAAACAGCCCAGACCTGTGATTTCACCTTGTCATAGGAGAGGATTGGAGGGTCAAAAGAAAGCTTAGGCTTCCCCTGACACATGGGCAAGGCTGAAACATCCCCTTGATCCTTCTCCAGACATTCCCATGTGCAAACTGGATATTATCAGAACCACTTTTCATTCATGTCTTGCCCTACAACAGTGCTGTGGCATAGAAACAGATTCAGGGCTGAGGTGCATTCTTTGAAATGTAATATTAATCATCTGTGTTCTAATCTTCCCATTTCTCTGTTTCTTTGCCTCAGCACCAAATTTCACCCATTTGGATGGAAGGGTAGAGTAAGCACACGTGTATTCCGAGCTGTTGTGTGACAAAGCAGCAGCTGGATAGAGGAGGGATAGGAAGAGATTTGGTTGCTGAGGGATGGGAGTAATTGCTGCTCTTGGCAGGCATCAGAGGCTCCCCACTGGCTGGCATACCCAAGATGCAAGTCCATAGGAAGACCAGCTTTTAAAATCCTTATTATTCAGTTGCCAAGATTTTCCTGGTTTCTAACACAGGACCTGAATTTCTGACATGGAGGAGGTTTCTCTTGGTTGTGGAGGATATTCTGGGGCCTCTTACCAGTCGTATCCAAAATAGCAGAGCTGCCTGTGGGGCTGTTTGCTATTCACATCACATTTGCAGAAGGCCCAGGCAGCGGTAGGGGGAAGATGGGAATGAATAGAGAATATGGGAAAGGAGGGAAAATAGAGGCACTAATGTGTTTTCAGCTGGTGGGATATTTTTTTGTAGATGTTCTGTTCTCTCTCACCTTGATGCCTCATTTCACCTGCTCGCTGCCACAGGCGATTGGGCAGCGTGGTTGTGCTCCACGGGAAACAATGAACAAGAAATTACAATAACAAAGTGCGTCAGCAGCTCCCAAGCTCTGATCAGCTGTAGGATCTTTGGCAGCTGTGAACGCTCCCATTTACACAGGGGGAAGGAGCTGCCATACAAAAATGCTCCTCTTACTGCCCTTGGCCAGTGAAAGAGTTAGAAATCAGTGACAGCCAGGCTTGTTCACCTTGGGATGTGCCCTGCCTGGTTCAGTTTTTGAAGCTCCCTGTGTTCCCTGGCTGAGCAGGAAGCTGGAGGATTGTTCAGAGAGTGAGCGCTGCTCCGCAGGGATTTCAGCAATCAGGGAATTGCAGCATCAGGAGTGCGTGTGGTGAGTCTGGTGTTCACTCACCTGGAAGGCAGCAGCATCCTGACATTCACACCCCTGCGTCACCCTGGAATAGGAGTCACCACCCTTGTGCAGGCAGAGCAAAGCACCAGGACCCCAGTGAGGTGAGGGTGGAGCAGGGTAAGTCCAGGGAGTGATCAGGCTCTGTTTGTTTACACCTGCCACACACCTGGCTCCTTCACCTGGCGGGATTTTCTGTTCTGGGAAAGGGCAGGTGAATAAACTGGGATCTATCCCAACCTTCATCTTCTTCCTCGTCATTACAGTGATAAATATTTTCTGCATCAGCCATCCTAAGCTTCAAAAGTGATGGAGCAACGGTGCCTCCCTGCCTTTTGTTCCATCATTTTCTCCTTCCCTCCCCTCACAGCGGTGTCAGCTGAGGCACATCCCTTCCACCTCTGCTTTGGTTTCCTGCCACAGCCCCCTCCTCTTGAGAGGCATTACTGGCAAGGGACAGGCCACTTTGGAGACCATGGATTTCTGGTTGGGGTGAAGTCAGGCTTACCAGATCAGGTTGATTCTGAGACATCTGACTGGCTTCTTTTCCACTATCTAGAAAACCTTGGTCTTTCCTAAAGCGGGTTGACTTCCAGGCAGCAAACACATCATGATCCCAAGAGATAATTGGGTGCTGTTGGCCAACAGAGCATCCCTGGCTGCTGTTCAAAGGGAGTCACCACAAATGTTCAGACATTTAGCATCTCCTGATACCAATTCCTTCCCTGGACCCGCAGCTAGGAGACCATGCCAGCTTGTAATTCGCCTGTCTCAGGAAGAGAAAGGAAAATAAAATCCAAGAGGGACCAAGGCGAGCACAGGTATCAGTGCTCCTCCAAATTCCTGTCACCTCCCAGAGGACTTTGGAGCCAGCCCACTCCCGTGGCACCGAGGGAATTGGAACCTGGCACTCAATTCTGATGGCACAAGTGACAGCAGGAACACCTCTAATCATCCCCTCATTTGAAGCTCTTTTTGGGGATGGATTGGAAGAAGGACCCCTGTAATGAACAGGAAGCTGCATCCCACTGGGGCACAGTGACGTGGTGTCATGCAGAGGACACATTTCAGACACGTTGGTTTTGATCTCTGTGGGAAGTTTGTAAAATCAAACCCACAGGAGCCATGATTCATCTGCAAAGGTAAAATGAACACCTCTAACAGAAAATCTGAACTAACTGCCATTGGGAATCTTTCTGTTGCTTTTGATGGGGTTCAGAGCAAGTTGTCATTTAACCTTGTATTAATTTAGAAATGGGGCTCTTTGGGCCCAGTCCTGCTGCTCTTCCTCAGACAAGTCTCCCATTCAGGTTATTGGGTCTTTTTGTCATCATTCCAAAGGCAGTGGACAAACAGGTACAAGAGAAGAAAAACATCTTGACACTCTCATCTGGAGGGAGAAAAGGTTCTGGATTTATCTCTTTTCATGGCATCAAAACCTGGCCCAGGGCTCACTTGGGTCAACAGAAAATTTCCTGTTTATTCCAGTGGGCTCTGAGTCAAGCTCTAAGGATGAATTTAATCATATTTGACATTAGCTGTCTAAAACCTGGTCAGCTCAAAGACAGGCTGAGCAGCTGGAGTCCTGTAAAAGCAGCTGCAAGAATGGGCACTTCTGGGACAATCCTTCTGATCCATCTTAAACACTACCATCGAGTGGGATAAAACACAGCCCTCTCCACTGGCTACAGACAGAGTGGAACTGTCTCAGAATAAGTCCCTAACTTTTATAGGGACGAAATCTGATGAGATCAATACCACCTAAATTGCTCCATGTGGCCCTTGACAGCGCAGCAGAAAGCCCCGTCGATATCCAAAGAGATCTTTGACAGGAGAAGAACTAATAAATGCAGAATTCGATCCTTTATTATTTCTTTTTCTTTAGAAAGAGCGTTGCTATTCCTGCAGCTCCAACCAGAGCCTGGGTTTAATAAGACATGCTAATGTGTGTGGCTTCTGGGAGCTCTGCAGTGAACCCATGTTGATAACAGGCTTAGCCTCAGAAATGATAAATCACAAGGGGGAGAAGAGATATGAAAATTCTTTTCAGTCCCTGCAAATGAAAAGAAGATGTGATTGTGGAATATGTTTGGGATGTATGAGTGAGGTTCCTATAATCAATCATCCTAAATAAACCATTTTACTTAGCATCTGTTTGAAGGCAGACAATCAGGCTAGGAATAGGTTTTCTCAGTGTAAAAATGCTTACAGAGTCTTACATCTGAATTTCTCTATCTTTCTCTTTACATGAACCCTCATTTTATAGCATGGCAGTCCCTGGCAGTCTTCAGGAAGGTTTTAGGCATTATATCCAAACCAGAAAGTAATGCTGGTTACATTTTACTCATAGTGCAAGCAGGCTTGTTCAAAAGCAAACAAGACATGTATGGCAGAACAATACAAATAAAATCCAGCACTCTCCCAGCCCAGCTGGCATCAGCCACAGGAGCAGCTTCCCTGTACTGGCTCCCTGGATGGCTTTTCTCATCCTCATAAAATGCAATGAGTGTCCTACTTTAGGATGTTTTTTTTAAGGGAAATTCCTCAGTTTGGTAAATTTCTAATGCTGTAGAGGGATTATTGGTGTTTTACTTTGAGTTAATGTCAGGAAAATATTGGTCAAGTAAAACAGCTCCAAAACCCAACCAAATCCAATGACATTTCTTCTCTAGTCCGTGTCACAGGGTAGGAACAGGCTGCTGGAGTTTGTTCTGTCCCTTTCCTTTGGGACAAGTCACTCTTGTGCCACTTCTGATGTTTGGCAAACCCACTCATGGTTGTCCTGCAAGGTGCATCCCACCTTCCACCCCAGACAGCTCGTTCCAGCCTCTCAATCCTTCCTGTGAGAAATAAAATATTCTCTTATGGGAATGTTGGGGATTTAGGCAGAGCATAAGACTTTTTTCCCCCTATCCACTCGTGTAACTGTGATTTCAGCTTATTTCAGCTTCCAATTTGATACCCAGGTATAAATGATACACAAATGATCAGGATCAGGACCCAGATGCCTGGGATGGGAAGAGCTGCCTTCATATTTTGTGAAGATCTGAGCCTGATACATTTCTCCTTCATTGCTCTGCACAACAGAGTCCTCCTTTCTTCTTTGCTTTCCCTTTTTTCTTCTCTTCTCGCTCATTACTGGTGCAAGCACTTACTTTTGATATGTATAAAATGAGGAATATGTAGGTATACATTCCTCATAATTCCTGCCATGCACAGCAATGCCCTAAAGACTCACCTTTATTTAGTTCCAAGGAGTCTTTGTTCACCTACAGGAATTTGCCTGGAAAGCTCTCCCGGCCATTTTGTAGAGTACCTGTGTTTTTCCTCATCAGTTTCTGGCAAATTTCAGCCTTCTTTCTTTGTTTTTACATCCCGGGCAGGCTCCGTAAGAGCCTGGGAAGCTCAGCCTTGCAAAGGGCTGATGGAAGGGCACTCAGAGCACTCTGACAGAGGCTCCCCACCATGCAAGGCACTGCCTTGATGTGATTTCAGCAACGCAGATGCTCCCCCAGATTTTGGAGCCCCTCCGTTGACAGCAGTTGTTAAATGTTTGTGCACTTCTCGTTTTGTCCCCTGGCCGAGTTCATCCGCTGGCCTGGCTGTAACCTCACACCCTCCAACCCGACAGCTCCCAGCTCCGCCCCAGGCTGCTTTTTTTGTTGTGTTTGCTCGCATTTAGCACAATCCCCGCACGGCAGGGGTGTGAGGACGTGCGGGCAGCCGCTCCTGCTGACAGACACCCAGCCAGCCGCTGCTCCTGCCCCTGCTCAGCCCAGGGACAGCCGGAGCCAGCCAGGAGCTGCCAGGAGCTGCCGGTATTATTTACAAGATGCTGCTGCTGAGTCCAAGTTCCTCCCACAGGCAGCGTTGAAGGTGACTTTTTGCTCCTCTTGTTGCACTCAGCATCTCCCCTTTCCCCATCCACGGGACGCTGCTGTGGCCACGGCGAGACCCCCCTGCCCTGCCCTCACCCCTGCCCTGCTCACAGGCAGCGCATCTCCAGCAGCTGCTGTGCCTCTACAAGCATTTGACATTTTCTCTTTGCAAAGCATGTGTAAAACCAGCCCCGTGAATTATACAAAACAGGCCGGAATTTGATCACGAAACCTGATTAAAAGAGCTGCATGAAAGAGCAGCATATATTGTATGCAAACAGGCAAAGTAGCTTCCCATTCAGCCTTCGTGCTGAAGAGAGATTATTGTCTGACATCTCTGCAGCCTCCTCCTTTCTTTTGTGCAATGAAAAGGCCAATATAAACACATCCTGGAAATATTTATTATTTTTCAAGGGAATCTCCGTTTTCCTAGGCTTCAACTCCAACCAGAAGTGCCTCCGAGTTAGTAGTGAACAGAAGAGCATCATCAATGAAACAGAAAGGAGGTAAATTTAAAACTTTCATGATTTGCATTTATACAAAAGCACGTGGAACTGAGCGCTAAAGATGTGAGCCAGCAAGATTCAGATAAGAAATGGAGATTGGTGAGAAGAGAAGCTCTTCGGCAGCCAACCCTCCCCACGATGTTCAAAGACATTCATTCAAGGACACGAAGCAGCTGCTGGCTCTTGGGGAGCTGTGAGAGTCCCTCCCCCGTGGTGCCTTATTCCCTACTCACCACGGAGGGTTCGCAGCCCTGCTCCCCCTGGTGAGCTCCTTCCCTGGGCCCAGGAGCTGCTGCTCGGGGCTGCAGGGGGAGGACACTGCAGTGCTGTCCCACGGGCAGGGCTCTCCTTGCCACACACGCCCCATGTGCCTCTTCCTCGCCAGCCCCAAGAGCAGGAAATGGGCTGCAAATCCCCATTTCCCAGCACAAATCCCACTGTGCGAGCTCGGGAGTGGATGGATGCTCTGACACACAACTCGGATTTCTTTGCTGGCAGCCCCTGGCGCCTTTCTTTTTTCCCGTGGAGTGAAGTGATGCTTTCCCTGGGTGGGATCGTGGAAAGCCACCCCTTTGCTGAGCGGGGTCACCCCTGCAGTGGGTGGCGGGCTCAGCATCCTCCCCGAGCTCAGCCTGGCTGGTGCTGCACAGGCAGAGCTGAAAAGCACGGCGGGGAGCCCAGCACTGCACACTTCACACAGCAGAGCTCTGCACCGAGGCACTTCCAGCCCACAAACCAGGGCCAGGCTTATTTCACATCTCCTCCTTCGCTCCCAAGACTGCGGTTGCTTGAGCAGAGAGATTTTGCTCACTGCCCTCTCTCTGAGACATGGGGACTGAGATCCCCCCACTGCTGCTTTTTTTGCTGGCCCTGTCCCTCAGTGGGAGCTGCTGGGGGGTGATTCTATTACGTCAGATGGGATCAGACACAGCCAGTCCAGAAGTGGCAAAAGTTAGGAGTATATGGGCTCCCTTCCTTTCCTTATGTTGTACAGTTGATGCAAAGGGTTTTTGGACTGGGTTATAAATACATATTTTAGTGTTGGCTTTTCGCAAATTATGAATGCTATGTGTATAATATTAACCCTCATGTTGTAGAAATGTAACCATTATTAAATGCTTTTTCTTTTGTTCTACCCTAGAAATAGTTGAAAAATAACTAANTCTCTATCTACAAATCTTCCAAGAATCAACATACAGAAGAATTCTTCACATACTTTAAAGGCCATGTGTTTTTCGGGAAAAAGTATGAATATACGTATTTGCCTATGACTATGTAACAGGCTGATGCAATAGAAATGTATATAAAGAGAGTGTCTTAGGCTTTCTGTGCTCTTGGCTCTGTGCCAAGGGTACCCAGCATCACCTGGATGCTGTAATCCTTTTGCTCTATCTTTTGTCCCTTATTGTTATTCTTTATTAAAAACCTTTAAATTTAGCAGGTGACTGGACTTCGTTTTTAACAGTTATAAGCTTGGACATTGGTTTCAAGGGGTTGCTGAGCATTCAGTGAGATCCTCCACGAGGGGTAAAGCTTCAGTGCCTCCCCCATCTGGGAATGTTTTTCACTGTCATGCTAAGAACTGAATCTACCTGCAGTATTTACAAGGCATCTATCACCCCGGTATCTGAGGGCTGCTACTGACTTACCCATCCTACACAGGAGGAACAGAGACAAATGGAGTGCTGGATCCCCACAAACAGTCTGTGACAAGTACTGAGCTCTCTCAGGCTTTATTTTACTGTGCATGTCACTGGCGAGCATTAAAAGCTGGAACAAAGCAAGAGGGGAGAGGAAGGCAGGACCTTGCTGGGAAAGCTGATGGAGTGGGAGGGAGCTCGGTCCCAGTTCCCATGAGCTCCTCCACCAGCCCCAGTCCTGGCTCCCCCCAGGTCTCTCCAGCACCCTGGCTGGTGGCTGCACACCCAAGCCACTGCTTTCGTTGGGTTTATGGGAGTGGGATAGAAAAGAGGCCACTGGTGAAAGTCACTTCTTTCTCAAAAATGTGATTCTCAAGGTTATATTTGTTTAGCAACCTCGTTCTGCAAGTTGTGTCACAGCAGGAAGAGTTTGGTTCTGTGTGAAACCATCAGCAGCACTACCCCGAGCTTGGACCCAGCCCCATTTTTCCAAATATTAAGATAATAAATAGGGGGAAAATAGGATTCCCCAAAGTAATGCCAAATCCATCTCATTGGGAGGAAAACTGAGCCTCAGAGACAGAGCTTCTTCCTAAGCCCTTATCCCACTGGAGTGTGAGTGCCGCAGATTCCCTCGGGCACAAGGTTTCAGCTGAAGTGGGGTTTTCTTTTTGACTTAAATAATCTCGGCTGACAGATGTAAGTTTTTTCAAGAAGTCATTTCCAGGTGACTAAGCCCAGTCCTGGGTCTGCTTCTAAGCTTTGCTTGGAGACTCCTTGCAGGCAGAGTATAATGGAAAAATTCTCGACTGGGTCTCAGAATCCCCACGCATTTGGTCAGAGTTTCTGGGACTAGGTCAGATCTGTAGCCTGTCTAAAGGATGATGAAGAAATTGGTGCACACAGGAGCTGTGCAGCTGCAGCCAGGCCAGATCCAATGCCCCTCCCAGGCAATGTGCCTTGCTCATGTTCAGTGGCCACTTGTGTGGGATTTCTGGACACCACCCACAGCTGGAATGATGAGAAATCCTGAATTTTGATGGAAGCGTGCAGGGGTTTTGTGGGCAGAGGGAATACATCATAGTTAAAGCAACAGGCCACTACCTGGCTCGGAATACCCAGCAGAACAAAGCAGAAGGGCAGCTCGATTTTTATATCTTAAATAAATAAACCTCTCTGATCCTTCAGGCAGAGCCTGCGATTCTGCAATGTATCCTTGTGAGCTGTTGTTTTACTGTAAATATCCTTTGCTATATTAAATCATACATCACTTCCCAGTGCAGCTAATTTTCCATTCACACTGATGCTCGTGGGCAATATCCCCATGCCCTGATGTCCCATAAAGCACCCAAACAGCATCCCTCAGTCACGTCTCATTTGCATACTCCCAGAAGCTCCGGGTGAGCATCTCAGCAAAAGGAAGGAAAATGAAATACTTACTTTTTGTTTCCACATGCCAGTAGTGAAAAGATATTGATGTGGTGAGGATGGGACATTAAAATCAAAATTATGTTGGGAATAAAAAGCAAGGCATAAATTAGCACTGTTTGCTTCATCTCTGTTTTAAGAGAGTTCGCATTACCCCGGTGCCATATAACATGCCAGGGATATTGGGGGAAATCTGCAGCACTGTATTTCAAGAAAGCTTTGGAGCCAAGATGACATTACTAAAGGCCACAGCAAAATTAATGAATGGCCACCAAAAAGTCTTTGTCAAGGGCTGGCTCTGAAGGTGCCGTGTGAGGAAGTGGAGACGAGAGCAGAGCAGTTTCAGACAGTCTGTCAAGACAAAAGGAAGAAGATCAGCAAGAGGGGAAATGCTTTTTATGCTTCTCTGCTGGTGCCATCCTTCAGCTGCTCGTTTCCTCTCTTCTCACTGTCTATCTCGGCGTTGTTTCCAGGGACTTTCTGCCACCATCTTGCAGACCTTGCACTTGGCTTGACACAAAGGTTTTGGGTTGTCTGCATCCACCCTAAATTGTGAGCTGGAGGGATCATGCACGTCCTTGGGTAATCAGTGGGTCCAGCTGAACACCTCAGAGCCCAGAAGGTGACTCTCACATCAGAGGAGTTCGTGGCACTGTCTGCCAGCTGCACTTCTCTAACCGTGCTCCAAATCAGCTGAGGGCATCATCCTTCCTGAGCTCCCAGAAAAACTGGGACAAAAAGGTAAAAGAAATCTGTCGTGTCATCAAATCCAGTTCTTTGTCTTCTCAGGCAGTCACACACAGAACCCTGATGTGAAACACATCAAACACCAACTTACAGACAGCGGGATTCCCGTCCCCTTTCCCTTATTCCACGAGTTGCTCCACTCATTCTCATAATAATTCTCTTAGAGTTTGGTCCACCTGTGACATTTTATATCCAGGAACTACTGTGCTACTAATGCTGCTTAACCTAAACAGCTTTTCACTGTCTTGTATTTTTATACCTTTTCCATTTTACTCTGAGGATGCAATCACATTTGCTTTCTGGTTCACTGAATTCCCTCCATCCTCAATCCCTAGGAGGAAACATAACAGGCATAACCGGAAAATATTTTTTTTTAAACCATACATACCTCCATAGGGAGGAACAAAAAGTCTCCATTTCATAGTTCTCCTTGCAAGATAATGAAGGATAAAGATGTGTGCTTGAAGCCCACACTTCAAGCAAGGACTGGCTCACCTGCTCTTGTACGGACAATACAGCAAAAAAAAAAAAGTCCGTGGCCAAACATCAGCACACAATGGCAAAGAAAAGGGAGAAAAACTGGAAAAAACCTACCCAACAATTCATGAAGCATGAGATGGCAGGGAAACACTGGTGCTCGGTGTGGCAGATGGAGGGAGCAGCCCTGATCAGAGGCTCGTCCCTGCCGCTGGGCTCTCTGAAGCTGGAGGGGGGCTGAGGAAGTTAATGGACCTGCTCGCACATGTAAAGACTCCTGGATGAGACCATCAATTTTCTATAGGTCACTGGGACCAGGCACAGCTTCAGAAGGAACGAGAGAGCAGAGAAGTAGAGCTATTAGCACAAAACCTGTCACTTTTTTCATTAAAATCAGAACTCATGCCAGAGGGCTGAAAAGTGGCCAGTGTTGTATCCATCCTTAAATAAAGGTGGGAAAGGGGGTGAAGGAGTTACAGGCTGGCAAACCTTGCTTCAATTGAAGAAAAGATGAGAGGAAAACCATTGAAGACAGAGTTACAATGTCCCCAGATGCTTGGGACAAACCAGCATGAAGTCTGCCACAGTAAATCATGATGCTAATTTTAATGTATTTCAAAATGTTAGCAAAAATCATGGATATCTCTGCACAAGCTGAGGTGAATTATTTAGGTATTCAAAAGATTTTTTGAGACGAGCCCTCACAAGGAGCTATTAAGGAGAGCTTAGTGGGTTACCTTGAGGTAAGAGGCAAAAGTTCTTTCATGGATTGAAAACAAACTATGACATAAAAATCAAAGAGCTGTGATAAAAAGTCCAATTCTCAGCATGGAAAGAGGTTAATAGTGGGAGGTGCTCCGGGGACTGATCCCAGGACAAGCATTGTTAAAGAGATGTAAAAGGCAATGTTTGTTCAAAGAACAAAATATCCCCTCTCCCCCATCTTCTTTTTAGGTCACTCAGGTCTGGGGAAGATGACAAGAAATTAATTTAAGAGAGACCTCAGAGAAGGATGCAAGTGAGCCGTACAGTGGCAAAAAAAAAAATCCTGCTAAGGACTGCACACACAACAAGAGGCTTTGGGAAGAGCAATTGGAATTGTTCACATCCAAACGAATTGTATCCTCTCTGAGATGAAAGAAGATGTTGGCTGCTGTGGGGAGCCAGCATAAGATACGTGTTCAATGCACAGCGATCATCAAAGGGCTGGATGAAATGTAAAGCTGTTTGGAGAGATATTGTATTTCCTCCCTTGTTTTCTAACAGCAGCTGCATGTTTTTGCCCTGGGAAACATCATCACATGGGAGCAGCACTGTAAGGAAAGCATTGTAGACATAGAGAAGGGCCAAAGGAGGTAAGGAAAAGAAAGAATTTCTGCAGATAAGGAGGGAGGTTTAGTCATCCATAGGAAAAATGTCAATGCCAGCGTGTCACCCTCTTGCAGGGGCATCCAGATGGTGGAAGCGCAAAAGAAAGAAAAGGTAAAGAACTGAAAAGTGCTCTTGTTGTTTTGGGGAGTTGGGGTTTTTGTTTTTGGTTTTTTTTTTTTTTTATGTTTTTTAAATTTTGTTTATGTGAAAGCAAACAGGCTGAAATCCCAGAGAAGTCAGCTGAGCTGTGTGTGAGTGAGCTCCTGGGTTCAACAGCTCAAGAATAAAGATATTCAGGTCAATCAGCTGCTCTGTTTGTCCTTTTCAACATTAAGTGGAGAAAAGGTCACTTGAGCAAATTAAGAAGACAACGAAGTAAATAAAAGAAAACAATTTTCCTTTTTAAATATAACTAACCTGTGCCATTTCCAGCTGCTTGTTAGCTTTGAGGCAAAGAACAACAAGAGTTTCCTGTATTGCTCTGAGGAAGAAAGCACGGGCAGCAGCGACAACCCAAAACCTCAGAACAGTGGGCACATAAAGTCACTTCTCATTTTGTTACTTCTGCACCCACAGCATGGAAATGGGACAATGCTTTTCTTGGAGAGGACACATCCCGGTCTGAAGACTGGAATTTCCTGGAACAGCGGGGAAATTGGGAAGGAAATTGCCCAGGTGATTCAAAGAGATGACGTACCCTGAGCTGCACTTCTGAACAGAGCCAAAATTGACCTGTAGTTCGTGCAAGGGGCAGAGACCCACAGAATCCATGTAACCCAAATAACCCTCACAGCCTATAGAACCCTTATAACACAAATTACCTGGATAATAACCCCTATAACCCAAATAACCCCTATAACCCATGTAACTCCTATAACCCCTATAGCCCATGTGACCCATATAACCCCTTTAGCCCATATAACCCACATAACCTGGATAACCCAAATAACCCCTATAGTCTGTATAACCCTTACAACACAAATAACCTGGATAACCCAAATAATCCACATCACCCATGTAACTCCCATAAGCCCTAGAGCCCCTATAGCTCAGAAAACCCCTTTAGCCCATATAAGCCACATAACCCAAATCACCCCTGTAGTCTGTATAACCCTTATAACACAAATAACCCATAGAACCCCTACAGCCCATATAACCCATATATCCCAAATAACCTCTACACCCTATATAACCCCTATAGCCCGTATAACCCATATACCCCATATAACCCCGACAAATCCTATAACCCAAATAACTTCCCCACCTTCTGACTCTGCTCCAAACTTCCCCTGTGTGCTCCACAACACCGTTTTAACAGGAGATGTTGTCCTGAGGGATTTGTATCCATGAGGGAACACTTGTGACGTGAACTTTTAGAATTAACTTCTCAGCTGTGAGATTTAAGGTCTTTTAAAGCCTGTCAGAGACCCCAGGTGCCCAAGAGAGTTAGAAATCAGATCTCAGAGGTGGTGTTGCACAGCTCTTCTCCATGAGCTTCCGAATTCCACCACCTCCCTGCCCCTCCTTCTCCTCCAGAGTTTTAATCTGGCATGGGAAAAGTCTTAAAAACTCCTTTGAGCAAGGACAGTGTGCAACTGAGTCAGCAACAAGACAGTGACTCTTGCTTGCCTTTCTCACACTAATGGGGGATGAATCCCTGCATATCTGCAGGTGGAGCAGAGCTTTTCTCTTTCTTCAGCTTCTTCCACAAAAATCCCCAAGCTTTTCACAAATATTAAAGGTTGGATGAGTTATTCTTTGCTCAATGTGAATGCACTCAAGTCGATGGCATTACTCACGGAAGGAAGGCTCCTGACTGTAAGTGTAGATATCCCAATACAATTTATTAATTTTGCTTTACAGTGCATTTGTGAGGCTTAACAGATGGGAATATTGACATTAGAAGTTCATGTGATTGGCTCAAGGTCAGAAAGTGACAGGACTGGGAACTTCGCCAAAACCTTGATTTTCTTTTCTCTCGTTTCAGGCACGAGATTTAAAAATCCAGAAACCAGCAGCACCAGCAAGTCCAGAACTCTTCAGTTTGCAGAAAGAAACTGCCAGACTGAAGGAACAGCCCCTCAGTGGCAGGGAAGGCAGTCAGGCTGAGCATGGGGAGGATGTGGAGCAAGGATATTGAGGAGTTGGGAAGAGGGAGGAGAGAAAGTCAGGTGCTGATGTTTTCCTTATTTCACCCCCAACGCTTGAAAAAAGGCTGAGAACGTGCTTGGGATGATTGTCAGGGCAATGCGTTCTTCTGTTTGCTTGCTTAAAAACTGTATTTTAGAACAAACATTGGTTTTTAAAGGCTCTAAAGAGATGGAAGAATCCTCTTTGCTCTTAGCAGGAGACATCACACTATCATGTTTGACCCTTTTAGGCTGAAAAGAAACTCCCTGAAGGGACAAATCCCTATTTGAGTCTGGGAAATCACCTAATTATGGGGGTCTGCACAAGCCTAAGAATTCCCTAGGATCCCACAAAGGCTTCCTGTGGTATCTTTTGGTTCAAGAAGGCACCACGATCTCATGCTCACTCCTCCCTCATCTCTCACCTTTCCCTCTCCATTCCTCTCTTCTAACAGGATAAAATTCAAACCTCTCAAAGAGTACTTTTCTCCCCACTCCTCGAAGGCTTTCTTGCATCTGCCTTGATACTCCAGCCACCACTTGCATCCTGCATCATCTCTATCCTAAATGGTTTGGGAACTCTATGGGACCTGCTCAAACACCTGCTCTGGGGGGTGAGGAGAGATAATTAGAGATAATTTTTCTAATGACCAATTGGTAGCTGATAAGGCAAAGCAAACAGAGTAGGGGTGGTGTCCACGAGCCCTCACCGAGCCATGGCTGCAGGAATTGCCCCAGATGAACAATCCATTCATCTCCAACTCGCCAGGCTCCTGCTCAGACCTTCATCCTCCCCGTGGGAGACCCAGAAGGTCCCTGAGTTCCTGCTCAGACCTTCATCCTCCCCGTGGGAGACCCAGAAGGTCCCTGAGTTCCTGCTCAGACCTTCATCCTCCCCGTGGGAGACCCAGAAGGTCCCTGAGTTCCTGCTCAGACCTTCATCCTCCCCGTGGGAGACCCAGAAGGTCCCTGAGTTCCTGCTCAGACCTTCATCCTCCCCGTGGGAGACCCAGAAGGTCCCTGAGTTCCTGCTCAGACCTTCATCCTGCCCATGTGAGACCCAGAAGGTCCTGCTCCCATCATGTGCCAGGCTTCCCTCTTGTCTCCAGTGGCACCAGGGCCAGGTTGTCATTTCACCGAGCGGCAGCGAACAGAAGGACCCGAATGTAGCTGAGAAAAATCCTCAGTCTGGCATTAATCACCTGCTTGGAGCTGGCGGCAGGCAGTGACATTTTCTTAGTGGCACACAACCAGACATCTGCTGAACGAGCCAGCAGCTCGATCCACGGGGAGGCAGCTGCCTTTTTGTCTCCTCCCTGTAGGAAAGGAAAGGTCGTGGCAGTCCCAGGGAGGTAGGGAAGGAAAGGTTACCCGTGGAGCCAGGGTGGGGACACTCACCACACGTGGAGGTAAATCAATGCCACCTCAAAGCTGTTGGGAGAATTAGATTTAATTAGAGAAGATAAGGAATGTGAATGGCTCTCCAAAGGAAACAAACGTGGGAAATCAGGATCATGGAGACCACGAGACTGCTCAGGAAGCTTCAGCTGCATCAAGGCTGTCAACAACAGCGTGGAAAGAAAATTCACCCAGAGCAGGAAAGTCCATCCTGTGCTTCTGGTGATGGATTCTGAAATGACCTCTCTGCTGCACTGTCAGATGCAAAATATGAATCTAATCGAACTATGGATCTGAGCCAGCACAGTAATTCACCTGTTTCTGAGGCTGCACTGCAAAATACATTTCTCTGAAATATAACACTGATCAAAAATAAAATAAGAATAGGCAGACAGATTTTCTATTGGAAAATGCTGATTTATTGAAACCAAGATGTTTAATAGGGATACATCGATTTCTTAAAAAATTTTGAGGACTTTCATTAAAAGTTACAAGATGCAAGGTGGGACAAAGCAGGAAGCCAAATTTAACTCCTTCCTGTCGTTTAAGCTGAGCCTGAAGAATAACATCTAAATGAGAGCTTTGAAGGGGGTTGGAAAAATGCTGATTTTTCATTTCCTACTCCAGATCACTGAATCTCACTTGCACATTGGCGAACTTGTGATCACATCACATTTAACACTTCTGTAGTAACTTCAGCTGAAAAGACACAGAAGGCTTCATCTTCTGGAGGGTGACGAAGATGAGGGAGGGACTGGAGCATCTCTTATGAGGAAAGGCTGAAGGAGCTGGGGCTGTTCAGCCTCGAGAAGAGACAACTGAGAGGGGACCTCGTTAATGTGTATAAATACTGAAAGTGGGTGCCAGGAGCATGGAGGAGGCTCTGCTCCGTGGGGCCCAGCCATGGCACCAGAGGAACGGGCAGGAACTGCTGCCCAGGAAGTTCCACCTGAACATGGGCAAGAATTTCTTCCCTGTGCAATGACCAAGCCCTGGAACAGCGTGTCCAGAGAGGGAGTGGAGTCTCCCTCACTGGGGATATTCCAGATCCCTCTGGACACACTCCTGTGCTCTGGGATGGCTCTGCTGGAGCAGGGAGGTGGCACCAGATGACCCCCTGTGATCCTTCCAACCTGACCCATCCTGTCATTCTGACCTGGGGGAAAAACCCTACAAAAAGTGCTATAAATGTTGTAAATCCTGTTTGCCAGGGCTGGCTGAAAGGCCCCTGTTGCTTTGAGGGTGCTGGTGCTGTGCAGGTTCCTCACAACAAGAATGGGGGTGGCACGTAGTGACACAAAGTCTTTCCATCCTCGGGCTTTTCCTAAAATCAATGTGGGATGTCAGCCGACCTGACACGCTTTGCTAAAGAAGACTCTTTCATGTCAGCTCCTGTTTTTACATCATCCAATCTTAGTTTTGATTTTCAAGGGACCTTCCTGTTGATTATTTTTTTAATCACAGATACATATCATGCCAAACGTCAGCCCTAGCCAAAGAAAACCTTTTCCCTGGCAGGGTCTGTGTATTTCTATCACTCTTGCTCTGTTGAACTGATCAGATTAGATAGGATGGGGCCAAGATTTCTCTTGGCTCTGGTGCTCTCACATCATTCAGTGCACCGCTGGGAAGGGAGCGTGAGGGACGGGGAGCAGAGCGTGCCAGAGGAAAGCTGCTACCTCCAGGATGGCCTGAGAGGGTTTTAATGAAAATCAGCACCGTCCCACAGGCTGGGTGCAACCCTAACAACCTCTAGAGAAGATTCTGTCTTTACAGCATTCCTCTCTTCCTTCACAAGCTGGATAAAATATAAAATATATAATATGGACAGGGAGGCAAAAGAGGGTTTCTTTATGAGCAGCCGTGTTCAAGGGGCAGGAGAGGGATGATGATCCAGTAGCTGGGAGCAACACTTTGCTGGGCAGCTGGGCACAAAAGAGTGACAAATGTCACTATCCATTTCGATTACATGAGGGATTTGGGGACTTGGAAAGTTAAAACTTGGCTGGTACAAATTAAAATTTGGCTGCTGCAACAGCATTGCCAGAGCCTGTTCTCAGGAGCAGAGGAAGCATTTCCTTGGTAGTTGCAGTTGGTCAAGACTTTGATGTTCTCTCTAATTTCAAAAAGGGTAAAATGGAGAGTCAGGTGTCATTTAAAGCCAGATGAACCACAAACACATGAGAATGAGACCTCATATTCCCACCCATGAACAATATATGCATAAGTAAGTGTGTGTATATATAACTTACTTTATATATAGTTATACATATTAAAAAAAATATATAGGAATCAGAGAGGTGAAAACCTTGGATAGATTTCAGACTCCTGGCTGCTTTCCAACAACACTTTAGAAATACAGTACTAAATTTACATTGGTTTCAGTAATGCAAGCCTAGAATTTCCCCCTGGAGATCCCATCTGCTCCTCACTTACACGAATCCCCCAAACTGGAGAACAGCAGGGCAGACATCCTATTAAATCACTGGTTTTATCATGCCCATTCAGTTTTTTCCCTGGATCGGATGATCTGCCAGGGCAGAATGCTGCATCATTTGCTTCATCAAAATGTACAGCGTGGTGTGCAGTAATCCAGGCAGCAGGGAGGTGTCAGGCACAGTGGCTGCTTCCTGGAGGATGCAACCCCTGTAGAGCTGTAACTGCGGAGTTCTGGGAGATGGCTCACACTGGGATCTCTCCCTGATATCCAGGCATTAGAAAATTAACTATTCAGACTAGTTGGGGATGGGGGAGGAAGTAGCTTAGAAGTTTTCTTGGAAGTTAGCGGAGGGAGAATAAACTCGTGGAAAAAGTGAGTCAGGGATGAGACATGGCCAGGCTTCCAGAGAAATGGGAAAAACAGGGGAGACCAAGGTGATGTGACCTTCCAGTGTCTGAAGGGCTGGAGAGGGACTTTTTACAACGACACAGAGTGACAGGACGAGGGGGAATGGGTTTTAAAATGAAAAAAAGGTAGATTTAGGTTAAATAATGGGAAGAAATCCTTCCCTGTGAGGGTGGGAGGCCCTAGCCCAGGGGGCCCAGAGCAGCTGTGGCTGCCCCTGGATCCCTGGCAGTGCCCAAGGCCAGGTTGGACATTGGGGCTGGGAGCAGCCTGGGACAGTGGGAGGTGTCCCTGCCATGGCAGGGGTGGGATGGGATGAGTTTTAAGGTCCCTTCCAACCCAAATGATTCATTGATTCTGTGATCAATACAAGGCTTAGGTGACAGGAGCTCATTCATGGACCACACAGTTTCTTACGGACTGCCTAAATAATTGCTCATTTTATCCCATGACTATTACAAGTCATCCCAAAACATTTTCCAAACAAAAGCCTAATCTAAACTGCTATTAAAACACCGTGTGCTTGGCACCCTGCACAGCCAAGAGCAAAGCAGAAAGAATCAAAAGACGGCAAATCATTGTCTCTGCACGGCCTGGAGAGGACACCACAGCAGGGCAGGGATGCTCGGGGTGGTGGAGACGGAAACACCGATTCTGCCAAAGAGCCGGACATCAAAACAGCGCGGATGGAAAGGAGAATCCTTTCAAATCCTGGCACAAAGGGCCGTTTTTCCTGGAGCAGGAGGCCGGGGGACGGCGGGAGGCGATGCCGTGCCTGGGCTCAGGGGGGCGGGTGCGCTCCGCGCTGGGGCTCGGGCTCGGGAACGGCTCCGGCTCGGGCTCGGGCACGGCTGGGGCTCGGGCACGGCTCCGGCTCGGGCTCGGGCACGGCTCCGGCTCGGGCACGGCTCCGGTTCGGGCATGGCTCGGGCTCGGGCTGTGTGCCCCGCTCGCTCTTGCCGGCACCGGAGAGCGGCTCCAGCCTCCAGGCAAGGCTTCACCTGAGCGGAAAAGGCCACAGGTTTCTTGTTCTGGATGCCCGCACCCAGGGGATTTACACAGCCTCACAGCCCAGCCCTCCGCTCGCTCCGCGGGGCTCTCGGCAGCTGCCGGCGAGGGTTCAGTTTTCTTCCAGCATCTCTTTTCCAGTTTGGTTCCTCAGTTCACCTCAGGAACTCACTTTTTCCCTGGAGGAGGTGGAGGAGATCGGGTCCCTGGCAGCCAGGGCTGGCACACCACCGGTGCCCCGAAGTCGTATCTCCCTTGTCATAGCTTCTGGCAAAATCCATAAAACTGCCTGAAGTAATCCAAAGGCACAACAATTAGAAATGCAATGTGTGAAGAGCTCAGAGTGTCCCCACCGAAGCCCAGCTCTGTTTGCTGCCCTGCCACACGTTGATGTCTGACCTTGACCAAGTTGGGTTACCTTCTCCTTGTCTTCAATAAAATCTGCCTCGTAAAATCTGGATAATAGCATTAAACTTATCTACATCAGATGAAGGTTTTGATGCTTAATCAATAAAGATTTGTAAAAAGCTCTGAGATCCTCTTAAAAAAGGAAATGTCCACAAAAGGATTCAGCATAAGCCAAGACTAATGAGTGAGTGAGAGGAGGTACAAGCTGCTCCACTGCCAGGTCGGTGCTGGGGGTTGAAGCACACCAGGGAAAGGCAGCCTTGGCCATGCCACGGGAAAAGAGGGAAGTTTTGAGATCCAAAGGGCTCAGCTGGAAGTGGATGCCAAGCTGGAAGTGCCAGCCTTGCACCAAGCATGGGCCTCTACTTTTGACTGGGCTTGGATCAGCTGCTTTTAATTTCTGAGACACCAAAGACAATTTATGTCCATATTCACATTTCACCCCTTCTTTTCTCTCCTTTGCCCCCTCAAGCTCTGGCAGTTTGCTGTAGAGTCAAGTGAATTATTTCTCTGGCAGCAAAAGAGCACCCCCAAAGCTTGATGCAGTGCTGGGTGATCACCAGAATAGAATGTATATAAGAATATATAAATATTGTGTTTACTCAAGCACATTTTGAGAGCTATCCCTAATTTTTTAACTTTGAAAATAACAAGGAACTGCAGAAAAGGAAAGACCTTCAGGTCTGAAATCCAAGCAGAGAAAAAAAATCTGCAGAGCAAAGTCTATTTTTATGGTGTCTCTTGTCTGAGCAGAATTAGGAAATCTCAAGGCAGATACCAACCTGCTGAGAGCGACTTCAGCTCGTTCTGAGAGACTCTGCTGAATTTATACTACAGAGAGCTTCTAATTAAAGCGATCTGGATTTAACCTCATCTTCCAGACCTTCCTTTGGGATGCCCATGTCTCCTGTCCCTGGGTGCCACCCCGGCATGGCTGTGGTCAGTGGTCAGTGGTCAGTTGCCAGCCTTGGATGACCATCAGTCAGGTGCTTCTGTTCAAGAACAATTTCCCTCTGCAACATTTCACTCCAGTGTTTTCTTGGAGGTGTAGAACAGCCAGGTGATGTCCTGTTCCTCTCAAAAACGAGTCCTGGGTCTGCCCAACCTTCCTGCCAGAGCCAGGGAAGCTCTGCACACTCTAATTCCCAAAGATGAGCTGGGGATTCACATGTTACTTACTGAGGTATTACATGGAATTTTAATAGGCCTTTAACAGGGCTCCTGTGAGTTCCACAGCTGATCCAAACAGGATCTCTGCTCCAAGGCCTAATCCCCTCACAGCCTAAAAGGATCTCCTTCAGAGAAATTGTTTTGTCTTCAGGCAGTGCCGCAAAGCAAGAGGAAAAAAGGGGTGGACAGAAAGAAAAGAGAGGCGAGTTTAAAGAAAAAGTTATCTGAAAAGGGAAAAGTGATGTTAATGCAGGTAGAAAATGCTAGAAAGATTAAAAAAAAAGAAGTATACAGCTTTTTTTTTTTTTAATCTCACTAGTTAGCACTTTATGTCAAAATCCCCTCATCTTAACAATCACTAGAACTGAGTGAATAATTTAAAAGGAATAATTTATTCAAAGAACGTGGCATACTGATGCATATCCACATATTGTCTGAAGAGATCACAAAGTTCTCCAAATTTCATATGTTATTCAGATCTATTTGCCAGTTCCTGCAGCTGACAACTCTTTGCTTCCAGATACTTTGTGACTTAACCCATGAAAGGAAATAATTTATTCTAAGCACAGATTCCTTTTGTTTGTATACAAACCCTCCAAAATAAATTGTTATTTCAGTAGCCACTCAAGTTATGCTGCTGTACAGTCAGGAGTGTCTCATAAGGACTCTACTGATTTTCTTTTCCTCATTCAGAGGTTAAGTATCTGAATTTTGTGTGCTACATGCATGCATGCACTTGCCCACATAAAATTGAACGGAGCAACTGCATTTTTCACTCACAGAGCTCTCAAATCCAGCCAAGAATTCAGACAAAATCTTGTCATCAGTGCTTAAAGGTGGCACGGCTGTCAGCTCTAGGAGGTGAACAGGCAGCAGAGATCTGTGCTCATGCTCCTTCTTTCTTCACAGTTCTAAACCAAGCTGATGGAGCTGGTGCAGCAGCAGGGCAGCTGTTTGGATGAACAGATGTCATTCCCACATTTTCCAGGGCTCAGGAGCCGGGAGCTTTGCTCTGATGATCAGGCCACTTGTCCAGACATCTTAGGCACGGCAGTGTCTGCACGCACTGCAAACGAAGACATTTCAGTTAAAAGGAGAGTTAGAAGAGCGGTAATTGAGCTGAGCCCACAGGAGAAGTCTTGGATCTGAATAAAAATGCACACCTGGCTCAGGTCTGGCCTGAAAGTGATGTGCTGCACCCCTCACACTCATAGGTTGCTTTCATGGCTCCTGCTCTTGCCTGTGGTGCCACAGAGGAGCATTCCCAGCTGATTCCCCCTCCTGGCAGTGCAGCTCCAGCACGGCAGAGCTGGTGTTTCTGGGGCTTTTAGGACTGGTAAAATGCACAGATGACAACTTGGGATAGAGTTGAAACTCCCTTAGGGATCATTCACACATTAAAATAAAGTGGGGCAGCTTGATTTGTTGGATTAACCCACTCACAAATCCGTGGCTGAAAGGTTTATTCTGTAGGGAGAAATAACCAAACTGAGTGCACTTGTCCAGAATTCTTTGTACAGCAAGAAACCTGCAAACGAACCCACCCCAAACGAACCCCACTGTAAGAACTCAGGTCAAAAATAAGCTGAGAAGTTCCCTGGTGTCAGGAGAGCCATGACTTTTATTTGGCAGGCAGTGGAAGAAGAGAAGGTGAGCGATTCAGGAGCCTGTGAACTGAGTATGGGCTTTTCATTGAGAGGAGCACCAAAACTTAATGAAATCAGTCAGGGCCTTTTTTTTCTGGCTTTGGTGGCCTTTGGAGGAGGCTCTGATTCAGGCACCCCGAGCTGCAGGGTACAACCACACCCTTGATCTCGGGGCTGGATGTTAACCAGCACTTCTGGCACACTGCCAGGAATTTGGGCATCATTTCTGAGTCAGTTTTTGTTCTGAGACTGGCTTGAGCTTTGAACTCCAGCCTCAGGGCAGTGCATAGAGATAATGGATTTCCCTTCATCTGACAGAGATTGCTGCTCGTTTTCTGGCTGCTGAGGTATTTGGTTGCTACAGTGGCCAGCCATAATGCTTACAGATTGCAGCTCTCCTGTACATGCCCAAAAAGACTCTGTCTAAAGCTGTTTTGGAGTGTTACTATGATCCGTGGGCTTGGTTTTGTTTTTCTGGAGCTAAAACCAGTTATAAAACTAGCCCAGCTTCCTAAATAACCACATTTAAATATAACCAAATTTTAAAAAGTGCAGAAAAATCTCTATGATTGTCATATTATTCCCACTGGCATTTCTAAACAGAAATGGATGTACACTTTCTGTTTGGAAATTCCAGTTTATAACACAAAAACCCCAAGCTGGGACAAAGGCCAGCATTGGTGTGGCATGCATCATCTGTCTTGATCATCCAATACCTATGTCCCCACCCAATGCACATTTTTTTTTGTTCATGGTAGTGGTTAAAAAGTTGAATGTTCAATTTACAACTTCTTTTTCTTTAGAAGAATTTGCTAGAAATACACAAATTATTCCTCTGCTATCCTAATTCAGATGCCACTTGATCTTTTCACTTCTCCACATTCTGATGCCTCAAAGAAAACTTCTGTTAGAACAAGAACAGCAACTCTGGAGGTGATCTTGGCCATTGGAGTGGATGAGGAAGGAAGGGAGCAGAAGAGGGAGGCTGAAAATAGACTGAGCTGTCCCTGCTGCTGCAAGAGAACAATGTGCTTTGTCAGAAACATGGAGCTGTGTTCTATTTTCATAAGGGCCACGACCATCATAGGCAGTAGACTTGATTTCTTCTGACTTGCAGGAAGACTGGAAAATAAAGGAAACCCAAAAAACCTCCCTCACCACAACCAGCAATTGGTTGGTGTAAAATAGTGTTTGAAAAGAAAATTAGCAACAGCAGCAGAGAGAGGTGGCCCATAGACACTCCTGTTCATCCACTGCCTAAAAAGAGAAAAAAAAAGGAAAAAGAAAACCCTAACAAAAAGCCAATAAAACTTCCCCAAGCTGCCAACACATTCCACTAAGCATAATTTCTTGCCTGAAGTGAACACGAGATGGATATTCACTGTGTGTCATCACCTTCCCATCAGCCCTTCCTCCGTCTGGCAGAACGTCTCAGGGCCCAGGGACCAGGAGTGACACGTCCCAACAGCTGTTGTATTGATTTTAATTCCAAGTCAAGCTCTCCGTTACATACCTGATCCTACTGTAATATTAATTACAGAGCCTCCCTGGGCTCCAGCCCCGCTCTGCCATCCTTTATCAAAATGCAGCCACGCGAGGGGCTGTCGCTTCCAATCCATTTTTCATTAGCACGAGTGACCAGCCCCGTGTTCAGCATCTCTGGGTTCGGGGTGACATTGGTTAAACGCTGCCTGGTAGATCGTAAATCACTGCAGTGTTCAAAGAATTCCTACTCCGAGCAGCAGGGAGCTAATCTGTGTCTGCAGGTTTTTAATTGAGTAAAACAAACGAGGATGAAACCCTCTTTAGGTGCACTCGAGGCCTTTCCTCTGGATTAAAACGAGCTGGAACCTCTCCCTCTGGGACCATGTGCTGGCTACTGAGGGAGGGCGAGATCAGCTGAGAGGGGGCAGATTGCAATAATCCTCTTTCTGTCCATCACCTCTGCCTTTCAAAGGAGCAGCAGATGGTTTGGGATGGAGTAGGAGCAGCACCAAGAAAGTTAGCAGACATTTCTGAGGAGGCAGGCAGTCCCCAGCACTGAGCTCCAGGGATCCCTTCACGACCTTTCTGGGAGTCCTTGTCCCCGCAGCCCTGAGTCCCCCAAGGACGTGTGGGCATTTTTCATCCTGAATATGAAAGCAGTGCACAGGGACTTTCATGTTAGGAACTAAAAAAACTGGGCCAGCTCCACTGTCCAGAAGATGAAGAACTAATGGAGTTGTGTAAGTGCCCCAAAATTGGGAGAACGGGGCCACCCAGCTCCTCTTGTGCCTTTGAGTGATCACCCTGAGTCCCTGCACACATCTGAAATACAACTCATGGATTTCTCTCTGGGCTCAGGTCTAGACTTGCATGGCCTTGCTGAAAAAAGATATTGCTGGAGTGGACAAGGTCGGAGGAGGGCAAGGTTTAGATGCAGAGAAATAGGCAGAGCTTGGCTCAAGTAAGGGTGGGGATAAAGCCCTTATTTAGGGGAAAAAAATGACCAAGTTGCTCTATCGTGCACTTTCAAATTGATATTTAGAGCAGGAATTAAAGCTGTGTTCCTCACCTGCCATCCTGCATTGCCAGAGCCACTGTTTCACTAACAGGGCCTGCCAGATCCAGACTCTGAGAGAACAGCAGGAGACGGTTTCCAAAAAGTTTTAACCAATGTAGTTGGGCAAAGCCTTTTTCCTCCACTCTGGAAGGAGATTCTCAGAATAATGAAGTCATAGATCAGCCAGGTTTGTTGGATTTTTCTTTAGACTTGTTGTGTCTGCATAATATAGAGCAGTAGGTGGTGCAAGAAATAAATACGTTTGGCTTTCTAAATATCTTTTGATATTAATGTGGACCAGAATGATGCCATGTGGGGAACCCTGGGCATATTTCCCAAGTGGGTAAGATGCAGTTTTAAGACAGGAAATTACGAGAGTAGTTTGCTTTATTTTAAGCCTCGAATTCCATGTTCAGAGATGCGTAGCACAGCTCCTTTTTATGATATAATTAATCATCATTCCATTCAATGGAGTAAGAGGATCTAATGGGATATATTGTCCCATTTTAATGATAAGCACGTCAGATAACATAAATAGGTCAATTGACGTAATTGCAGTAAATACAGAAAAAAAACCCCTCGATATTTCGAGATGAATTATGCAATTTACATAATTATGGCTAAAAATGGCATATCACCACTAAGAGTGCTCATCCAGCCCTACCCTCTGCCTTCCTCCCTCCCGTTTGGCAGGGATGCTCTGCTAGACGATGTCAGATGTGACTGGAGATTTCTCCAGGTTCTCCAGCTTGGTCAGGGCGGCTCAGTGTTGTTTGGACAGGAGCATTTGCCTGACTCAGGGGGTGCAGGAGAATTGCAGCCTGCCCAGCCCTGCCCCACCGGGGTCTGTGCAGGCTGCAGCTCTGCAGGGCATGCAGGAGGCACGAGGGAGGATGGAAATGAGGGAAGGCACCGGGCTCAGCCTCTGCTCAGCCTCTCCTGGCACTGCAGAGCACTTGGAAGGTTTTATTTTCCCCAGCCACGTTGCCTGCACTGATGGGGGATGAAGGAAGGTGATGCCACAGAAGCACAGAGCAGCCCGTGGGACTCTGTCTTCTCTTCACAGGGCAAAGGTTTCTGCAGGAAGAAGCAATGCAGTCAGGTTAAAACGTTAATTTGTTGTACATTTAAAAAGATAAATATTCAAATGGCTGACCCCAAGGTGCCTGGCAGGAAAGATTTCACTGAGTCTACTTTGTGGACAGCATTCAGGCAGATTTGGCAAACTTGGGGTGCTGCCAGCCTGGTCCCCCCCTCCTGCCCTGTTTGTTCCTTGATAGTTTCATTAATCCTAAGGTTTTTCCCAACCTAAATGATTTGCAGCTGGTTACAGACCCAAGATCTCCCAGAAGAAACAGGAAAAATTCTGCCCCAGACTTCAGTGTCTCTGCTCAGGTGAAACCGCCTTGCACAGAACAGGGAGAAAAAGGCTGGGGAGTCTCTCTGTGCTGACTTTTATTAGGACAAATATTTGCTGTGGTAACTTCCCCCAAGTTATTCCACATGTCAGTGGAACAGTGCCCACATGCAACACCTCCAGTACTGTTAAACCTGGGTTTGCCTCCTTCTCCTGCCTGGCTCACACAAAGAGGATTGAGCCCCGTGGATGTATTTTAGCTCCAGTGCATCCTTACCTCCAGAAATCCAGGTTCTGCTCTAACGGGGAAGCTGAAATTTATTACCTGTGTAAGGATGAGGATAACGTGATCCAGATCTCGGACTATTCAGAGAATTAGTCATTTGGGGGAACAAAATAACCTAAATCACGTTTAAAGTTTGGGCAGACAGGCTGACACAGGTCTGCTCTTGCAGCACGTACCGCTGGATTCTCCCTGCTGGGGGAGGACAGGGGGTGATGGGGGTGGGATCCATCCCCCCGCCCTGCCTGCAGCTCCTTTTGACTTTCTGCTGCTCCCGCCAGTCTCTGGGCATGTCCTTGCTCAGTTAGCTGTGCACAGAAAGCCATTTCCACTGCCCCTGTGCGTTTTACCCAGCCACGGCTGAGAGTCAGGAGAGAGAACTCCAGCTGCTGGAGTGCACAATTTGCTCTTAGCTACAGCCCAGTAATTGAAAACTGTCATTCTGCGGGAAAATGGCAACGGGAGCAAGAGCAGGAGCAGGCTGGAGTTTGTCACGCCGCATCTGGAGATTCTGTAACTGGTTTCAGCTGAACTTTTCCCCCTCTGGGCTCTGATAGCTTGGCTGCTATTTACCAGCCCCTCGGAGAATTGCTTCAGTTATTTTGTTATTGAAATACTTTGGAGGTTGTCGTGGTTGTTTACACTTTCTCTTGTTCCAGGGCCAAGGCAGGGGAAGGGAGGGAGGTGTGGATGGGTTTGAGGACAGGGAATATTGGGCTGGTTCAAGATCCCTGGGAACTATTTACGGGTGTGAGGGGGCAGAGCAAGGGGGAACGGCTTCAAACTGAGGGTAGGTTTAGATTAGATGTTAGATATTTATTGGATATTAGGAAAAGAATCTTCCCTGTGAGGGTGGGCAGGCCCTGGCACAGGGTGCCCAGAGCAGCTGTGGCTGCCCTGGATCCCTGGCAGTGCCCAAGGCCAGGCTGGACATTGGGGCTGGGAGCAGCCTGGGACAGTGGGAGGTGTCCCTGCCCATGGCAGGGGATGGGACTGGATGGGCTTGAAGGTCCCTTCCAACCCAAACCACTCCAGGATTCTACAGTTCCATGATTCTTCATTTGTTTCTCAGTACAAAGACAGAGGGACATTGGAGGGATCAACAGCAGCTGGTTAAACCCACTATAGACAGCATCCACAAATTAAAAGTTCCTAATTCCAAGCTGAGATGGAGCAGGATTAGTTTTGTTCTTTTTAAAAATAACCCGGGGGATGTGGTTGTTTTGCTGCTTTTTTTTCCCCAATTTTTGTCAGGAATTTTGTTTCACAGCAAAGTTTGACTTCAATAATTTATTTATTTTTTTTTTAAGGGAAAGAAAATGGCAAAACTTTAAAACTGGAACAACTTTCCTACCTTTAAAGCTAAGTAGCAACCTGTCTGGAGAGCTGCCAAGCCCTGATGGCAAATGCCAGGTGATGTCTGTTCAATTCCATACAACACTCGTGATAATGTCATTTCTCCACGTTGAAGTGTTAATCATAATTGACATTTCTTACAATTTTTTTTCCATTTTTCATTAAAAAGCAGAAATTTATTATCTAATCCAGGTTTTTATACAGACACTTATTTCAAAAGAAAAAAAATACCAAAAAAGAGTGAGGAAAGAGCTACATACTTATTAGTTCTCAGTGACCCCAAGCCTGGCTGGAGGTGACTGCTGGGATGCAATAAAAGGCTTTGGGCTGAGACTCTCACCTTAAATCCCTTCAGCACCATCTGGGGAGGGGGAGGAAAGAGGGAGCTGGAGATGTGTTCCCATTTAAAACAGCGGGGTTTGGTGCGAGGAAGAAGGTAAGCAAGGAACATAAGCCCCATGTACAAAACCTGCTCAAACCCTGCAATTTTCAAACCAGGACAGTTAAAGCTTCTGGCCCAGCACGGGAACAGACTGAGGTTGGTTACAAGGAGCTGTGGGCTGGGAGCAGCTTTCGAATTATCAGAAATATCCCTTCTAGGCCAGATGTGTCAAACCCTGGGCTGCTGCAGTTCCGTTCGTGTTGGGTTTTTTTCTATCCCTCAACAACTGTTTTCTCCTTGCTGTAGTCAAAATAAGCTTCTCAGAGCACACTTGTGGCAGGCAGGACTGGGATCAACAGGTTGCCTTCTGAAGTGTCATTCAGTGTGGAGGAGAGATGTGGCTGCTGACGTGCGATAGCTCTTCTCCTCTGATGGGAGGAAAAGGCCTCCCCATCTTGCTGAGCAAGGATCAGGGAGAAGAGGTTTGTACAGCCTGTAAAAGTCCCCTATCTCAAGAGCTGCTGTCTGCCAGTTTTGTCATCCCCAATCCCAAATCTTGCTGCCAGGAGTAAGGATTGCTTTTGCTGCTGCAGCTAGTGTCCCCAAGCAGGTGAGGTTTTTTCCTCTATGAACACTCCTCTCCCCCACACCTGAAGTGGCTCTTTTGCCCTCCAGTGGGGCAGTCAGTAAATTCTGCAATTAGGGGACACAGGCAAGGCACAGGGAAAGGCCGTGGCAGGAGCCTGGGAGGAACAGAAGGTGATGCACTGTGACAGATGCTCTTTTGGATGCTGTTTGTTAACCTTTTTTGATGCTGTTTGTTAAACACGCTGCCACTTCCTTTTGTCCAATTCCCCAGCTCCCCTGTGTGCTCCTGGCATCTGCAGGGCCCGGGGAAGAAAACTTTCCCAGAGATGGAGAGGAGAGAAGGGCTCCTGCACTCACCTCTGACCATCCCATCCCAAAAGCTGAGATAATGCAAACTTCCAGCACCCATCCCTTCCTCATCATTACCTTGTGTGGGCTGTAGTGAGATAGAACCCTTCAAAATCATAGTGCTGTGTCCAGTTCTGGGACCCTCAGCTCAGGAAGGGCATTGAGGGGCTGGAGCGTGTCCAGGGCAGGGAACAGAGCTGGGAAGGGGCTGGAGCACCAGGAGAGGCTGAGGGAGCGGGGAAGGGGCTCAGCCTGGAGAAAAGGAGGCTCGGGGGGGCCCTTGTGGCTCTGCACAACTCCCTGACAGGAGGGGGCAGCCGGGGGGAATTTGGGATTTTATCCCAGGGAACAGGGACAGGAGGAGAGGGAACAGCCTCAGGCTGGGCCAGGGGAGGCTCAGGGTGGGCAGCAGCAGGAATTTTTTCACTGAAAGGATTGTCAGGCCTTGGAAGGAGCTGTGAAGGGAGGTTTGGAGTCCCCACCCCTGGAGGTGTCCAAACAATGCCAGCGTCACTCTGTGCTCTGCACTTGGTGACAAGGTGGGGATCAGGTACAGCTTGGACTCGATGATGCTGGAGGTCTTTTCCAGCCTAAATGATTCTGTGATTCTGTGAGAAGACCCTACAGAGCTCCCTGTCTTCACAGCATCTCCTGAGGATGTTGGGCTCTTCACCTCTGTGCCTTCAGGAGGGGTTGCACCTCGTGTGTAACCACCTTCCTTCCATCCATCTCTCTCTGATCTCTGTCACCTTTGCCCTGAGGATGCTCAGTGCCTCTTGCTGTCTCTGGAAGACCAGACAGCCCCCTCTTCTCCCTGTCCCCATCAGGAGAATCCCTGCCAGCTCAAACAGAGGTGCTGGGAAAAGCCCAAGCAGCTGCCTCTGTCCTTGCTTTCCTCCTCCTTCCCGCTTTGGGGAACGCAGAGGGAAAAAGCCATTGTGGCTGGCACCAAGGCAGATGGCAGCACTAAAACTAAGAGCATTAATTACTACTATTATTTTTAGTAGAAACATATTGGAAGCAGTGTGATTCAGAGCTGCCCAAGCCCCTGCAAGAGGCTGAGCACTCCCAGCCGAGCAGGAGGCAGCTGGCAAGAGCAGGGAGACGGGATTGGACGCTCCTCCAAAATTTTGGGACAGCAGAATTTATTTAGGCTGCACCCTCAAACAATTTGCAGGAGCAGATGTGCACTGGATCTGAACTCAAAAGGGAAGGCGTATTCCCATGGTTAGGAATTAAAGCTGGGTGGGATCACACTGTTGCTTTCACTGGCACGTTTCCGTGGGCATCAGTGACGCACAGCTTTGGTGCTGGAAGTGGGAGACAAACCAGTCCATGTATTTTAATTTCTAGCATTTTATTGGCTTCATAAAACATGGAATGAGGTGCTGTGAGAACGAGAAGTGAGCAACAGCCCTGGCTGAAAGAATTTACAAGCAGAAAGATCAAACAATGGTTGGAAGGGAAGGGAATACTTTTAGAGCTTGTGAGCTGGGGATGGCTCAGAGACACTTGTGCAGCTCCTGATCCCAGGAAACATGGAAATCATTTGCAGTTTGTGCTCCTGATATACATGGAAAGGTTATAAAGAGCCAACAGCAGAACTGGCAACTGCAAGAAAACCATCACTGCAAGGATTTAAGCACAAGGTCCACCTTACTGCTGAGGCCCGTGGTCCAGCAAGGTATCTCAGGTAGGATCTAAAGGTGGGCTTAAAGCAAACACTTGTTCCAGTGTCTTTCTAAAAATAAATTACTGTGGAGCTATTGTCAGAGTTAGAGGTGTTCTTCATGAGTCTGTTAAACTGAGACCCAGCCTTGTTGTCAGAGCCAAATAAAGGAATGAAAGCAAATACTTGTCAAATATATTATTATGAGAATTCTGTGCTCACTCATTAAATCATTTATTAATGACTCCTGGAGAAAAAAAAAAAAAAAAAAGAAAGAAAAATATCACCAGATGAGTTATTTAACAAAACCTCACAAATTCAGCATGTAACACATTCATCAGAATCTATTCAAGCAGCTTCAATGCTTGGATAAACCACTGTTTTTTAATCTAATTTTCCAGGCAGGAAGACTGCCAAAAAGTGCAAATGATGCTGTAAGAAAGAAGAGAAGCTTTTTGTGGCCAAATACCTCAACGATGTTTACACAGACACTCAGCATCTCACTCCCTAAAAGACACATTCCTATGTGTCATTTGGACACAGGATTTATTTTTTTAATGCTTATTGCAGAGTAGGGGGGAGTTAAGGGTATATCTGTCCACAGGACTGAACATATCACACTGGATTCATTACAGAGGGATGGATTGGAGGCAGCAGCTCCTCTGTGCTGAGCTATTGAAAGTGAAATGGGATAATTGCCACAGCTACAACGAGACTGATCAAGCTGAGAGAAACAAGTTTCAAATTGTACCAATCAGCCCTAATCCGAAGGAGTTATTAACAGAGCTCTAGCCTGGTGAGCCCGCATCTGCTAACTTGAGATAATGATTTATATCACCCTTTATGAAAGTTCCAATTTATTCTAATTCAATAAGTGAAAGGCAGCGAGCACGGAGGGAGTCGGGGACAAGGATTCAGTGGGAGCCCCTCGGCCACTCTGCTCTCCCAGGCAGGGCCTGCTGCTGTTCACTGGAGGGCAAAAGGAGAAAAAAAATCCAGTTTGGAGTATTTTTTAAAAAATATCTTCATGTGACATAGAACTGCAAGGTGCTTACAAAGATCAGTGTGATGGTTCAGCCTTCAAACCCCTTGAACAGGACCAGCAGTGAGGATGTGGTACAGGAAGGACACGAGGAAATGGCTTCAGGCTGAAAGGGGATAAGTTTAGATTAGATATTTGGCAGAAATTCTGTGAGTGAGGTGCTGGCCAGATGAGTTGTGGCTGTCCCATCCCTGGAAGTGTCCAAAGCCAGGTTGGACAGGGCTTGGAGCAAGCTGGGATAGCAGAAGGTGTCCCTGCCATGGCAGGGGTGGGATGAGATGGTTTTTGAGGTCTCTTCCAGCCCAAACCACTCTGTGATTCTGTGGTGGGCAGATGATGCCTCTTTCAGAACACATGAAGCAATCCAGAATGCTCGCACAAGGGATTTTTAATGGGTTCTCAGACACAAAAGCCTGTTGCTTCCCTAGCTGTGGGCTCATCTCACATCAACACCCACATTTTTGTGGACACGAGGCTGGTTTGGCCGTTGTGGGAGGTGGCCATTGGGGCCACACCTGGGATGTGGCTTTGGAGATGTGCAGCATTCATGCTGGGCAAGGACTTTGCATGCAGGATGGAGAAGTGCAAAGACGTTCATTGCACAGCTCAGGGTACCTAAATACCAGTGCACAAACAGGATAGAACCTCATAGAAACAGGAAGAGCAAACCCCAGGATTTCACCCAGTCACCTGGAGTATTCCCTAGATATCACCTATTATGGGAAGGTGTAAATAATCCCAGATAAGGCCACTGACCACAATCTTCCCAGGCCATTGCTCAAGAAGGTCACTGACCCATGGTCCTCTTTTCTAGCCCATCTCAGGTGCCCTGGAAGTGTTTCCATGGTTACCACCAGGCCTGGGGAAGATGCTTTTGTAGGCCTTCAGGCCTGCTCTTCTACAACACCCATGGTGGAACCCAACAGAGATGAATCCAGGCACTCATCAGAAGTCACTCCCTTGAAATAACATGGGATTTCCTTGGTTTTTAATGGATGGTGACACCACAGCTCCACCTGTCACCAAACACACCTCAATAATCCACGGCTCCCTGGTGAAATTCTTATCACAGCCCAATCCAGAGCTGCCATGAGGCTGCTCCACCTCGTACAAGACAAATGTCCCCAGAGCCTCCCCCTGTCCCTCCCAGGTGCACACACAGCCACAGAACCCGATTCCCTCAGGAATTAAAAGGTGTTTAACAGCAGGACACGGCCATTCCCATTCTCTGCTGGGCCCTGCACTAAGTGAACAAAAGCATCAAGATTTCTGCATATTGTTCTTCTCCTGAGGGGAAGCTTTACGTTATTTGCTGTGTTTGCACAGTTCCAGTACCTGAGATGTTTGCTTGGCTTTCTTTTATTCAAACACATTTGTTCCACTTGCGTTTCTGACCTATTTTACTGCTACTCTGAACACTCACTGAGTAATAGTTTTTGCCTTTGTTTCAAGTAGATGCCAAGAAAGTAAAAGTACCACAAGCACTTCAGTGACTGCTCTTGCAAAGTGTCGTGGGCGAAAGGGCTTTTCCCCTCTTTCTGTCCTTTTAATTATGCCTTAATATTTGACAGACTTCTAATTGTGAAACACTTGGTTATCTGCTCAGAGCAGGAACAGCACATGAGAACTGAGATGGTCAGTGGTGCTTTGTGGGGAGGGACAGAGCTGGAAACAGAGATGATCACAGGCAGGCTGGAACATGAGATTTATTTGCTGACCTGGGAGTTACTATTCAGTCCTAAATTGCTCAATGAACAATGTTTTGATGGGAGACATTGCTGATACCCATTTGTAGGTCAATCCCAAAGAGTTCCTGCTCCCTTCTCTTTCAGAAAATACAGTGTTAGTCATAATTTCATAGATAAGCTCCAGATTTTCTAGGTTTTACTGCTTTATACTATTTTGTGGCTACAGCATCTGCCTTGCACCTCCCCGAGGTTACTGCCTTGACACCCTGGGAGTTCATTAGCTGCTGAGCAGGGAATGTGCTGCCTTTCTGGAGCAAAGCAAGTTTGCAGTGTGTCTGCTGAGCAACCTGTTGAAATATTGACAGAAGACTATTTCCCATTGAAGTTAAAGCCATCAGTCTCCCTTTTCTTTTCATTTTTTTCTTGTTGAGGACTTTAAACAATATTTGAGTGAGTCCTCAACTGCCACTGAGGCTTACCCTGTTTGTGTCAGGCTGTGTGGGAGCATGATACACTACCCCAGTGCTGGCACCTCTTAAATTCACACAAAAAGTCAGTCCTGGATTCCAGCTGAGCTTGGTTTTCTGCCAACTTCCACATTGTGTAGCCTGAAAAAAAGGGTAGCAAAGTTTCAACAAAAGAAAAACAAAATTGAATGTAGCAATGGAGAGGGAAAAGAGTCACTGTCAAACATTAATGACATGTTCCTCGCAATGTGAATGAGACAAGGATGGGGTTGGGTCAGGGGAAGGAGGGAGGCACACACAGCTCTGAGTGTAGCTGAGTGTTTAGAGGCACAGGTTGAAAGGAAAGAAAAGTGAAAGAAGTTCATGTTTCTGCTGAAAGAATAGAGGAAAGTTATTTGTTTTAAGACCAGTTTCTACTCAGGACAAAAATAGCATCCTGGAGGGTCTTTAGGGTGCTGAAACAGGGATCCAAATCCCTGGGCCGCCCTGCCCAGAGCAGGACTGCTTGCTCCAGCACTGAAGTGGGGTGATGTATTGCCAGGCCACTACCTTGGCATTTCTCATCTGCTGCACAGACTTGGGTCATGCAAAGCAGTGAGCGTGGAGCTGGATTCTCCTCCTTTGTCACAGTGATTCATTTCTCATTCAAGGTCATTAGTTCTTCCATATGGAGATCCATTCCTGCCAGCCCTTTCCAGAGCCCAGTGAAATCCTTCCTCCAGCTTCTCCATGAAGTGAGATGATATTGAGACCTTGTGCAGCACAGTCTCAGAGCTGAAATTGTCTATGAAAATGTGTAAACCATGTTCCTCTTTCTCAGGGCACCCTGAGTTTTGTACTGATCACAGTGAATCAGTGCATGGAAAACTGAAAACTCCCACAATATTTAAAGTATCCATCTGCTGGGGAAAGATGGATGATTTCTTACCAGCTACGAGGAAGAAATGTCCAGCTCACTTAATTGCCAGCAATCCTTTAAAAGCACAGCTTGCATTTGCTCTGCTATAACCACCTGGCTGGCTGAGAGGATTCTGAGGTCAACAACATCACCACAAGTCTCATTTAATCTCCCTAAGTCTTGCTGCAGCCTGGACCTAGTCCAGGAGAACCCACCAGGGCAGAAATCCATCTTCAGTCCTGTGATAAACCCACTGAGCCAAATATTCCCTGCACCTCTAGAGAATGAAGGCCCGCAGTGACCCCAGAGCCACCAATCCTGGCCACGCTGCACCCGATTTTCCTGCCTGCAGGTGGTTCCAGATGAATTCACTGGCAGAGGGATGAGGGCACCCATCCCCTGAGGGTGATTTACTGCACCTCGTGGGAGGCTTCTCTGAGTCAAAGCAGATGGGTCAGTGCTGGAAGCTCCTGAGCAACCACCAGCCAGGCTCTGCAGGGGCTGAGCTGGTGGCATCGGGCTCCGAGGGACTGTCCCCACCCTGTCCTGGTGCCTGCTCCCCCTGCCCCAGGTGAGGCTGGGTGTGCTCCCTGCCAGCTCGGCCTGTGCCCGGTGTCACCAGTGCCACACATTCACTCTGCAGCAATGAGGGAGACGTGGAACCAGCAACTATGAAATATTGATCAAGATTATCAGTTTGACTTTTAGTTTTACCACTGTTTGCTGGGGGCTGGCTGCAAAGGTGGGGCTGTGAGTGCAGCTGTGCCATGGCCCAGCTCCTGCTTCTACCTCCTCATCTTCCTCCTCTTCCTCTCAGCTTCCCTCCTTCCTCTGGCTGTGCTGGGAATGAGCCCAAGGGTCTGACAAAAGCCTGAAGTGGCTGCTGGGGTTGGCAGCAGCAGAGCTGAGGGAGATTTCATCTTTACAGTCCAGTTTAGCCAAAGCACATCACAAGCCATCCAGCAAGGCACCACTTCCCAAGCTCATTCCATCTTAATGAAGCAGCACAAGAGCTGAGCAGGACTGAGGAAAGACACACCCCAGTCCCTGCTGTGCATTCCCCTTCTTTTCTCCTGTTTTCCTCGCTGGGTCTCCCGGGTTAGCACCCTCCTCCTCCCATCCTCACCCCACAAAAACTTCCAAAATGGGGGTGGATTTTTGCATCTTCAGATTCAAGAGGCAAATAGAGAGGAGGTGGTCAGGAGGAGGAAAAAAGAGATTTCAATTGACCCTCAGTTTCTGTTTGACCGTCACAGCTAATTGAATTGCCTTCAGTCAGTGCCAGGATTTGATGGCTGCCTTAAGAATAGGGCTGGCAGAGTAACAGGGGATGACAGCTGCTTTCTGCAGCTGGTTCCAAACCAAGGAGCAGGTCAATGAGCATGGATGAACTGGGGCTTGAAAGCAAGGAAGTACATGTGCACTCTCCTCCCAGCACAGGCTGAGATGGGAGGAATTGCCATTTCTCTCTTTTTTCCCAATTCAGCACAAAATATCTGGACAAATGTCACTGCGTTGTGGAAGCTGTTGAGTTTTTGAGCGTTTTTTTTTACCCCTCTTTCCTGTCTATAATTTTCCTAAGCCCATTTTTCTGCCCAGTGGCTGGGATGGAATCAGTAATCGAAAAGCAGCACTGCTGAAATCAATTGAAAAAGTCATTAAGCAGCTGTGGTGTAAAAAAAGCCTTCCCTGCCCTGAACCCTGGAGCTGGTCCCACTCACCCAGTTCTCCTCCCCAGCCTGGTGCAGGTGCCCAGCTGGGACAGCGAGTCCTGCAGAGCCCCCAGCTGCAGCCAGGAACGGGGGAAGCAGTTGCCTGGTAAATTCAGATTTCTTGAATCTGCCACCAGGCTGACACGTTGATAAACAGCCTGGGTTTTAGCAAAGGTTTGCAATGCTCACTGCTTGCTGTTAATTGCTCTGTGGTGCTGACCCACTGCAGC
>VZRO01008064.1:1291796-1307977 GCA_013397915.1 Daphoenositta chrysoptera
TGATAAACAGCCTGGGTTTTAGCAGAGGTTTGCCACGCTCGCTGCTTGCTGTTAATTGCTCTGTGGTGCTGACCCCCGGCACCTGCAGTGACCCAGCCTGAGCCACCTCCCTGTGACGCTGGCCCTGAGCAGCCCTGGTGACACCAAGGTCCCTCCATCCCTCTGCGGCCCAGGGGCCACTCGGTGGCTCTCAGCACAACCCCCCCTGGATTTACGGCTGGCCCAGCTGCCGTGTCAATGGAAATGGAAGCTGGGGCCACCAGGCTGTCACCGACAGCCAGACCTCCCTGCCAGGGCCACCAGGCTGTCACCGACAGCCAGACCTCCCTGCCAGGGCCACCAGGCTGTCGGTGACGCAGTGCCAAGGGGCAGAGGTGCCCGAGGTGGGGTGTGCTCAGGTGATGGAAGAGGAGAGCACAGCACGGAGCATGTGCCCTGTATGGAGAGAACTCCTCGCTCAGGCACCTCAAAATGCCCCTGTGCTGTCAGCTCAGGGAGGGAGCAAAGGAAATAAAGTAGACTAGAGGTTGGATTTCTGAAAAGGAATTTAAAAAAACCCATCTTGTCCTTGTCCAGCTCTGAACTCTAGCCCTGAATGCTGAAAAGTCAGGCTATTTTTTAATCTGGCCACAGATATTTTGATGTGTTATGTGAGGACTATAAAACATCTCACTATGACAGGCCGTTCCTCTCTAAGCTGATGCTCAAATACTTTATGGAAAACAAAGGCATAAAATACAGGGAACTGATATCTAAAGAAGGAGAATGACCTAACTTGTCAGTGAAAGTTATCATTGCTTTTTTTTCACCAATGAGTGTTTTTTTCTAGCTTTCATTAAAAAGGAACAAGAACAAACCCACTCTTAAAGGAGACAGCTTCCTTTTTTGCCTTTTTGCTTTTTTTAAATGGGATATACCACTCATTATTTCTGATGGAGCCAATCTAATTTTCAAATGGAAGAAATTAGCATGACAATCAGTGACTTCTCTATAAATAGAGCAATTATCAGGAGAAAAATAAGGTCAAAATGTATTTACTACTAATTCAAAATCTTAGTGAGCCACTGAACAAGTGATTTGCTATAACATGGAAATGTCCTGAGGGGATGAGTTGAGAAACAGAGCTGTACATGCGGCTGCCTGCAATTTTATGAAGTGAAAGTATTTGAAAATGCTGTTTTTCAAGGCTGTGGGCACAGGGCCAGCTGTCTTTCTGGCATGTAAATCATATCTATCACTTTAAACTTTACAACTCAAAGGTACCCCTTTCATCAGGGGTAATTAATTAATGAGAGGACAGGGACTGGGCAACAGAAGATACTGATATAAACTGAAGAATCTCTCAGCCTCCTGTTTAAGCACTCATTACTTTATTGGCTCAAGAAGTGTAACAGGCTGGCTGGATTTTTGGACAGCACTAACACATCTCTAACACATTTCCACCTGGTCCGATGGGGTAAAAGGGCAAACCCAAAGAACAACATTTCACTCCTACTCCTCATAACCTATTCCTGTATTTATGGATTCGAGCACTAACACACTGTGGTTACTCATTCTGCTGGGATTTGTAAATAATGGAGATTATTCCAAACACAGAGCAGATTTCTTTCATGAGAGTCCCTGGGAAGGGTTAAGCTGTACCCGGGTTTATGTCCATGCATACACAGGTTAAAGGTGAGTGAGGATAGTCTAAACTCAGCCAAAACACTTGCTCTGCTTCCCTCTGAGAGTGAAAAGTGGTTTTATAACAGACACTGAGTTTTTGGAGGTGCCCTGAAATTTTCTAGAGAGTATTTAGCAATGGATGATATCTGGGAAAGATTTTAGAGGTGGATGGTGGGAACAGAATGTCCCTTCCGCTGAATAAAAGGATGAATTGTCCTTTTTATCCCCGCTGGTAACAGTGGGTTCCTTGTGGTGAGAGAAAGCCAATCCTGAGCATCTGGTGGGGCTCAGCAAAGGCAGGACCTGTCTGTCCCCTCTCTCTCCCACTGATGGTTGGTGCATCTGCAGGAGAGAATTCGGGTGGGTCACAGGCCCAGCACGGGGCATCTCCAAAGGGCTCCGGCCCCAGCTGAGAATCAACATCGTAGTCTGGAAAGCAAATGTGGAAAGAGATGGAAGAAATGTTCTTGACCAAAAGACACGGTTCTTATGTCTGTAAAAGCCCACACAATTATCACAGAGGCAGAAGTCTCGTACACACTCCTTCAGGAACGTGTGAGATTTCTCCCTGGAGCTTGTGCAACTCCAGGTCCCTTCCTGGGGATTGAGAGAGAGGACTTTTCAGTGTGTACTCCATCAAAGATTTGGATGGTAAGAAACATTGAATCCTAAGTTATACTATTTCTTAACTAGCTGTAAATTTAATGGTACCTTTAACTCCTTGTGTATTTACCAGTATTGCCTTTTTGTCTATCCCTGTGNAAATAAATTAATAAATAATTTTTTGATAGACCCAATCAGCCATTATTAAAGAACTCGTGAATGGGAGTGGGTTTTGGGGTGCTGGACACCTCAATAATGCATCTGCCTGCTGCCAGAGGGCTGGGCAAAGGCAAGAGTTGATTTAAATCTGCATCATCCATTCATAACACACTCCCTTGTCCATACCGTGTGTATCCATGGCTCCTGTGAATCCCTGGGATCAGAGGGTCCCCAAAACTGCAGGAACACTCCTGGGGCTGTGCCCAGGCCCTGTTTTTGTGCTCAGGGTGAGGAGGCTGCAGTTCCACCACAGTGTTCACACGGAGGATGGCTCTTCTCCCTCTCTCTGTCCTCCCTGTCACCGTGCCAGGTCAGGGACTGTGCATAGCCCCAGTCATTAAGCCAGATAAATAAAATCACATTGCTCATAATTACTGTGGACAATTTTGTATAATTAGATGTTAAGTGTGGTAGCCACTCTCCTTTATGGCCCGAGATAAGTACCTGCACCTTGACTTGGAAGAAGCCTGGTAGGAAATATAACTGCTTTGTTGCTCTCTGTGTAATTAACTACCATTAAAGCCACTAATTAGATCATAAGTTTTAAATAAGATGCCCTAATTATCTTTGGTACACAGTGAACTGATTTGCCAGGGCAAAGCCTTCCAAAAGTAAAAAAAAAAAAAATCTTTTGGCAGCTCTCAGGGTTATTTTTCTATATCTCTGAATCTGCATGTTCCAGGTGCAGAAGGTAAATTTGGTGGTTCTTATTGTACTGGAAAACCCAAACTTGGGGAAGAAGGGCAAAGCAGAGAGTAGAAGCCCCAAAACACACAGCAGGTGATCTACAAATAAGTGCAAGTGTGTGCACATGCAGGGGACGTTCTTTCTTCCAGAAAGGAATGAATTTTGTAGTGATGATCATGTTCTTCATCTGTCTATTTCGTTTTTGTTGGTGCCACTGCACTGTAGAGGAAGTTTGGAGGATTTTAGTAAAGCAAAATGTCTCTTAATACTGATGTGTTTTAGGCACTCTCTGAATTGCTCAGCCAGCAAACTTTCTGATCTGCCTGCCCTAGGAACAGAGAAGAGTGTGCACAGCAAAGAGAGTATAATCTAGCAAACACCTGCATCTGAACCCTGATTATATAAAAGTTTTGCCTGGTTGAAGAACAAATATTCCGTGTGGCTTAGCATTCAAAGCTCACTGACTTTGCATTTCATGAGTTTCTGCTGTTTGAGCAAAGGTGAGGCAAAGCCAAGGCAATTCGTGGGGTGAGGACCTGCACGGAGATTTCCTGGTGTAAATTCCAGCCCTACAGACGCACTGAATATTCTCCCTGAGCTTTTCATCCTTTCTAATTGGGAGAGAAATGTATGCCAGCCTGGCACTCCACTGTTAGCTCAAGGTTTTAGTTCAATCCTATCTTGGATTTTGGAGAATGACAACTGTGAAAGCCTCAGAAAGCTAAAGCAGGAGGCCAAGAAGGGAAGGGAGGGCAGAACAGAGCAGCAGGAATGAGGGAAGAGCAACCACGGCAAACCTGCAGCCCATTTGCTGCTTCCCAGGGTCAGGTGAAGCTGGAAAATCCTCAGGGTGGGACTGCTCTGAAAAATTAAAACCCTGTGTGGCAGTAGATTCTTTGAGAGGAACTGGGATAGAGAGACAACTCGAAATTGTTTCATAACTTTGTGCTTGCAGGACCAACCCTCTGCCTGGCCACAGGTGAGGAGAAGAGCTGTGGTTTGCCAGCAGCAGTTTCTCCATGGCAGACACAGAGAGCTGCTCAGCCTTTGTCCCAGTCACTCTCAAGCTGGGCTTTTCCAAAATCCTGAAACGAGCCAGAATGCTGCAGACCTCAGACTGCTGACCCTTTCCCTGGTGAGAGCTCTCCTACCCTCCCTCAGCGAGTGTCAAACTCTCAAAAGAGAGTTCTCTGCTCCCAGATAATCATGGAAATCACCTTCCCATCTCATCCACGGAGAGCTGGAGTTCATTCTTCACACACCCCGTGCTACTGGAGGTTTCACTCCTGCCACAACATGAATTTTCCTTGAATACAGGAAATAATGAGGGTATTTTCCCTCATCTGATCACCATTTGATCCCTTTGCAGATACAATTCCATCAATGCATGAACCTTCAGGTTCTGAAAGAGGCAAACAACGGAAGATAAATCAGTCTTGCTTTTCCTTCCAGGTTTCCCCATGGTGCTGGGCTTGCTTGGACCTAATCTGTAATTACTGAATTAAAAGAAGCATTTCAGCTTTCAGGAAGGTCTGAAGATCCATGGCCATTTCTGAGAGTCCTGAGTGTTATTGGCCTTTGCTCCCTGCAGCTGCCAGACCCTTTTAGGGGTCTGAGCCATGGCTGTATTTTAATGTTTCTTTCCTGTGAACACCTTTGGTTCCCAGGAACACTTGGAAAGGTCAAAGGAAATTTTAAGCAGTCCCTCACCTCTCTTGCTGCACCCAAAAATAAAAATATGTATAGAAATACAAAAATAGTCCCTAAATAACAATGCTTGGTCACATGCCACCAGGGACCCAACACATCCTGGCATTTCCTCTGGGGTGGGGAAGTGGGAAAGTGGGAAAATGGAAAGTGGGGAAGCTGTGGCTTCCCTTGTTCCCTTGATTTGCTGTGCACAGATGCCCGAGATGGTGCTGTTCTTTTATTCTTAAGGCAGCTCCAATAAAAGTCAAATTAATCTTACCCACTCCAGAGAGGAACAATCTTCCTCACCACTCCTAATTTTACTTAGAAATCTTCAAGTGTTGGAAAAAAAGAAAAAAGGACCTGAACTTATCTGGCTGTTGTGTTTTTCTTCTCGTTTGCCCTGCTCCTTTTCTCTCCTGTCCTTCCTCCCACAGTTTTAGCCTCTGTGGCTCTCCTTCACCTGCTGCCTGAGGTGAGAGCAGAACCGAGCAGAAAGTTGTGCACATAGGTAACAAANTTTGGCACAACCTAAAGCCTCACAAGTTATTTGCTACACTTTTAATTCCCTAAATGAATCAAGAGTAAAAATAGTCCTGTGCTTTTTTCCTGTGGTACTGCCCAGCCATTTAAGCCCAGCAGCTTCATGTCTTTGGCAGACAGCTAAAATAATGCTAAAATAAAAAATGTGTTTGTAAATAAGCAGCAGGTGCCTGTGCCAAGCACACAGAGCCCCTTCTGCAGGACCCTGAACTGCTGCTAGGGAATGCTTTTGACACCCTCTCTCCAGGCTGTTGCCTCCTAGAATTTCAATTTAAGATTAAATTTGAAATGTGCAATTAATTGGCTAAAAAAAAAACCCCATTCTCTACAATCAACACCAGTCAGTTGGGCCTTTTCTGAACTGCTCCTCTTTATTTGGGGATAGGTTTTAGGACCTTTTGAATAGATACTTTTCCAATATCCCCATGTGCTAATAATAGGCATCACATTATTAGCAGAGTGTATGGATGGGATATTCAGTGAAAGGAGCTTTTACAGGGATAGAAGTAAGGAAGAAGCCTCGGAAATAATATTAACTTTTGGAAAACTACCTAATAAAGCATTTTCTTAGAATAGATAGGGCAGAGCTTTTCTGGAAACTTGACTTGTAACACAGAAGCTGAACCTCCGTCTCTTTTAAATAAAGCTTGATATTTAACAAAAATGTGCCACTTTGCAAAATTCCTATATGAAACCGACCATTTAATGCTGGTAGTGAATGAGATGAAAATCAGAATTAAAAGAGTCGAGGTGTTGGGTTTTTTTGTTTGGTGGGGTTTTTTGTGAGTTTTTTTTTTTGCTTTGGTTTGGGGATTTTGGTGGGGTTTTTTGTGGGTTTGTTTGCTTCGTTTTGGGGGTTTTAGTGGGGCTTTTTATGTTTTTTTTTTTTGCTTTGGTTTGGGGGTTTTGGTGGTTTTTTTTGTGTTGGTGTTCTTTCCTTTGGTTTGGGTGTTTTGTCTGTTTGGTTTTGAGGTTTTTTTGGGGGGGTTGTTTTGTTTTGTTTTGTTTTGTGGGGGTTTTGGCTATTGGGGTGTTCTTTAGGTATTCATTTATTTGGGTTTTTTTGAGAAACCACACAGAACAAAACTGAATTTGACGCAGACTCATCCCTGGCCCCACAGCAGTTTCCCCCGAGATGTCATCCACAGCAGCCCGAACAGACCATCACTTCTGTCCCCACCTTCCCTTCCTGCCCTACTCCCATCAGGGCTGGCTGCACATTTTGGGGCCTAAACTGATCCCTCTGAAGCTCCCTTAAAAGACTCCCATGGAGCTCAAACAGGTGTGGGATCAAGCTCCATTTCCTCCTGCGGTGGTGGAGACAATCCCTCAGCGGGAATGAAGGGAGGTGATCCTTGTACCTCCCTGCAGCATTCCCGCCGGGCAAGGACTTTGCATGCAGGATGGAGAGGTGCAAAGACGTTCATTGCACAGCTCAGGGTACCTAAATACCAGTGCACAAACAGGATAGAACCTCATAGAAACAGGAAGATCAAACCCCAGGATTTCACCCACTCACCTGGAGTATTCCCTAGATATCACCTGTTATGGGAAGGTGTAAATAATCCCATATAAGGCCACTGACCACAATCTTCCCGGGCCATTGGTCAGGAAGGTCACTGACCCATGGTCCTCTTTTCCAGCCCATCTCAGGTGCCCTGGAAGTGTTTCCATGGTTACCACCAGGCCTAGGGAAGATGCTTTTGTAGGCCTTCAGGCCTGCTCTTCTACAACACCCATGGAGGAACCCAACACCTCTGGTTTCTGCCTCTGCCAGGGAAAGGCAGAGCATGGCACACAGCTCAGCCCGGTGAGAGGCTGTTCCAGTGCGTTACGGCCCCTTCCACAGCCAGCATACCCCCCGAATTGGCCACTGCCATCTCCCCCCCTTTTCCCCTGTGTTTGGCTTCTCCCTCAGGGGAGATCTCTCTCCTCCCATGGTATTCCTGATTGGTTTGTACCCTCACCCGCCAGAATACAAACCCCGCGTCCCTGCACCATTGGGTGTTTTGTATTCTCCCCTCCCACTCTGTAAGGAATAAAATACCTGCGTAACGGCCCTTTGGGATTTCTCCGCGCGATCCTGGCGTCCCAATAAACCCTGTACCACAAGAAGCCCCTCCACCTCCTTCCTGCCTTCCAGCGCGCCCGCACCACCGGTGGGTCTGGTGAACCCGAACTGGGATTCCGCCGACCGTCTCACACCCGTGAGCAGCCTCCGCCATCCTCTCCCTTCCGGGCGGGTGCTGGCACTGATGAATACCCAGCTAGCCGGACAGCCAGTGCCCCGGCAGGGCTGGGCACTGAACCCTCTGCCAGGTGCTGGAGGTTGAATATCCCCCTACAATTTCTCCCGTGATATTAAACATTCACATCCCCGCTGCCCGAGCAAGGTGAGGGTGTAGATTCCAGCGGCGGCTGCCCCGTTGTCAGGCGGGCTGGCAGCTCCCCAGCACTCCTGCTCGCTGGAGCAGCCCGTGTAATTATACAGGAAGGGTAATTGAAATAAGGAGAACGTAACACTTGAAAAGGAAGCAAATGATTCAGAACACGCAGAGCCGTCCACCCACATCAGCAGGGTCAGGAGGTCTATCAAGCTTGGTAGCAGAAATGCTTTTGTCTGGAAGGAAAGAAAAAGAAACCCTAATAGGATGCATTTATAATCTGGGACTCCTTGTTTTCCTTTTTTTTTTTTTTTCCCTTAAAGCAATCCCTCTCACTTTGTAAAATGAGAAGCAAGGAATGTATTTGAGAGAGAAAAACCTCAACCAGCAGTTACAGGCAATGCTGGACAGCAAGGAAGGGACCTGGAGAGGGGTCTGGTGCAGACCCCCTCCAAAGGATCTCTGCCCAGTCCTCCTGCCTTTTAAACAGACACTTAATCCTACTCTTTCTCCCTCCAGCCACATAAAACTCAAAAAAAAAATCTTTCCTTCTGCCTCCACCATAACAAGCAAGAGCTTCCTCTGAAACCTATTCCTTCAGGATTTGCAGCCCAGGTGTTGCAGCTCCTGTGCCCCAATCTCTGGCCCAGGTCTGCAGACTAAGCAGGAGCCTCAGGAGCTGTAAATTGATGTTGCTCCACTGATCTCAACAGAGCCAAACCCATTTGCACTTGCAGATGATCTGGACCACTGTTTTATAGACCCATTTTCCCCTCTACTGCTTTATAATCACACCCATGCCAGAAGTATTTTAGACTCCTTGTGTCTCTCTGAAAGATTTGAGAGCACTGAGACCCCTCCATTCATGTGACACTAAAAACAGGGAGAGAAACTGGAAAGCTCCAGGTTACCCAGATGAATTTGGCAAAGCCAGAGAGCAGCACAGACCTTCCAGGCCGTAGCATGGCAGGTGCTTCATAAACACTGGAGTATTCTCAAATGTATCTGAAATATTTGAAATATTTACATTTGCTGGACCTTCAAATTATTAGCTACAGATTTAACCAGAAGAATCAGCTATCAGTCTGATTTAGTGCATTTTGGCATTTTGAGTCCAGTCTTCCCATCCATCCCATCAGAGCACAGAGGGAAGGGTCTCCCAAAGTGAAAGTTCAAATGTTAAAACCTCTGAAACAAAAAACTCTTACGAGACAAATCCGTAACACGTGAACCGTGCATTGGAAATCCTCTTCTCCATGATTTTGAACAGCTTGGTTCAGACATTTCCTCCTGAACATGGGTTTCCCAGGCAACATGGGATGGATTGGATCAGTGTCCATGCTTACCTGGACAGCATCACCTCCCTCTGGCCATGAGACTCACATTTGGGACAGTTTCCTACCACACAGAAATACAGAATTTGGGAGGAAATTTCCATCTCAGGTAACACTTGTAAAACAGCACTGATGGAAGGTAGGGTCAGCCAGCACATTTAGTGCTTTGTGAAGTACTGGATGTACACCAGAAATCTTCTGGCTTTCCAATCACACCTTTTTCATAGTCTGATAGGTTTTGTTTTTGTAAAGAACAGAAATTCTGGTAACATTTTTTCTTTTTCTCACTTCAGCAATTTTAAACACATCTTGTCACAGGCCAAATATTTTTCCCACCATTCCACTTTAACAATTTGACAGATCTGCGGGGAATGCTGCCCTTAAAATAGATTATTTGTTCTAGGAGTTAGGAAGAAAACTAGAAAATATCTTCAAATTGTTGATTTCTTCTGCCTAATTGTTTTCCCAGCTGGCACCTCTTCTGCTCAGCAGCCCTTTAAATCCAGGTGGGATGGGCAGTAGCCCCTCCAGAGGGGCAGGGAGTAGCTGGTTTCTTCACCTGGTCTTTTTGTTTTATTGGTTTTTAGCATTTATTCTCTTTAGGGTTCTATTTTCTATAAGCAATGAATTTTAAGACTTTCTTGAAGTTCTTTCTCTATCTTTTAAGGAGAGTTAGACTGCCTATTATTCAGTTTATTTCTCTTATATTAAAATTTATGTTTTCTATCAGGTTTTAGCCTGGAACTAAGAAGCGTTTTATATAAGCTTTGTTTTGTTGCGACCTGAAAAATCCAGGGTTTGCTGGAAGAGGGTGCTAGGGAGCAGGGAGTGGGGAAAAGCAGGTCTTGGTTGCTTATATTTGGTTCATTTTAGGGGATGTATTAAGATGAGCAGAGAGGTTTGGCAGTGCCTGAACAGGTCACTCCTATTGATGACTGCCAGACCAGGAATTCTAGTCCTCATTCTGAGCCCTTCACTAGCACAGGCTGCTGCTCTCCTGCTATTTAGGATATTTTAGTGGCTGTTACAAGTCCTGGGGGTCACTGAAGTGTGGATGACAAACCCTTCCCAAAGAGCAGCTCCTGCTCCTTGGGAGGCATCTCTTATTCTGCTGCCTGAAGTGAGGGGAGCTGAGGCATCCCAGGGATGTGCCTCAGGGCTGGGGTTCATTTCCCTTCTGGGGCTCCTCAAGGGAGGTCAGGACTGCTCTGAGATGGGTGGCACGAAGAGCTGATGTCTAAGAAAACTCTCTCCAAGCTGCAAATGAAGAGAGGAGGCGGCTGTGGCACAATCCAGCCAAATTATATTGATAATACGTAGTAATTATGTAGCACTTCACACGATCAGAGCACTTTACAAACATTAACTAATTTACAGCATTTACTGAAAACAGATGTGCTTTCTCTGGGAAAACAGAGGGAAACACTGGATGTGCTGGCAGAGGGGAGCAGTGGCCAGGCTGAAGGCTCTGGTGTGTGGAGGAGCTGGGTACTGGTGCAGGGCACCTTTGCAGCTGCCTGCACCTCCTGCTGCACCAGGAAAGGGAAGATCTCTTCCTCTTCCATAGTTACTGAGAACAAAGGGTGATTTCATTCTGCCAGATGATCTTTTAATGGCCAAGAAGAACACAGGCTGCAGTTGAAGGCAAGGAAAGTGCTCTGCTGTGGTGGCCCTCACCCTCTGCTAGCCATGGAGGAAGGCAGCTGATGGCAGCACACCCCGTCCCCAGGGAGCTACAGACAGGTAGGGCTGCTTTGGGAAACCTAAAGCTGTCTTCTGATTTTTGAGTCTTGATTTTTGTCTTCATTCTTGGTTTTGTTTAACACCCTGAGTGTATCTGCCCAGCCTTCTGTGCTTGGAACACCATCAGCTCCTCTCACGTGGTGCCTTTATTAAACCATTGTTAATGCAGCTATAAATGACACAGATGTCCTAGAGAGGCACAATAAGGATGTGACTTTGACCCTTCGCCATGTGTAGGTCACCAAAATGAGAGGCTTCTGTGGGGAATCATCTTAGAAGGTGCTGGAATAAAAGTCCTACCAGCCATGGGTATGAGAGCACAAATACCTGAAGTTGCTGTGATAATTTCCTTTCCCCATTCTTGTGATCAGCCACGGTTTGCTTTGCCTCCTACTTTCTTTGCAGAGTAATTAAAAGAAAGATGTTTACATGGATGAGCGTTTTGCTATCAATACCATCCATATTAACCTTATAAATTAGCCTTTTATGTGGTACTGTATCAAAAAGCTCTTGAAGTCTGATTGAATTATGCTTTACTTCCTTGCTCAGTCCCTTGTCATTGTCACCTCCTCAAAGAAATTAATCAAGTTTGTTAGGCATGACCTCCCGTTAGTAAATCCAGGACAACTCTCTAAACAGCCTGTGCTTGCCAAGTGTGCCCTGCTGTCCCTGAGCGGGGAACGTGGACTTCTGCACAGATACAGAGATTTTAAAGCTGCGTTTAAGGGGTGGAGGGAGGGGTAAAGCTGGTGGGACTGGAGGGCAGGACCTGGCTAAAGGATGAGGGTGTGTTGAGGCAGGAGGGGAATCCTTGTAGCACCACAGGCGTGGGTTAAAGAGCATCAGGGACGGGCACAAAAGGGGAGGCTCCAGCAGTGTTGCAGCCTGGCGCTGAACGGGAAGAGCAGAGAAGGAAACGGGAGTTGTGATGCTCCAGGGCTGTGCCACAGAGCAGGGCAGGGAGGTGGCAGAGCCGGGATTTGGGGTGCTGCGGTGGGAAAGCTGCACCCCGGAGCAGAGATGAGGGAGGCAGAGGGGATGGGCGGGGGGCAGTGCAGGCTGGAAGGCTCCAGGGTGGGACAGGGCTGGGACAGGGCTGGGAGCAGGGCTGGGAGCGCTGGTTCCCGGCAGTGCTGCAGTGCAGAGGAGCCGGGGGAGGGAGTGCAGGGAGGGAGCCTCCTGCAATGATGCAGTGCAGAGCAAGGAAGAGGCAAAGCTGTGCTGCAGATCCTAGAGCTCAGGTAGGATTTGGGGAAGGAGCAAGGACTGTCTGGATGCTCAAAGGCTGGAGCACAACAGCTCTGGGCATTCGCTTGCCTCTGCCAAGCACAGCAGGAGGGAGACAGTGTTTTTTAGGGAGGCTCGAAAATAATTTATTTCATGAACTAGTCTTTATTTTTTATTTTTTTAATAATTGAGGTTTTTTTCCAAGCTTTTTTTCCTTCCCTGTGAGGGTGAAATTTGATTTGACATGTGATTCTTGTGTCATCAAATGACTCCAGGATCTCGGGCTTTAGGAAAATCATGAATGATGGGATCTGCAGATGTGAGCTTAGGAAGCAGAGTCACAGTGACAGCAGGAGCAGAACTGTGTTCCTTTGATACTTGAGTGACTGCTTCCTTTAATTTCAGTTCTCACTTTCATTACATGTTTTGCTCAAGAAACTACTCTTTTTTTGCTCAAGACTGCTTTCACCCAGTCTTGCATAATATTCTTCCATCTTAGCGTGGTGCTATAATGGATTTACTGGACAAGGAAATGTTTGGTGTTGCTACAGAAATACAGGAGGTCCTAATCAAGCAGATTCTTTTCTAATTACAGATGTATTTATTTTGCTTGTTGTGTGTTAATGCTTGGGTGGAATTTCAGCAGAACCTGAAATCAACCTGCTTGAAGTCAGGAGAATGTGATTATTCTTTTTTACTTGATTTCTGTTTCCTTTCAAATATCTACAGGGCTTTTCCTGCATTAAAGACTAAGGGGTTACAAATTCCAGTTTAGGAGAAAGGCTCTACTTGAGGGACAGGAACAGATTTTGAAGCACAAGTGTGTTGCTTCCTCCTATAGCACTTGTCACAAATCAAGACATTCACTGAACAAAAAATGCTGAGCCTTGGAAGTTACTTAGATTTTAAACTTAGAAAAGAAATGTGAAGTGTGTTTAAAAATATCACATGAGATCTGTGTGAGGATATCTGGTTGTGTGGTGGGCAGGAGCTCTGCTGAGGATGCAGAAAGACGAGAATTGCTGATGGAGCTGGCACTGTGGGCATCAGTTCCAGAGTGGCACCTAAATCCTGAAAGGACTCTCACCTTTTCCACGTGCCCCAGCAGATGTCAACCCATCCCAGAAATCTTACCTTGCACCTGGAATGCTCCACTGAATTTTGCCTGGAAATGCCTAGCCTCCCTCACTACGTTTCTGGATAGGAAATGGCATTTCCCCTAATTAAGTCCAATGTTTTAAAGTTCTGGTTGCTCGTGGCTGAGACAGTTTCAGCAGGAATCAGCACAGATATTCCAGCAACACCCTTAGAAGCAAACCCAGTGCTGCCTGAGAGCAGCTCTGCACAACCAGCTGGGAAAAGTGCTGTTATTTGCTGTCACCTCCCAGAAATTACAGCTGGAACTGTTATTACTCCCTGGCACAATGTCCCAGATTGTCAGAGGGACCACTGCCCTGCAGTGCTGAAGCTGCTCTGCAAGGAATTATCTGGGACCCTTCCAACAGGTTGGAGTGTGAATTGCTGTCATCTCACTCAACCCCTCCTGAAAGGGGAGCAGGAAATGCTCAGCTGATTATCTGGCTGGATCTGGGAAAAAAAAGCAGGGAGGTTGATCCCTCAGTTGATTATTCCCTGGTTTAAACATTACCCAGGTTTTTCCTCTATTCAGCTGCCTGCCTTCCTTATTCTCTCCTCACCGGGATTAACAGATAAGAAGATGGAGTGCTCAGTGAAAACGGAGAGGTTTTGTTGGTAGATCTGTTCATCTATCAAAGTCCAGGCTGCAGCCTTTTTTTAAATTGACTCTGCTACTTTTCTTCTTTCATAAATTACTCTAAAAAATAGAGACAAAAGGCTGCCAACTGTGTTAGTTCCTGGAAAAATCCTTCTTCTGTTTAATATACAGCTCTTGAGAGACATTTAAAAGTGAGATGCAGCCATGTGTGAGTGCCTGCATATATAGAACCATATCACACCAAAGAATTTCAGCAGCTCACATGCTGACTTTGCTGCAGATTCCAGGCTTTTTTTCCCCCAAAAGATGCTTGTTTCAGGTTGGGGAGGTCTTTGTGGTCAGCCCTTCAGAGACAAGGCTCTTCACTCACCCACACTGACTTCATCGTCCTGGGGGATATTGGTACCCAAACCTACCACCTCTTCCCAGTTATTTCAGCTTGTTTGGGCACAGGAGGTTTGCAGACACGTTGTTGCCATGCCTGCAGCCTTGTGGTTTGGGGACTTTGCTATAAAGACCAAAATTTTGAATTTCTTTTCATATTTATCTATTGCCATTTCCTAGGAGCTTTTCTAAGTCTTGGGAGCTCTGCACAGGAATGGGTTTCTCCTGGTTCTACCCATGTGAACACCTCTGCAAAGTCCTGTTGCAATGGAAATTTCATGAAACGCTCGTGGTTATGGCACTGGAAGTGTGGGATTGTTCCTGTACTTCAGGTGCCTTTTCAAGTGTGGTGGCAGGAATTCAGCTCATAGGGAAAACACAGACGCAGCTGCTGGACAGAGCATGAGCAGTCTGGGGGTTCACTGATAAAAATCTTACACCGTCTGAGTGTTTAGGAACCACTCTGACCTCCGAAATATGACCCAAACTGGTGATGCCATTCCCCAGAATTGTGTTTTCTGGCTTTTTCCTCTCTGGTTTTCCCCACTATTAAGTCACTGCTGCTGTCAAGCATCCACAGGGAGATGGGAGCACTGAATCACTCATCTCTCTGCTGGAACAGCTGGTGATTCACACGTTCTTTAAAACTTGAAGTCGCTATTTCTGTTTTGCCCTTCTCTGTCAGAGGATTTCTTTCATACCTGGCATGTTGCTATTAAGAATCTTCATTCACTGTCATGGCATCACCACTCAGTCCTTTGCTTTAGCACATTAAGTGTCTTTACCTGCTCTGAAAACAGACCTTTAAGTGAGTACTTTGACCTCTCTGTGACCTCATTCGTGCTGGGCTCTAACCTGATGCAGAATCTCCGTGGCAAAGCACCAGGCACCTGTGCTATGAGGCTGAGAACCTCCAGTGAGGTGAACAGGAAAAAAAGGGCCAAGCCAAAGTATTTTAAATTCTTGATTTCTAACGTCACAGGGAGTATATAGGAAACTCATAATGAGAAGGAAGCAGAAAGAGGAATTCTTGGTGCAAAAAAACCCCTAAAGTATTTTCAGTAACTGGCAGGACTCGTCCTAGGACACACTTTGGTTGATGCTGCGTTGTGCTTGAGAGCAGTGCCCTCAGCTGAGATACATTAAGTTAGAAATTTCTGAAAAGCAGAGGGATGGGAGCAGAGCCTCAACCAAAACCTTCCAGCTGGAACAGTTGCTTGTGTTCTCATGGGCACCAGCTTTGTCCCAGAACTTCAATTCTCCTTTCCCAAGCAGCAGTGAGAGGACATTGCCAAGTTGGCTTTTGGTTTGCACCTGGGGGAGGCACAGCCCTGCTCAGCTCCCCCATCACAGTGGAAAGGAGCAGTGTTTGGGCTCACACTTGACTTTGTTCTGATTTGGGAGTGCAGGGCAAAAGGAATAAAAGAGGCAAAAGGACATCAAACATCCAAGGTGACCAAAGGAGTGGGGAGTGGTCATTACAGAGCAACAGGTGGGAAAATTCATTCATCTTTTGCCCTTAAGGAATAAATGAGAGAGTTGAGTGTTTGTTCCTCCAGATTCGCTTTCATCAAACCCCACTGTCTGAGAGAACAAGACGTTTAACCTGCAGCAGACATGAGAGGAGAGGCTGGCATTTCACCTGACTGAAGAGCTGGCACCTGGCTCCGAGCTGCTGTGGACTCTCCTTGTGAGTGCTCCATTAACAGGCTGAGATTCTCCTCTTCCCAAAGTAGTTTTATCCTCCAGATTTTATCCTCTGTGCACCGAAGGCAGCAGCCCAGGCTCCTGGCTGCCAGCCTTCCCCCTGTGCCCACGTCTGTCTTGGGGTGACTTTATGATGTGTATCCCCTATTGCAGCATTCCCGCCAGGCAAGGACTTTGCATGCAGGATGGAGAAGTGCAGAGACGTTCATTGCACAGCTCAGGGTACCTAAATACCAGTGCACAAACAGGATAGAACCTCAT
>VZRO01008065.1:2990-41505 GCA_013397915.1 Daphoenositta chrysoptera
GCGTGAGGGCAGAGCTCGCTCCGGAGCGCCCCCTGCAGCCGCGGGGGAACCATCGCACCCGCCCTGCTCCCCGGAGCCACAGCGCCCCTGCCGGCCGTGAGTGGAACTGCACCCAAGGGAAAGGGCCTGACAGTCGGCACCGGGTTCTGGTTCTGTTTGGGGTTATTGCCATAGCTACTGTTGGTTGTTTGCCTTGTTTTATATATATATATATATTAGTAAAGAGCTGTTATTCCTATTCCTCATATCGTTGCCTAAAAGCCCTTAATTTCGAAATTATAATAATTCGGAGGGAAGGGTGTTGCATTCTCCATTCCAGGGGAGGCTCTTGCCTTCCTTAACAGACACCTGTCTTTTCAAACCAAAACACTGGAGAACATTGGTTTTGACCAAAAACTTTCTCTCCTTATACTGCAGCTAGCCATAATCTCCACACAAAACCACTCTTTGCCAAACCTCAGAGTATCCAGCATGACTATGCCAATATCCTTTCCAATCCTCACCAAGGGAATCAGCCAGGACCTCTGTGGCCATTCATTTCTCATAGAATGTTCTTAGCTTCCACTCATCATCCACTTCAATGAGCTTCTGGCAGCCAGTGTCTGGGAAAGAGATGTTCAGCTTCATCCTGCTCACACCTTGACGCTGCTGGAAAGGGCAGCACTAACTCAGTTTCCAGCATTTGCAGCAATTTTCAGCTCCCTGAACACTGTTGCTTTTAAGTCAGGTCTGTGCTATTGTCACCAACACTGCTGAAAAAACAAAAACTCTCCAACAACATTTTTTTGTGTTAGAGAATTAAGGCATTCTTTATTTTTAAGCCAGGATGTTGTTCTGGCCAGGATGTGCAATAGAAATCATTTCATCCACACATTGCCTGGGTTGTGCAGAGAAATCATTCCATCACACATGGCTCTTTACTAGATTTTTCACATACTTATACAGTCAAAACCCAGAGAAATCCATTGGTACAATGTTCATTGGTCCCAAGTTACACAGTTCTTAGAATCTGGTTTTCTATTGGTTATTGATCCCTTCACCTTCAATGCTAATTAGGTCCTCATTCTTCATTCTCTTACTGATCTTTTCCCAGACCAGGTGTCTCTGACACACCAGGGAGGATGATCAGACACTGATGTTCATTGTGGTCACTTACGTTTTGTGCATCGTCTGGCAGCTCCCAGTCCCTTGAAATGTTGAGCTCCTCAGGCCTTGCCCAGGGAACAGAGTCTCTTGAAAAGAAACTTCCATTCCCTTCCTGGGCAAAGACGAACAAATCCCCTGACTAAAGTTAGTTAAAAATTTTAGAAGTTGTATCATTTCCAACACTACTACTTATTGCCTTTGTATTATGTGTCTGAAAGTATTTTGGAACTAATTTAGTTCTTTCAATGTATAAAACTGCAATTTGCCTAAGAGCAATGGAATCCATCAGGATAATTTGGGATATAAAGAAAAGAAAAATCACAATCATGTGTCAGGGGAAACAATCTAATCTGTACCCAAACAAGCTGTGATGCACAAACTCCATTTTCTAACTTAGAAGTCATAAGCTACAAAATAAAGATCTGTTATAGTCAAAATCCTGTTGGTTTTTTTTTTCCTTTTCCATCAAACTTTCTATTGGCTTAGTGGGTTGTAAGTTCAAAAAGGATGGCAGGAGTGAAGCAATGCAGAAAATGAAGTATCTTTATACATAGGAGAACGTTAGGTCTCAAGTTCACATTTAGATAAACACACTTGGTTGCATGTATGGATATGATTTTAATGCCATGCCAGTTTTACAGAAATATAACTCCTGATTTGAGTGGTCATCACTAAAAATACATTAATAAGCACCAGCATGCAATGAGATGTAGTAGCTTAGGAGAGGTTGGCAGTTCCCCAAACAGCAGGTGTGCCTCTTTCATCCGGCAGATCAAAATGTTCCATGCTTTCCCAACAGAAGACGTTGGGAGACGAAATGTACCCACTATTTTAAACCAGACAATGATTCTTTTCACATTACTGAACTGGTAACATTTTAGAGTCTGGAGAGAGCAAAGAAGATATGGCTTACTGTATCTGGTAGAAAGACTGCTTTGAGGCCCTTCTTCAAAGAGATTCACTATGTAAGGTTGGCATCACCAGAATAAGTGTGACTTCAGAAGGTGTCCTAATATCCACAGGTCTCCAAATCCCCAATTTTCCCCCTTCCTGACTCTATCTATCAGAATTTCAGCCAGCACATGCCACATTGTGCTACTTGCTGATTTGTGAGCAGTTTTGGTAACATGCAATGCACTCAGGAGCAATGGAGCAATGAGCTGCACTCACTTCTGACCATGTCTGAATTTATACAGGTGAGTACACTCATGACTGATGAGGTACCAGCCCAGTGGATTCTCAGTTGCCTCGTTCTTGCCTACATTTGGCCTTTGCTCACTGGACATAACATGACAGTCACATGTGACATGATGCAATATAACTACAAAACAGGATGCAGAGAATTCAACAGGACGTTTTGTAGACAAACCCCCATATCAGCCCATCTCTTAAGGGCTTTCTGTGTTGCTTTCCTGGAGAGCTCATCTCATAATGGGTGGTAAATCAGGGACAATTAAGCAAAGTGGTACTCTGCAAATACCAAAACAATGACTGCAGAGATTATAAGCAGGCTGTATTTAATTAAATCAGTGTTTCAGTGTACAAGGAGAAGAAGTCTGATTAAGACCCTCTACCAGGTCCTATAATCCTGTTTTATAAATAATTGAAGAAGTTGTGGGGGTCATGAACTCTTGACAGCCTCTTTCCAAATAATTAGGGATTAAGTTATACTAAAGAAATCTTTCTCAAAACAAATAGAAAGCCACACAAACTTTTTTTTCTTTTTTTTGCTAATTAGGTTGCCATGATCATACTGCTGAAGGGACACAAGAGAGTGTAGGAGGTAGAACAGGGGGCACTGCAACACAGGCAGATTGAATGGAGGTGTTAACAGACTTACTGCCTTCATGCAGACCCCCCCACAGCTCTTAATCCAAAATACAACCAGAGCATTTAAAAATGAGTTTTATGCTTTTCAGTGACTCACAGTGCGACGCTGCATGTCGCTTGGCCTGTCTCTTACATTTTGTCACTGTCCCTATAACTACCAACACTGCTTTTGTAAAGTCTCTGGAGATCTGTGGGAAACAGTTCTGTGAAAAACCTTCTCCATTTACTATCTCCAGGACACATCACCACCATTTAAATCAAGGTTTGGGCCCCAGAGACTGCCCTTTTTCTGTGCCTGAGCCTCAGCTGACACATTCAAGCTCCATGCAGAATATTTAAGCACTTGTGCCAATGCCCTGCTCTGAGTGATCCCGGCAGTGACAGCCAGGACCAGAGGAAGGGATGTGCCCTGCTTAAGCAGTCACTTCTGTCACATTTGCTGTGGAGACAAGCAGGAGGGTATTTTTAACAGAAGACACTTCCTCTGTTGGTCTGGCAAAGCCCAAGGCTGGTGACCTTGCAGACACAGTGCAAACCCCATCTGTTTCCCGGAGATGAAGGGTATTTAAGCAATACAGGTGATGACAATTTTTTTGTTTGATTATTTGGGACAGTTTATTTGTTGTTTCTAAACTGGGTATGTGCAATCTTTTATTTTCCACTGAATTGTCCATGACATTTTGAAAGATTTTATACAACAAAACCCAAACAACTGTGTAAGTGAAATACCCACAACATGCAACTGTAATTAAGAAAGGCAACAAAAAATTGATTTATTGCATCATTTCCCTCTAGAAAAAAATTAATGAAACCAAATCACAAATAAATGAGAACCCTTGGGGAAACTTGCCCTCTCTTTCCTCCCTGAAAATGGAGCAATTAATGTAGCATGCATTTTTTACTAGGTAAGGGGGTAACTGCTTATAATCAAGGCCACATGTTCTACTCTCCAGGACCTTGGGAGGTCTGTCACATTAGGTGATACTGTCAGCATCCCTTTAGTGGAGCAAAGACGATGTTTTCCTATGCTGACCTGAAACAATGCAGTCAAGAGTACTGCAAATCCACCGCCATTTTAAAAACAAAATGAGTGAATTACCTGTGAGAATGAGATAATCCACAACAGAAAACATCCCTGAGCAGCGTGGACTCATCTCTGCCTCAGCCTCCCTACAAGAGCTGCAAGAGAACCTGTGCAAGCCAGCATGGACCCTGCTTTTGAGGTGATGTTGGGAATTTGTGAATCAGTTAAAATAAGCATCAGAAAAGCATTACTTATTTCAAGTCAGGCATGAAAAATCCAGCACATACAAGTGTAAAACTACAAATTTTTGAAATCCAAACACACTAAGGACCTTAGTGCCAGCTCCATGCAAGCTAAGTGTAATGCAAAGGAGTCAGACATTGTAGGAACTTCTGCCAGCTATCTAAGATATTTCAGAAATTCTGAAGAATACATAGGCAGGCAGAAAATAGCATCAAAGATCTGTGGCATGTAGCATGTTTCACTGCTTAGGTGGGAGGAGGAGCCATGGTAATAATGAAGGTAGTAATTCTTATGATGTGCACTCTGAAGAAAAAAGGTGCTTCAGTTTCAGAGATGCCAACTGTCTGACACCTTTTCAAAAACACGAGGTGACTAAGATATATCTGCTGCCACTTTGAGACAGTCAAGCCACCTGAGATACATCACCATACCTGAGACAGCCCAAGGGCACTGTCACGTGTCTGTGAATGGCACATGCCCTCCTGCAGTGACTGTTGAAAACCACAAAACTCTGAGGACCTCAAATCTGCTGAACACCTTACACCTAAGCAACTGAAGTGAGTGACTAACTGGGCCAAAGAACTGGGCTTTCTGGCTGCTAAAAGCAGGAGGGTACCTTCAGATACATAATGTGAATTAGGAGTGAGTTTTAACTGGATGCCCTTGAGCTTAGTGTTTAGCTTGGGTTTTTTTTTCTCTGTATCATGAAACTTGTCAGTGGTTTAAATCATTCTTCAGAGGTTTTTAATGTTTTGGGGAAAACTAAATGTTCAGGCTATGCGCAGCTTTAATGAAGAACAATTTTCTCCCAAGAAAAGTTTAGCTTTTCTCCTAATGCACAATGTGCTTGTGTGTCTGGTTAGCATCAACTCAGTCTCCTACACAGACATCACAAGTAAAGACAAGTGAGAGCTGCTATCAGCTGCACTATCATTTCAGCTACACTCCTGCCTTCAGAAAACCAAATAATTTATTTCTAAAGGCACTCATCCCTGACGCTTTTGAGCAACACTCCTTGCTCTGCAAAAATCTGGTTGTTCTGACAACAGGTATCCGCAAGATAACACAGTGCACAGTTTCATGCATAGTGGCTACATGTAGTTTTTAAGCCTATTTTCAACGAGCACACTGGCAAAAGAACAACATTTGCATTTGCCAAAGGGTCCAGAGTTTGCCAAAGTAGCCCCAAGTACAAGTAGCCTGGAGCATGACTGGAGCACATCACAGGCACGACACGGTCCTGGGCTGCAGGAGCTCTGCCTGGTTGTGAGGGTCTCTGCCAAGCACTGCCGGGCCCCTGGAGCAGGGAAACAACCTCTCAGCCACTGCAGCACCCATGTGCCTACCCTGGGCCAGCACAGACTTTTTAAGCCCATTCAAAGAGCAGTGCAAAATGCATAATATATTGACTTTTCAGATCTGATCCAGGCACAGAGAACCAACCTCATGTCCCTCTCTAGAAATCAATGCTTATACACACCAGATATGAATTTATTTCCAAGCACTAATGACAGAAACCCATGTTTTAGAGACATCTTGGCAGGCCTCTGCAGAACATGCAGTTTCCAAAGGCAAAGTGCCTTCCCTGGAGTACTGCAGTTATAAGCACAGCATGAAGACGATTCCACCCTTATTAATAGAGCTAAACACTTTATATTTTCGACCAAAGGATGCAGCTGCTAACATCCAAAGATAAACAAGATACCAAGGAACACACACGTGTGCCTGAGGCAGCAGGAGCTGACCCTGGAGGATCCATGGGCTGAGGAACTCCAGAGTATGCTGCACGAGGTTTTCACTTTACAAACATTTACTTCAGAAGTTAAACTTATGAGCTCAGCAGCCATAGCAAACTACATACAAACTGTTCAAGTAGCTGAATTTATGACAGAGGGACAAAAAGAATGAAAACTGCCATGCAAGAGTCAATGAAAACAGGGATTCCACAACAGGGAGGCAATTTAGAAATAAATCTTTATCAGGTTAAATTGGTGGATCACTAAGTGTGTTATTTATGTTTCTGCAGCATGCAAAATCTTCTTGCAGAGCTCACAGTCCTACTGAATACTTGCTACTCATTTTCACTAGTTAATTAGAGATGGTTTGCAATTGAGAGAGTGAGAAAAGAAAAAAAAGGGCACTTAAAAGTACTGATACATATTTTTATATAAAAAGTTTGGAACATTAAAGATATAGCTCATTTAGTCCCCATACCTTGCTGCCTTTGGCTCCCTCTCCTCCATTTCTCTTTGTAACATTTGTTTTTTTGCTGCTAGAAAATGTGATTTGTGTGATTCCCAACATGCTCTGTGTTGGCTTGGTTGGGATTCTCGCATACAATGTGATGACTTTGGGTGTGATGAGGAGCAACAGCCCTGCAAAATCACCCCACAGAGACACCAGTACTGGCAGAGGATTGCATCCTGAGGAAGCCCAGCAGCAACTGGACCAACACTTACTGCAATGTGCATGGTCTACATTACTACACAAATGCAAATATAATAGTTAACAAGTTGGTATGTCACCATGTTCACCCAATATTTTTGCTATGCAACTTCTGATCAAAAAGGGGTGCTTACTTCTTTATATCACCATTTTCATGATTGTGTTTAATAGTTAAGAGTCTTACTCCTCAGAAAACTGTACAGGTTTGATTTGGTCTTTCTGAGTTGCTAAAATTAAATATGTAATATATAAGGTGCAGCTTCAAAGAACAGAAAAAATGAACAATAGACTCATCTCTCTCATTTCTCCCCATGATATTCAGTTATCAGTTCTGCGTGAAGCCAGCACAAAATTCAGAAAGTAGCGATCCAAAAAAACCTGGCAATGACCTCCAGAGCGGAGAAATGGCATAAGAGTGATACTGCCTGGGTCTTTTCAAATCTGTGCTCGTGGCTTGACTTTCACAGAGTGCCTGCTGCAAGCTCCTCAGACAGAACTGAGGGGTGTCAGAACAGGGGTGACTGTTCCTGGAGAGAAACTCTTTCCACCAGCAGGCCTCCACAGCTATCCCAGATACACTTTATTTACAGATATGCTTCATTTTTGTTTAGCTTTGTTTACAAGGAGGTGGTTGTACTCACTGAATGTGCGGATGACATCGCTCGGCGCGCTGGCAGGGCTGGATCCAAAGGAGTTTGCTGCTCGGACAGCAAACTGATACTTCGTGTTTGGGAAAAGTCCTTTGAGAACCATGGACTCCATCTGGATCTGCTCTCTTATTACCGTCCAGTTGCTGTCAAGGTCTGGCCTTGAGGATCAAAAAAAGACCACATCTTAAATAATTAAAGCTGGCTCTATAAATTAGCTGCCTTTAAATTTTTCTAGGGAATACACTAATAAATGAGACCAAAGTCTACTAAGTCATGACTGAAACCCTTCACTCTTAAAGAGTCAGACTGTGCAACACACCATTAGCAAGCTGTGAAGCCTGTGATATCAAAACTGTACAATCATACAAACCCAATGCTCAGATTTTGGTTATAAAGCCAAGGAAGTTATTTAGAGGACTGACTGACAAATCCAGTTCTGTTTATCTGTTTTGTGGGTTTTGGGTTAGTAGTTTTCAAGTTGGAGTCTGTTACCTGTAGTTCCCAACTCCCTCCCTGTGTGGCTGTATAAAGCAATAGTTTGCAATAGAGGGAAAGATCTTCATTTGTTTCTAAGAGTTTGGGTTCTAATGCCAGTAAGTTCCTTTAAACACATACAAGCATTTGCAAGATGAGAATCCAACATTTGCTCTCCTAAGTAATCAGGTTAATCCACTCACAGAGGGAAATACGGATCTAAAGTCTTCTCTACAGAAAACCAACAAACAGACAAAAAAATCCAACCCAAAACAAACAAAAAACCCAAACAAAACCACCAAAAACCACACAAAGACAACCCCAAACTCGCAGAACAATCGTGCAGAGAGCATGGCCTATGTGCATGGGTCTTGTAACAACATTCCTATATCTGCCTTTGGACAAGGGCTGGTTAACTCCTGATTCATAGTGGAAGCCAGCTGCCAGTAAATGCTTCTCTGAGTGCCATTATAATCCATCCAAAACCAGCATAACCATTCACATGGCAGCTTAGTATCCAGTGTTTTAAGTTCATACATACAGGCACATTATAAAGGGGTGAGCAGTTTCAAGTACTTTGAGAGAGTATTCTGATGCTTTTGCACCATTTCCACTCTCTCTAAAAGTGGCCTCTTCTTATCAAAGAGGGAACAAAATAAAAAGCCAAACAAATACAAACAAAACAAAAATGTAAACATTCACTCTAGGCCACCCAAAATATTAAAATTAAAGTTTATGAAAGTAAAATAAGGACAGAAATGGCTTTCAGAGAAAATTATTCCAGTGTTCTTGCGATATTTATTACAGGAAATAACCTCCAAGTGCACCCTGAATCTACCAGTGTTTACACAGGACTAGCTGCAAATGTCTCCAACAGTCTTCCAATTAAAAATTATAGCACAAGGCAGGCATTTTGTATTTGTTTATTTTCAGCTGGAAGGAAATGCCAAAGTTAATATATGTTTTCTTTTGGTGGTCAATACAAGATTTATTGATCACTGAGGTTGCATTGCTTTGTGCCAGCATGGAAAATGCAGTGGCAAAGCAGCAGTTCCCAGCTGCCTGTCTCAAGTGCACAGTGGCACACAGGACATGAATATTTCATTGTCTTGCTAAAAATAAAAACAAAATCAGACAAAGGCACAAGATGTAATGATAGCTAAACAGACCATCTTAAGTCACCCTTCACCACCATTTCCTGGTAGACAGGAGAGCATTTATTTTGGCTACTCTTCCATTGTTTCCCTCCTCTGAGCTTTTGATGCCTGGGCCAAAATGAAAATATATAGTGTTTTCCAAATGAAAGCTGTTAACATTGCTTCCTTCCAAAGGCTTGCTTAGTAATGTTTTCAATTTTCCTGTACACATCCTTTTTTGGTTCTAATTCCCATCCAAGGAATTCCTGCTAACTCAAGAGCTGCCTCTTTGCAACAGACCTTGCCGATGTGTCCACCCAAGTGGAAACAACACGCCTTTGATGAAAGGACCCAAAGGAGGCATTGCACCCGAAAAAGATTTAGGAGATAACACAAATAGCAGGCTAGCCTTCAAATACACTGACTGTCTCTCCCAACATTTCCTTCTGCAGAAGTTTGTAATAAAGGAAATGCCTGCAAACGTGTAAGGCTCTGCAGCTGAAGGAGAGGGAAAGAGGGAGATTTATCACTTGACCTTTGCTACTTCTCCAGAACGCTCCCTGTGTGAACAAAGTGGTATGAGATGAAAACGTGGCAAACAGATGGGGAAAGGAACACAAATTCAGCTGGTGACTGCATCCAGGGCCAGCCAGCTCCCATGTTCCCTGAGATGAGAACATTTTGTAGAAGACTGTCTCCGTGGTCCTTCTTTGTATGTCAAATTTCAGTGTGTTGTCAGCTTTTACACTGAAAGGGCTCATTTTGATACCACTTTTCCCATTTGCCTGCAGCACCACATTCCCCAACACAGGTCCCTCTGCCTCTGGCAAGGACCTTGCAAGGCAGCTCCAAACTTTGTATCTGTGAACGGGGCAATCAGACAACTTCCATGGACATGGCCTGCTGTTGGAGCTGCAGCCGTGCCTCTCCAACACATGAATGCTATGCAGCAGGAATCTAACGCAGGTCATGGCTGCGTTATGGTCATGGCTGCTCACTGGCTTTGAGATAATAAATATATGGCTAAAGTCAATGGATGGGTATAAACCAACGGCAGAATTCCTTGCCAAACGTATGCAAAAAGTTTGGATTATTGCTTTATGTTGTAACCTGGGGACTGATTCAATTCAAGAAGGGAATTCTTTCTGATGCAGAGAACAGCGATTTTATAGTCACTTGAACTTCCTTTTAAAATCACCTGGAAATTATTTAAGTGTGAGGCACCCACTAGCAGTCCAATTTTTCTAAGGTTTCTGATTGTTCTTCCGTGCCATATTTATCTCAAGGGGCAAATTCATCTCTATAATGGTTTTTAAAAAATATTTCAGCGAATAAAAAATATGATGACAAATAAAATACATCATCATTCACTATGAAAAAATCTCTTGTCGAATACATTGCACTATAGCATATTATTTTTAGCAGCTATTATTTCACATTATTGTGACACTTTCTACAAAATATATCAACCAATATGCCAGGTCAGCTCTGAGGAAAGGAAAAGTGGTGAATTTTTGTAACTCATTCTCTTGTTAGATATTCTTCTGATGCTATCTACTGTTGTTAAGCACTTCCTCCCTAATATCTTTCACTCCTCTTTCTTCATCAGTTACCTTTTCAAGGATTTAATCTAATTTAAAGCAGTGAGGTAAATACTGAGGCAGATATGCCTGTTTCATGCAATAATCAGGGAAACAGTATTCAAAGTATTTTTCCTAGACATTGGGAGATGTCTCCCTGGTCAGATCTGTTGTTTCAGGTTCTTTGCAAACAAAAGCAAACAATGACTGTCTGGTTCAGTGCAGTGCCGAGACAGACAGTTCATCAGGGAATGGATTCAGGGATAGGTTTTTTTGGGAGGGAGAGGGAGTGCTTCAAACTAATCAAGAAATCTGTGCACAACACTATGCTGAATCTGCACCACCCTAACATCTGAATACTAATAAATCTCCCAGTTTTATCAGCAGAACATGCCTAGTTCATTGCAGCACAAGTTTCATGTCACTACCAAGATACTGAAAAATTTCCTTTGCATGCCAGGATTAATATTAAAAGCTTTTGATTTCATCTACATACCAATGAGATGAAAAGAAAGTGACCTGATTGTTTTAGGGTATGTGCTGCTGAAACACTTGTCGTTCTGTAGCTGCTATGTGGGTATAAAAATTTGGATAAGTTACTCACCAAGTTACTCACAAAAGATTGTGTAGGCATTCAACAGATTAAAAATTTGCATATTTGGAGTATTTGAGTGAAAATACCCAAAACATTTTTAAGAATTAATTTTGTATAGCACTTTTAGGAAAAACACCCAAACTTATATGCTTAAGTCCAGGATCTCACTTTAGAGGCTTTCATAAAAATGTAATTTTTCATTAAATACTTCTCACCACTAATCAACAAAATATTTACACTGAGCCTAAAAAGTTGCACAGACACTATATATTTTGGTTTTAACACATTCTATTGCACATTCCCTATGAACTATCCAGTGAAGAGTGAGTCCTACAGTCCCCCTCCTGACTTTCAGCATTTAGACAAGTTGAAATTGTCATTTCCTTAGCATCCTCTTTTAGTCAGCAGCAGAGCAGAGCCTGAATTAGCTCAGCTCATCCTACATCTGAGCTGCCTGCAGCCCTCCACTGCCTGTGGTGAACCAACAGGTCCCAAGGGAAACCCCTGAGGCAAGTGCTTAAATAAAACACCAAATTTAGACCCTGAGTAAAGACAGGCTGCAGGCTAGCTCTGGTTCTGATTAGATTCTGGTATCTCAAAACAATTAATGTACTGAATTTTCATGAATGTACTGAATTTCCCCAGTATCGCAGCTGAGCAACTGAGAGGAGTGTTTTGTCCCAACATGTTTTTCCTAGGGTTAAAGCCATAAAGTTAGTTCTAAGGAGATGGAAATTATTTGAACAGTGTCATAGTTTTTAGACATGTGTGCTGTACCCAAGTGAAATTACAGATTTGCATTAGAAAGTCATTAATTTTTCAAAATCATAGGATATTGATGTATTTCTTTGACACAAGAGGACTCAATTCTAGATTTACTTGAAATGAATTGTTTTAGTTTTACATTGGTTTAATTTACTAGCTTTAACTCATGGTAGTACATTTTATAGTAATTAAAACTCTATGCAGCAAAAGACAATGAAGATTAAATGTTTACCTCTCACTGCCATTAGGGCTTATGGCTCACTGAACTTACTCCAAATACATACCCAAGCTTCCAAGTCTAAGAGAGCATAATCCCAAAATTAACAAAGGCACTTTCAACTTAGCTCTAAACCTCAAACTAAACAGTCTAATCAAAACATTTTGCTGTTAGCAAATTCCTTCCCAAAGTCTAAAGCTGATGAAACACTTAAATTTCAATCACTTGCATCTTTTGACCTAAACAGCAAAAGCAGCTTTCCAGTCCCTGGCTGAAGAAAAACATTGTGACAGTGTGTCAGATGGAGATGATGGTGCCCACTTCTTCCATTAGCAGGCTCCTGGTGCTATGAAGAAGTGTACATAAGCCTCCAGGTTCCACTTTCCAGTAAAAGCACGGAGGTGATAGAAGTGCAGTCAATCAGAACTCCACAAAATCCCTTCCCCATCAACTGAGCAAATGAGAGAGAAGTGATGGAGAGAGAGCAAAAAGCTCAGATAAAAACTGTGTTCAAGAAGTAGATATTGAAGAAATTTCATCGTAGGTCTCCAGCAGACATTAAATGAAGGAGATAAGTATCTTCAGCCCTCACGTCCTGCCTCACAGTGCCCTGAACATTGGATAGCCTCCAACTAAATATGGGGCATTTCTGTCCAAACACAAATTGTATCCCTTAACAAGTAGGTTTTCAGTCTGGGTATTTTTTTTGCTATATCAATAGCTTTTTGCTATATCAATATCTTCTACACTGTACCCATATTTGAAAATCAAGTTCTTCCTGTCTGTTCTAACAACAACAATTCTTTTTCAAAAGGGACTATGTTTTCCTGAAGAACAATTTTTTTGACCTTTATAGATTAGAGTAGTTAAAGAATCAATTCTCTCTTCTTTTCCAGGAACCTCAACTAAAACCTGTCATCAAGTATTCGCTCAAGGGATTAAAAGGGTGAATTTTACATTCACTGTAAGGGTAAACATTGAGGCGAATAAAAATAAATAGATTTGTATGCAGATATTAGCTCACACAAGCATATGAACAGTCAAGTACAAATACTTGTTTATGCTTGCAGATACAATCACCTCCTCCTGACCCTTCTTATGCAGCTTATAAAAGCAATTTGACTGGCAACTTCTGACAGTTCAGTTCTACTGCTGCGCATTTGAGAGTTCAACATAAAAGAATGAAAAAAGGCTCCACCAACATGCCACTTTCCCCCCAAATCTAAGCAGAGAGATCAACATTTCATGTAAACATGATTAGCATTGGCATAACAAAGAAAGTCTAAATGCTGCAAGCTCAAGACCCAAATGACTTTGTGGTCAAGAGGTGTCTGGGTCTGGCACTGCATGATGTGGTTTAGTGGTTTAGGGGCTACAGTGGTAGTGTTGGGTTGGTGATTGGGCTGGATGATCTTGAAGGTCTCTTCCAATCTTCATGTTTCTATGATTCTATAACTTTTGTCAGGTAAAACTGGCCAACATACTGAATTTTCAATCCTTGGATTATTTTCTGCAGGCAGCCCAGGGAAACCACTCTCCCAAAGACCCTTTTCTCAGCATGGTTTGACAGCGTTTGGTGACAGGAGAAACTTAAAGCTTCATTCACCCAGGCAACTATTAGAGGGAACAGATCTTACTTTTCTTCCATCAGCAAGTACAACTTATTGGTGATTTTATAAAAAATTGGATCATTTCTGGTTTTGTCTTTAAATTTTCATGGTAATTCAACATACACTGAGAGGAAAACTAAGCATACGATACCAAGTAAGTACATAAATCATATCTATATGCTGTTTAATAGTGCAGTTTAGGTTAAAAAAACCCCAAAACACTATAGTGGGCAAACACTGAAATTCAGGCTCCACTGACAAACTTGCCTGATAAACTCCACCATGTAGTACTGGATGGGAGAACTTCCTTCACTCACTCCAGGCTTCCAGGACAACGCAACTTCTGAATCAGAAACCACCACGATCTGGGGCTGATAGGGTGGTGCAGGGGGCATGCACTTATCTAAGAAAAAGTGCAAAGGAAGAGCATTAGAGAAGCAGCTGCGTTGCTACACACAATAACCCAACACCCACAGACTTATATCAAATTCACAGCCTTCTCCCCTCACCCTATCGCCCCTCTAAAACCCCACACTTGTGGAAAAGTAACGGAGAAGTACTGTGATACTGCACATGACAGAGGTCAGGTGTGAGTGCTACAGACATCTGCCCTGCCAGTTTTGCAACAGAGCCCTGCAGGCAGCGTTACCTTGGGATAAAGTTGTCACCTCTCTGGGCATGCTGGGCCGTCCCTTCCCTGCCCAGCTGTAGGCTCCGACGCTAACGCGGTGTGGAGTGCCTGGCTTCAGGTCACCAATAACAACGTCCTGCCAAGTCAAGAGCAGACAAGCACGTTGGGACAGCAGTTCTGTGCAACTGGGGATGGTGCTGTGAGCTGGGATTTGGGGATCTTACATGGTGTTTTCCATGTGCTCTCCTAGGAAGATTGTCCCCAGCCCAGTGCAGCTCAGAAACAACAAACACAAATAGAATCATGTTTCCTCTCAAGCTGCGGCTTTGCCCCAGGGGAATCCACAAAGTTGACCTGGACCCATTTCTCAGCATAACTCATAAGGTTGCAGATCATTTGTATTTGATATCCAGCTTTTTCACTGGTGAAGTCAAAGTCACATACTATTCCCTCCCTTGAGCCAGCTGCTAGCATTTGGTATCAGTCTGGTGTATTTTGCCCTTTTTTTTTTTCTTGTTTGTTTTTATTTCTCTTTTAAATTCAGAGGCCATAAAACCTCCTGAGAGTGAAGCAATTTGATGCAGTGTGAACTGATGATCCTTAATTTCTCACGGAGCAGAGCCCTATCCCATCATCTCTCACAATTTTACGAGCTCAGCTAACAGCCTTGACCTAAAGCGAGCATTTCCCTTATTTATCCTTCTGCCATAAACGCAGAAAGATTAACCCACAGACAACTACCGTAAAGGAGGCAATGCTCAGCTCCACGTGAAGAGCTTGTCCTGATGAATACTCTTCAGAAGAGCCCGTTCAAATCTCCCAGAAAATGGAAAATGTCACCAAAACATTACATTTCATCACTGGCTGCTGCACATAGCATGGATCAGCCTCAGACATATAGATCTGATCTTTAATGGAGAATGTGTACATGTGTACAGAAATTGAGTATACTTTACCTGCAGCCTACCTGGAATGTCTGTGTTAATCCGAGATTTATTAATTTTGACAGCATGCACAAGTAAACAGAAATACACCACAGACTGTTCTGGTGTGAAAAATAAGCACTTAAAAAACCCCTGTTTTACAGGAATTATTCTTCTGTTTTTCATTCTCTGATATTAAACACATTAGTCACAGTGCATTTGAAAATGCGGAGTTCTCTTTCTCTTCATGTTGGAACAGATTTTAAATCTGCACTTCCAGTTGCAGTAAAATAGTAAACCATCCCAAAATTTTATTAACTGCTAAATTTCCTTTTGATGGTCTTTTGGAAAAAAACAGTTCCTCTCTACTCTTTGGGGAACTTACATTATTACTATAATGATGTTCGGCAACACCCTGCCATCTGTCATTTCTCTGGACGTGGTTTTGGAGCACCAACACTGATTTCCTATTAACATGGAGCACCTGACCACTATCCTGTTTTTCCATAATTCACCCTTGATCTGGACAAATCTGAGATGAGTCTGAGTTGATAACAATGCTGGAAATTTAACTCTAGAGAGAGGTAGCAAGAACACTCACTCTGAAAGAATAATCTGGGTCTTTCAGTCTCACAGCTGAAGGGACTGAGATCTTTCACAGTGTGATCTGAGAAGCCAGCTGCTGAAAACCCAGTACCTCCTCCTGGTGACAGTACTGATGCCTGTGCTCCTGCCTTTCTATCCTCCATGCCATAGGTACTGTCTGCCTGCTCTTAAACTATGTGCATTCGTTCCTGCCAGTATTCCTCCTTATTAATACTCATAAGGAAAAAATCCTTCATTATTTGTCTTTTTTTTTCACACTGTTCAGGAACTTGGTGCTTGCAGAGAGTTGGATATTTATGTATGTGTCTCATATTACCTCCAGACTCAAGTCTATAATAAACTAAACAGAGGGCATCTCACTGAGTGCCTGGCCAGTCAAGATCAAAGCCCTACTATCTACTTAAGTATTTAAGTTCAACATGTGTGCCCTCAAAACCTCAATAAGGTGCACTCATGCCTTACACACGTGGCTGCCTCCTTCCAGCAGAGCCCTCTCCATGAACACAGCTCCAGAACACAGTGTGGCTATCTCTGAGACCAAGCATCTTCTAATCTTCGAGGATCAGGACATCAGTGGATAAGTAAAAATTCAGGACATCATCAAGCCACCCTGACCTGTGCTAATGTCAGGGAATACCCACCTTACACCGGGAACACTTTCAAATCAGATCCTGGAAAAGAAACACATTTCCCTGTGCCCCACTGTCCAGCAGGTTGGGAGTGCTTCATTTCTTCTTTTGCTTGTGTTTAGAAGACAGGTTTTAAACTCAAGTTTTCTCCCTCTCAGAAGAGACAGAGTGGCCTCACAGATAATGAATTTAGGTAGTATGTGGAAGAGTTATCCCCACCATTTCTTGTAGTCCTCCCTCCACTCAGATTACCTCTATATTTTAAAGCCTGATGCCCCAAACTCAACACTCAATTGCTGATGATGCTTCAACAGACACCAACCTCACTTTCTTGTCTTGCACAACTCTCTCGCTAAAATCCTAAAAAATTACATTTGTTATTCTCATTACAATCTCACATTGTTGAATGGGGTGAGGCAATGTGATGCCTTTTCTGTGGTAGGGGAGCCAATTGCACTTAGATTATCCCATGTATCCCTCCCTGCCCTGCCACACAGCTTGCCTGCCCTGCAAGTGTGTTGAAACTGTTTGTGAGGCTCAGTAAACTGCCTCACAGACACCAGGATTACAAATTGTTTTCCAAAGGAATGTCTGTTTTCTGTTTTGTTTTAATCCAAAAAACCGTCAAACCCTGGATTACAACACAGCTGCAGGAACTGAGCTGGGTTTAATGACCCTCTCTCCCCTGACGACAATTCCTTCCCTGCACTCCTGGTCTCAGCTGGTCACTTCCCATTTTGCACTGGTATGTTTAGTGATTTGACAGGGAGCAGCATTGCTCTCCAGGGCTCTGTGCCCAACCTAAAACCTCCCACCTTTAAAGCATACTAATTTTTAATGATTTTTCTTATTTTTTAACTGTGTGTGCTGGAGTTCCTTGATATTATGCTCAGTTAGAACAACTGCCTTACTAAATGATACTGCATCTGCACTTCTCCTGGCTGCTGTTGCTTACATGTTCTCTACTTTATGATGATATAATACACAATAATACATTATCCACTTTGCTAACACACAGGCACATGAACATAGGCACGCACAGAAACAGGCGGTGCAAATCAGCTCTTGCTGCAGCAGTCCCACACAACCCAGAGAAGCCTCCAAGAAAGCAGCAGGGTCATACCCAGCACCAGGAGAGGCTTAGTGATGGAAACATTAAGTATGCAGACTTAACCACAAAACTATTGCAGATTTCTGTTGAGTTTGGTATGAATACAACAGAAAGCATTTCATCGAGAACACCACTTCCTGGAGGATTAATGACAGCTGGGAGCTGATTAATCCCAGCCATTCATACTTCTCCACAAGTACCCCTCCGAAGTGTTATTTTTATCAAGCAGAAAAAAAGGGCCCAGCGTGGAACCTCAACTCTGAGATGCCACATTCCAGACTCAGCTCAGCTAGGATTGAACCAGATAGTCCTGGTTCAAGTGCATCCTTGCACTCCTTGCACATTCTTGCAGCCTCCTATAGTAAAACCAAACTACCCTTATTTCAGACCACAAAAGCTCTGTGACCTCCACCAACTTTGTGAGATTTCTGTATTCCTAAAATAGCTCTCAGAAAAAAAAAAAAGTTTGCAAGAGGCTGTTGATGCTAGGGATTTCAGTTAAACACTGAAATTGCTGTCCTTCTCCTACCCAAACCCAAGCACCTCTTGCTTGCCTCCTGCTCACAATAAACCCAACCTGTTTACTGCTCAAAGGAAGCAGACTGGACTCAGTGCAGGACTGGAAATAATCAATCTGATTAATTCACCAGCTGCAAAGCCATTAAGAGCGTTGGTATTTCTTTCAAACTTGTTTTAGACTAGTAGCTAGTCTCCCACTCCTTCCTCCTGGGCGTTGCAAGGCTGGCTTCTTCCTGTGCTCCTCCTCCTTCTTGGCTCTCTCTGGACTGGCTCAGGCTTTTCCTTCTTCATCTCCTCTCCAACTGCCAGACTTTGTTCTTCCCTTGCACTGTCTGTCTGACTACTTGACTGTCCCCATCATCTTTAAATCCTCACTGCCTGGATATATCTCAGTTTTTACAGAAATTTACTCCATCAAAACTAGACATCCATAAATACCTCTGACTTCTGAGAAAAAGGTTTATCCATTGCTAAAAAGGGAGCTGCTTTTCCAACACGTGTCCGCCTTGTTCACCTGTGGATTTTGAGCTTTTTGAGGCTACTATTTGCTACATTTTGACTACAAAAGATCCTGTATAAATGCTACATAGAATCAACATTTGAGATGAACTTTTGTGTGTGAGTCTGTGGAAAGACCAAGTCAGAAACATTCAATTTCATTTTAAAACACATCTGTGACCAAGTTTCATGTGAAGCAATACTTACAAAAATTGCTTGTCCTTCAAGCTGACCCTGGGAAAAAGCAAATAGGACTTGTTAAGAACTAGCATAATAAAAAGTGATAGCAAAACCACATAAATAATGGGTCAGGGAATTAAAACAAGACCAATGCTGCAGCATATAGCAGTCTATGTGGCTGTTAATCATCTGCATGAGTACTGGGATACAGACTCTCCTCTCCCAGTGACTAAAAAGTACTGCTGTTGGGATTAAGATAAAAAAACAGTGTGCTGTTTGATCTTTGTTGGCACTACTAGCAAGAATGGTTTTTAGGAAAAAAAAAAAGGCGAGAGAGGAATACAGAGATAAATATAAGAAGGGAGAAAATAATGCATAAATAAAGAAATTATATATCATGACAGCAATATTGTTTTATTCACTGGTATCCCAGAATCCTGCAGAAGTCAGGACTGACAACCAGAGTGATGGAAAACTGCAGGAAATTTGAGCATCCTCCTCACTCACACTTCTGGTGAGGAAGTGGGGCAGAAAAAGGGAAGCAGGACAGAGAAGGGGCAAATGAAAAGAAGCCCCAAAGCAAGAATACAAAGAAGATATAAAAGAAAAAACATAACTTAAAAAACAAATTGAGAGCAATGAGAAAAAGTAGGGTATTCAAGAACAAAATAAACATCAGCAGCTAGAGGAATGTTCTAGAATACGAACTTGCAGAACTGCAGCTAAAGCAGCCGTATTTCAGGAGGCCACAGTCTCACACAGAAGCAAAAACACTCTGTGTGTTAACTCACACAGCTGTGTCAGACACTGCAATACACATACACTGATAGTGCAACTCTCTCTAACTGTGCATAGACTCACGTAATTCCACCCCTTCCATGTGTGAAAATGCACAGAAAATGCATATTCAAGATTAAAAGTTCTATTTTAGTCGATGTCAAAGGTCAGTACTAGGAAGCTGAGAGCAAGTCCCAATGGTTTTACATCATGAAACAGTCAGACAAGAAGGAGCAAAAGTACATCATGCAAACAGAAAAACATTGTGATTTCCTTTTGCTCAATACCCAGAGCAGGTCTGGGGCTTGGATCCTGACCACATTTCACAAAACTACACCAAGGAGACAGTTGCAAGTTTCCACTTGCATGTTCTGCTCCAGTGCTCTCACTGTTGATGAAAAGCAATACTCACCATGCTAATCATATCCAAACTCAGGGGAACATCGTGTGAGAGCTGTTTAACTGCTTTGTCACCTTCAACTTCTGAGTAAAAGACCTTGGGCAGAAAATAGAGTCAAATCAGTTAAAGCAGTAATTCAGTGTTCCAGAGTGATTTAAAAATGAGTGCACCAGTGCACCATTCTCACACTGAGGACAGCATTTGAATCCATGATGCCCTACCTTTTCAAATGCAGGAAAAGCTGAATATTCCTTTAATATTCCTTACATATTTGCTAGAAGTTGTCAGTGTGACCAAAGGACACCGTCACAAAGTGTATACACTTACCTAATGTGAAACACAGTTGTAGTGTTTGTAGTGCAGACCTGAGCTGACAATTTTAATTGTGCATCATTTGTCTGTGGTCAGCACAGACAGCTAAAGAGTTGTGGGACTAGTCTGCACCACTTAGACACCTTACTTCATGTGGACATTACATGATTACGACATTATCAAATTGCTCTGTCATAAAATGTCTCTCCATGTCTGTTGCCATGTACTGGAGACTAATGAGACAGAGAATCTGCTCTCCTGTGCACAGAGACACAGAGATGCCCGAGGGTCAAGATATTACAGTGAAGACATTTCGGGTACAACACTATCGATGCTGCTTGTCATTGGTTTTATTATCATGCCACACACCAGCTCGAGCCTTGAAAAAAGAAGTGGAGCTCAGATGCTTGATCTGCATGAATGAAGAGTGAAAACCGTTTGCGATTTAAGCCACTTACTCACTGCACCTCTGTTTTCACAGAGAAGGATGGACCCAGCTGCACAGAGCCCACCTGAGGCAGGTCCTAGCCCCAGCAAGTGCTTTTTGGAGTTTTAGACTATTATATTCTAGTTCATAGCACTTTCATAACAATAAAATCAACTCTGCAGCTGGGCTGCACTGGTGTCCTTTACTTACAAGACTGTGGGATAAAGAAGCATGTGTACCAGAAATACCTATTGCAGGGGATTTTCTCACTCTTTTAGTGTACATTAATAATAAAGGTACTCAGTAGTATTCTACTTCCCACCTTTTTACATAAAACTGAATTTGGGGTATTTTATTCCTGGAAATTTCAAATCCCTTCACAGAAAATGCTAATAAGAACAACTGCTATTTGGAGGGGGTTTTTTGTTGAAGGGGAAAGCAACACATTCTAGTCAACATCTCGCATCTTTAATGCTAATTTCCCACTGACTGACTTCCGTTTTGGGACTGAGTTTCATTGCCATGGAATACCTGTTAAAGCAATACCTAACAAAAATGAATGAATGGCATGTTAGTGCCCACTGCATTTCTTCTTGCACACTAAAACACAGTAACCAGTTTAGCCTAGCCATTCTGTTTTGCCCTATAGGCAGAGGGTAACATGGCAGAGCTTTGATGGGGGTCAGAGACTCCCCTATAAAATTGCTGAGTATAACAGGAAAATCATTCAGCTTCTTTAACAGAAACTGACTTCTGAGGTAGGGGGGAATAAAACAAAAGTCCTTTTGGTATTTAAGGCTGTAGGTGGGTCCCCAGGGTTTCTATGCAGTACAGTACCTATCCAGGAAGAGACTCCTCGAAAGACTCCTTCCCTGTACCTGCTGCCAGTCTGGGAAGTTTTAGAGGCTTGAAAACATATTCCTGCTAAAGTAATCCTCAGGCTGGAAGTACAAGTCAAAGGATCTGCATGGCCATCATTTGCACTGTGTAATATCGACCTGCTCTGCTCTACTTTACTGTTTTATCAGCTGCAGAGAGCACTGAGAGCCTTGCAGGAAAACCGCAACAGAAAAGCAATCTATATCCACTGCAGGCCCTTGGCATCCAACCCAAATTCCCATCATAGCTAGTTTCTGAAACATGAACTGCTTGTTTTTTAAGGTTGCAGTTCAATCCACTGAAGCCCACTGTCCCCTGGGCACTTTCTGGGCAGTGCACAGTGTGTCAGGAGAAGGGGCTGTGCCACTGGTTCCAGCGTGTGCAGCAGCGGGGAGCGTCACTCACCGTGTACCCCGTGATGGTGCTCGCGTGCTGCTTTGGCATCTTCCACTGCACGCTGAACGCTGTGCAGTTCAGTGAATCCAGCAGAATATCCAGAGGAGGCCCCAGCCTATCTGCTAAAAACAAAATGGCATTGTATAAGGAGCCATAGGACAAAAGCCCTCTCCTGTAGCTACCTGGCAGGTATGGCTTTGAAGAGCAGGCCTGTGCTGCCCTCATTCCAAACTATCAAACACAGACCACTACTCAGATTTTACTTGGGTGCCCCTTTTCCCTCTCCAGTTCTAACTTCCAAGGTAGCAGTGGAGCACCAGGAGAGGGGTAGCAAAGGGGGACATCTCCTCTTCTCAGTGGGCAAGCTGTTGCTCAGCTCAGGAGTACCCAGTGCTTCAAGCAAATGAGCATCTTGTAGGCTTTTAAATATATTCCTGCAGTGCTGGGTACTACCCAGGACCCAAACACAGGGACACTCACACATTCATACTTGTACAGTCTGTGGCACAGACTCAGACTACTGGGAAGGCCTCCCAGGAGTGTTCTGGAGGACAGCACAGCTCACACACCACATCTGTAAGTCAGTATGGACATCTTTGGGGAAGGAAAGGAGTTCAACTGTCTGGATGAGAGCCAAACCCTGCCATGTTCCTCACCCATGGGCCCTCACCCATTTTCTCCATTAGCAGGAACTTGGTCCCATGGATTCCTGCTTGGCTCAGGGGCTCTGAACACAGCATGTGCCACCTCCTATGCTCACCTCCTGCCCTGCACTCAGCAGTAGCTGGAACCATACACCACCTGCTACCTAAAGGAGTGGCAGGGATGAGCAGCCAGGGCTGGGGTATCAGTGTCCACTTAAGAAGAATTTCACATTCAGAAAACACCTTTCCAATCCTTACAACACCCAGTGAGGCAGATTAGCATTTCAGCTGCATTAGTAATAATGAAGAAAGAATACCCCCTAAACATTCACCATTAACATATTCATAGCATCCTTGTGTTACTTTCTGGGGAAGCTCTGTGAGACAAGTTTGCTGGAAGGCACAGTTGCTGAAATAACAAATTTTAACCAGCAATGACAAATAGTCATGTAAGGCAGGCTTCGAATTCATATTCTGAATGCACTATAGGCCAATAACATTATTTACTGAAAGTATTTTGTGAATAATTTGGAACAACAAATAAATTTGAACAAAATACAATCCATTTGCAGACTATCTGCAAACAGAGACGCAACATCTGTTTAATAAGGAGCCACATAATGAATTATTCACTCAGCCCTAGAAAACACTACTATCTCCAGGTTGCAGATGATGAAAGAGACACAGAGAGCCAAACAGTGACCTCAGCTACACTGGCCTATAAACTGTCACTGTGGAGTAAATACAAAGCCATGCAAAATACGAGCAAGGAGCCAGAGAGGCCTGTATTTCTGTCCTACTTGTTTAGTTCACCCTAGAAGTTAGGGAATCCCCCTAACACAACAGGGGTGTGGCTGGATACATGCTTGGGAACCATCAGCCTTAGCACTGTCTGTGCAAGCAGCCTCGGGTGATGGCCAGAGCTCACCACACCACTGCATCCTGCCCTCTCTGTGACAAAGCCATGTGACAAGCAGGCACATGGCACTGGCCCTGCTGGGGACCTGCTGCCTCGTGCCCCAGCCAGGAGCCAGGAGGAAAAGGAAAGCCAGTGGCAGCTGTGACCCGTGCACAGAGTTATTTCCTGGGGAGGATAGAGGGCAAGGCAGAGAGGAGTATCTCATGCAGCATGGCAGTCCCACAGTCCTCTGCTGTCACCACGGCTGGCCTGACAGCTCAGTGATGTGCGTTTGGGGATTCGGAGTCGCTTCTGGTTGTCAGGGTCTGCATTTCACACAAGCCGGCAGAAAGTAAAAAATGTCCATTTCTGGACTGAGCTTTCCCTTCACAACCATGGCGAGGTGACGGTAGGGTCTGACACAGGCATGTTTATGGCACTGAGCTGCAGGAGATGTCATGGCTTTTGAACAACGTATCAAAGAGGTTTGGCAGCTGATCACAACTGCTGCAACACTTGTCACTGGTCTACTGACAAACCTTTCTGAGATAAATGTGAGCTTAACGTATTTTGCATGCTTTTACAGAGCATCATGTATTAGGCACACTAAAAACAGATACTGAAGCTGGTCTAAACATTTATGTCTTTATGTCAGATGTCATGTTTAGACTATTAAAAATAATAAAGAGGTTTCAAGGGTAAAACTCTGGGGTATTTGTAGTTTCTCCTACAACTGGGGTCAGAAATACCTCTTCTCAAGCCTCAGTGTGAACTCTCTGTTAATCTGGCAGCACCACGCACAGTGCTAAACCACAACAGAGCCTACTCCCCTCTGCAGCCTGTGGACTGGGAATCTGCAGACAAGGGGGTGAGACATATCCACTGCTTGTTCTTGCTCTGAAGATCTGCCTCAGTGAGATCCCCCTGCCAATGTCCTCTGCAGTTGGGTCCAGTGAATACCTAAGAAGGCATGGAGATTTGCTCTGATCATAAAGGACAAGGAGCCAATTTATATAAACAGTAAAATTAAACACGTTTTGTACAAACACAGTCGTTCTCCTTTCTGGCCCATCAGGCACAGAAAGTTCGATATTGTCCAAAATGCTTTTATGGCAATGGAAGCAATGACTCCAGTGCCATGCAAAGAAGCCATTAATCACTGGGGAGCAGTCTCACACATATTATGACTATACATTGTGAAAGTATATCAAACACAAGAATTTAATGAGGATTTAGCTGCAGATAAACAATGTTGAGCTGACAATGTTGTGTTTACTTTTCTGCTTACAGCTACTTTCCTTCTCGTTTATACATGTCTTTGGGTCTGTACTTCTAAAAATATGCAAAAACCACCAAACCAGTAGAGAAGTCACCAAACAAGCTCTCCAAGTGAGCTGAAGAATACATAAGCACTATCCCTGAGATAGAATAAAATTTGGTCAGAATAATGACCATTATTTAAATTTTTGCTTCACAAAAGCAACTCAAAAATGGTGAAAATGCTTATGCCATTAATACAAGTGTCACTTTCATTGTGGCTCTCACTGCTACATACAACAGCCTCTGCCCATGTATTTAACACCCACAGGCTACCATCAGGGTGGCCACACGCTAAATGTGTGCCCCTTGGGAATGGTCCCAGCCTGGGCCAGGCAATGGCGTTATCCTTTACTGTAATGAAGAGGTGAAATTCTTTGCTGTGAGGGTAGTGAGGCACTGTCACAGGTTGCCCAGAGAGGTTGTGGATGCCCTGACCTTGGCAATGCTCATAGCCAGGCTGGATAAGGCCTTGAGCAACCCAGTCTAGTGAAAGGTGTCCCTATGGCAAGGGGATTGGGATTAGATGGTCTTTAAGGTTGCTTCAACCCCTTAACCTACTACCATTCTATGATTCTGTGTATCAGTGCCTCTGGATGCTCCTTGCCATCACTGAATCCATCACTTCCATGTCTGCCCCTGTGATTTTGTGTGGTTACCTTGAGTACACAATAGAAACACTTCCAATGAATCCACACTCTGCTCCCAGGCCTGCCATGCCTGGCCCTGTGCAGGGCTCAGGAGCAGCCACTTGAGCCTGATCCTTTCCTTCAGCTACCGAAAAAAAATGCTTGTGTAGGCACAGTTCTTCCTTCCTTCCTTCTAGTCAGGGACTGACACCAAAATCTTGCTACAGTGATAAACAGTTATGAGAAAAAAAACCCTTCTTCAAACCAAATAAATTTCTAATGTCCACAAACTTCACACTTGAAGCATTTTGGATGAATTGGATAAAGCTCATCCCTACTAGTATATACTACTAGTACTACTATTCAAGAGCAAATTTCAAAACTGATCCAAATTTTAAATTAGATTAAAGTAATAGTGATTGAAAACTAGTTTTTATCTAAAATACTGATGAATGGACTATCTGAAAGGATTTGTGTTAGAAACTTTTCTTTCAGAATTTTAATTATAGTTTGAATTTAATCTTATATTTTCTTTTTAGATGTTTTTGCTGTATCGAGGCATGCAGGTAGTCACAGGTATTTGCAGATTCTGAAATAATATGCAAATAATTCACTGATACACTCCACATGCAATAATATGGTAATATATTTAAGGGAAAACAGATGCTTAGTTTCATCTTTACTAGTTTGTAGTTTGGAAAATCAAAATATTTATACTACATTTTCTGTACTACTCTTAATGAGAGGGCATAAGCCAATGAAAGGAGATAAGCATTTCACTATTTTATTTTTTAATCTCTGTGGGTAACAGCTAAGAGGTACTGACTCTTTATTTTCCAGGTTGATGTGTCTCCTATTTGTGTCCCGTGAAACAAGTGAAACTTGTTGATGAAATGCCAGCTGTCACTACTACAACACGTCACAATGTAAGAAAATAGGGAAAAAAAAGCTCAAGAAAAACAATTCAAACAAATTATAAATTGAAATTTTCAGAACAAAACACTTTCCAGAAATACCTCGGAATATCTTCTGTGTGAAACATTTGTATTCACAAAAAATCTCCCCCTGAGTTTTATTAAAATAGTATTTTATCATTGTAATAGCTGGTTTTGAGGTAAAAAAGCTTGTCAGCTCTTAGAGGTGAAACAGTCCCTCTCTCACTGAAATATTGGTGAAATTCTTATCTATAAAACAATAAACAGTGATAAAGTCTTTTGCTTCCCTTATTTTACAGATCAAAAGTTACGCAAACACCACAGTGGAAGGAAGACAACATGACAAACTGAAAAGGTCAGGAAATTCTAAATGAAAAAAATATGCCATCTTTAAATTTCTTTGAAGCCTTTTCCAGCTCCCACTGCCCAGCAGCAGTACGTAGGAGAGCAAGAATTTCACAGCCACAACAACTACAAAAGACAAGGACTTAAAACTGGAAAATCTCAGACAGCCTGTCCAGGTTGTGCACCCCGAGCAGAAACATACACACACACACACACAAAAATCCTGATAGTCATTTCTCTGAATGAATCACCTTGCACTGCATCACTGCAAAGGAAATCTGCTGGATCAACTGGACACTGCCACACTGAGTACCAGAGCAGAGGTGGCAGGTAACCCAGCCCTAGAGAGGCATCATCATGGGTTTTGGTCCAAACCACAGTGCACAGATCGTGGGAGAGACTAACCTGACCTTCATTAGTCCTTTAAAAGCACTGCAAAAGAAACCACAATGAAAAAAATCCCTCAACATTTTAATAAATAACAGGCTTGGACTCATGTGATGTTTTTCTGATGCTTATATAGCATCTGTTATCTGCCCCAGGGACATCTGAGGTGACGGTCACTGGGGTTTTTATAGCCCAGGGAAGGGGAACGAAGGAGCAAAGCTCAGAACTTAAGCTGCAGTGCAACACCACAAATCCCATTAAGAACCAACAGACACAATGTCACTGGTGACTTTGTCGTGGCTTTTCCTGCTTTACCTTGGCCCTGCAGATCACTGAACAGAAAGGCAGCAATGGGAAGCCCCAGTTCTCCCCTTACCCTCCTTCCCAAAGCAAGGCTCTGCTCCCAGGAAGGCTCCAGCTGCAGAAAAGAGAAGGAGAGAGGAGGGGAGCTCTTCACAGTCCAACACTGACTTCCAGGAGTGAAAAGGAAAAGCAGTAACTGTTTTTTTTAAAAAATTTTTTTCAACAGGTACATATAAAAATTTCTAGCTGTGGATGGTTATGACCTGGACTCACTTTTGGAGAATTCCTGGTGCTAAAGGTTATTAAAAGCAGGGGACATCATATCTCTGAGCAAAAGTCTGCTTTGTATCTGTCTTGCCCTAGTCAAGAGGAGCACATGGGACAATCTCTAGGTAACTCTTACAGGCTTGTGTTTCCAATAATTACTGCTCAGAAGCCAGTTTGATTCACACAAGTGCATACCTGCACACCCTGTACCAGCACCTGGATAACTTGGGGAAGTATTTCACCTAATGGAAGCGTTTTCCACTTCCGAAGTAAATGGAGTATAGGTGCCTGTAAAAACCCCCACCAAGACACTCCGCCTGCATAACTTCCAGTGCATTTCTGAAGTCTGAGTCAAAATCTAACACTCACTCCCCTAAAACCAGGCTTGTGCTTTGCCCACTGAAGCCCCAGTGCTGGGGCATGGCTGTACTATTCCTGACATCTCTGCAGCACCTTGGCCTGGCAGAGGAAATTGGTAGCCAGGTTCCTACTCCTGGAGAAGGGACGACACTTAGGCTCACCCCTCCCTGCTTATGCCTACAAGCTGCATGAAAATGCAAAGCTCAACATTTTTCCTGGCTTGGGGTTTCCTGTCTGGGCTCCAACCTGCCTTGTTCCTGTGGATGTGTCCAGTGACTGGCAGGCTGCAGCCAGCCCTGCCTGCTGCCAGCACGCTGCCTGCCCTGCCATGGCCTGCCTTCTCATCAGCTGCTTCATTGCTTTTCAAATAACTTTTTTTAAAAGTGTCTCAGAGACACAATTTAAGTGCCAGAAGGTAGCTGAAATCAAGCAGCAGTATATCACCATGCCTGTGTAATAGACTTTAGTAATTAGTAGGATGGGCTGCTTGGGAACCAGCATGCCAGAAGCACATCCTGGCATCTCCTTCAACCTTGTCTCCCTTCACGGTTTCCTGTAGTGGGACTGCACTGTGAACGTCCATCACTTAAAATGCCTCTCAGCTGATGGGCAGCATCACGCAGCAGCTTTCCAGCCAGGCAGCCTGGGCTGAGGCACACACAGTGAGCTGCAGGAGAAACTCTGCACACGAAGGAAACTCTGCCATTTCAGCACAGTTTCACCCTACCACGGAGCAAAAGCAGCTGCTCACTGCCAGTGGTAAAGGAGAGTTCTCATGCCTTTCACTCTGACACCTCCCCATTCCTCCATCCCTCGTCCTCCAGGCATTTCTCTCCACTTTCCTATCCCAGGCCTTCTCCCTTCCCTTTTGCACTGATTTGAGTCATCTAGTAAAATACAACCCATTTCCACCAGGAAAAAAAAGGCTGTTCTTCTTTGTCTCATGGGTTTTGCATCTGAGGTGCTAGGAAGCACAAATACTGGAGGAGCTTCACAAACCATGGCACTCTGAAAACTGTTGGAAGCAGAAACTGGAAAACACTAAGAAAGTTGATCACACAGTGCTTAATGCTCATTACAGAGTCTTAGGGCATTGTTGGGGAAAAGAAACTCTACTAAGCAGGCTATTACTGCTCTGAAACAAAATGATAAAAATAAAGACAAACATCACCCTGCTGCATTTTCTGAGCACTTATAACATGGGTGCAAAACATAAGAGAAACCCATATGAAAGACTTCATATTTATTATCAGAAAATACAGTTGCATTACACATATATTTATATATATATATTTTATATTTTTTAAATTTATTTATATATATATATAAGTAAAAAGGCTAATGAAATTGTAAAAAAGCCAAATAAATAACTTGAAAATTTCTTTTCCCATCAATCAATATCACTTATTTTTCAGCTGCTTGCTATCCAAATCTTATTACCTCAATGGAAAACATGGCACAGTTGTTCATGATAGCTGAAAAGTGTTCTTCTTGGTGTCCCTTAGTCTGTTTGCTTTATATACTACACATTTCTTTGTTGCTGAAACCCAGAAAAAAACAGCTCTTGAAGAAACATCTTACTTGGTGCAGGACAAAGAATCCAAGGGGAAAGTGGTCAGATAGAAAAAAATTAGAATCAGACAATCACACATGGATTACATACACACATGCAAAAAGATTAAAGAGGACAAAGCTGACTATGTGACAGGCAACAAATGTGCAGGGGGAGGACACAACATTCAGCATTTGTGTCCCCACAGTCCCCCCAAGTCGTAAGAGATTGTTTGAAGCTCCTTGTTCATGGATACAAACGATCTGGTCCCATCCCAGAAAGTATGACAAAAATCAGCGTGCGGGTGGGTTATCCCTGAGGGTCTGGCACAGGCCTCGTAGACAACACAAAGAGCAGCAACCTCCCACCAAACACTTGTACTGATCAGAACGCCAGCAAACACTCATTTCTCAGTAGAAAGCAGAGTAGTTGGTCCATCTGGTGTTTTCAGTCCATGACAGGGTGGAGGAGAGCTCAAACGCAGCTGAACCTGAGAGCTAAAATAGACATTTTCAGGAGATCCTTGTGACACTCTGCAAAATCACAGAGGGAGTGAGGCGGGAAGGCACTTTTGGAGATCACCTGGTCTGAACCCCTGCTCAGAGCCAGCTCAGCTGCACCAGGTTGCCCAAGACTTTGCCTAAAGGGGTTTGAATATCTCCAAGGACAGAGACTCCACAACATCTCAGGCTAAATTCTCAGTTGCCCTCACAGTAAAAAAGTATTTTCTCATGTTAAGGGGAATTTCCTGCTTTCCCTTTGTGTCCATTGCCTCCAGCCCTGTCACAGGGCATCACTCAGAAAAGCCTAGCTCCATCTCCATTACTCCTCCATAATTTATATACATTTGTATGATTTCCACGAGTATTTTACTTCTAAAGCTTAAACGTTCCTCTTCACCTCTTCCCATTTATTCACTTTTGTGGCCCTTTGCTGGACTCATTCCAGTATGTCCACGTTTCCTCTTTTACTGGGCAGCCCAGAACTGGATCCAGTGCTGCAGGTATGTGCCACTAGTGCTCTGTAGAGAGAAAGGATCACCTCCCTCAACCTCCAGGAAACACTCCTCCTAATGGACTCTGGAGTGCTGGAAGAGCACACCCACTGGGGCTGTCACTGCAGAGTGACCCTGACCTGCTCAATTGCAAATGTGATTTTATTAAAGGCTGCTGAAGGCCAGGTCAGGGAGAAAATCCGACATCTACTCAAGGAGCAGGAAATTCTTCCCCAACTCAGTTCCTTCATAAGAAATGGGATAATTTCAATACCTTCTGCAGTCAGCAAGTCTCTCCATTCACCAGCACTATCAGTAAAACCAGGGGAAATTCTTTGTCTCTACTGAGTGACTGAAATAACTGGTTTTTAAACCTGAATCCCTGCACTGATTTAGTGTGGGACATGGCCTGTGTATTCAAAGAACCAGTAACAAGCAGCAGGATGTGAGAGCTGGGAGACTGCAGGGAAGAACAAAACCCTCTTTGGTGCAAGAGACAATGCAATGTGGAAAATATATCACAGCATAAAGAACAAATGCATAGGGGAAAAACTCACACGTGACCCAAGCAGAGCTATGATGTCCACACAGCTGGTATCTAATGCTCCCTAATCCTCTCAAAGCATTCCCTGCTCCACTGGCACATTGTCTTCTGTAGCCTGTAGAGTCCAACCCTTTGTCCCAAACCTCTACCAGGCCTACCTCATGCTAACCATGCCCTTTACCTGGCATCAGCTGGTCCAAATAGCTCGCTTTTTTTTCCCCTTTAGGTGCCCATTTTAGGTGCTGTCTTGTTCTTTATCCAGAAGTTCCTGAAAGAATTGCTTATATTCTGCAGCTTTCTTCTTCCATCCTATGATCCTATGGCTCTGCATGGGTCAATGGCTGGAAGGCCCCCTCTCAGCCCACTGATTGAGTCCTCTGGCACATACACAGACAGAGAAACAGCTCTTGGCTGCAAAGTTCAACTCTGCCATTGTGACTGATCAGTTAGGATGGGAGCATTAGCAACCTGCACACCACAGGTTCACACGGGAACGCCAGCGTCATGAAACGGGAACGGGAACTAAAAGTGCCAGCAGGACACCGGTCTCCATGCATGGCTGGAGTATCAGCTGCAATGCAAATAGTCACCTTCATAAAATGCCTGCTTATTTTTGGAAACACGTCACCTTCTCCTGTAATTGTCTAGAAAGCAGAATATGAAAGAGACCTCACTTTTCAGTTCCAAGGAACAGATTCTGGATTCTGCAATCTCTAATTAAACCACAAAAATTTTGGTCCTAGACATGTACTTTCTATCATTTACAGTTTGACAGGTTTTGTTCATGGTTTGGCTTCTTTTTTCCTAAAATGATATTCTAGTTGAAATTTTTCATGCATAAAAGCAATTAAACTTGAGTGAAACATTGTATCATTTTTGCCTGTAGGATTTTTTATCAGAAGATTTTTGAGCTGAGCAACACAAAGGCAGTCTTGATTTAAAACTCTGTATGTGCAACAATACCTCTGGCACAGCAGAAAGATCAGAATGATTTCTGTATTTGAAAGAAGCATGATCAACATTCAGGATGTTCATTTCCCATCATTTTAGAAAGACAATTTCGCAGGTTCCAAATGTACATCAGTATTGATATATACCATCATTTTCATAGATGCCAGCAATTTTAAACTACTTTTAAAATTGAGAGAGGTGTGAAGAATAATCTGGCTTGGGACTCTTCCAGCTTCAGAGATCTTTCTGTGTGAATTAGACTGGACTGACTCTCCTCTGAGGATGCAGGGAAACTCAGAACCACTCAGTGTCTGCTTCTCAGAAGAACTGCTCTTGACACGACTTCTATCTACACTGTTGTATAAAACGTGTTTATTAGCTGTAAGGTGAACATATATGAGGGGAAAGACACCCTATCACTACTTGGGGATACACTCAGAAAGCCAGGCTCAGACGTTAGCACCTGCATATGGTTTATATTTCCTAGCTCTAAAAATCTATTCAGAATTTGGCAATGCCTGAGTGAGAGATCTTTTTAAGAAAAGAAAGCCAACTACAGGGATCCAAGCCAACAGAAGAAAGGGTTTCTCCTTTCGAGACGACCCCATAGCTGTCCTCTTGCTTTTGAAGAAATGGCTCCCTTTGTCAATATTGTGTGAATTCCTTTTTCATTAGAGGCCAATATCCTGAGGGACTTTCCTCAACATTAGTCTTTACTCCTGGGTGTAGCTACCCTACACTCAGTGAAAGAACTGGCATGAACTTGGTGTATTTCACACTATACACCTCTCACCTGCAGAGTTTTATGGATCAGCACACAGCGGATCATTATCTAGGTTTGAGTTAGGTACCTGGTTGTGCTGGACCTTTCCCCCTAAGCCTCCAATTTTCAGTGGCTTATGCCCTCCTGAAGCAGTTACTTTCAAAGATGAATTCTGTTGTGCTTGTTCTCAGCTCAGCTTGTTCTCAGCTCAGTGGCTCTGAAAAGTCTGAAAAAGTAATGTTCATCTTTTGCTGTGGTTTGGATGGTCACGTTATATGAAATAACTAATTTGGTTTTCATGTGTAAGCATCTTCCCTAAAAGTAAAAATTAAAAGGAAATCAAATCCTGCCTAGCCTTACCAAAAAGTATTTCCTTTCAGTTGGAATTAGTTATGAAGAACAGGTTTGGGGATTTGTTTGGCTTGTGGAATTTTTTTTAGATAGATCATTTGTTTGCACAGAAAACAATTAAGAAATTTTATTCAAGGTCACACAGCTAACATAATCTCCTGTGTGCTTGTGATTTAGAAAGTCTTTTGTTATGTGATCATAAACCATCGCTTCATATTCACTGATAAATATGGCACCCAACTGTACACTCAATAATGAAATAATAAACTCTGAAAAGACCTATTCATGGCTGTTTGCTTGGATTACAGGTATCTTTCATATGCTTTAATGACTTTTTAATATGAAAAACTTTCTATAAGCATTTTAGAGTTTCATTTCCTTGTGATGGAAAAGTTGTGAAAAGGTCCTATCAGTCCTGCTCTGAGAACATGATGCAACATTAGTCACCTTTTTTAAATTGATTTTATTTTCAATAAGACCACATGAAAAGAGCATTAATAGAAACATGCAAAAATTTGAGTCCCAATATAAGCATGATCTGAGGAGTTAGAAACTTCCAAGTATACTCTCAGCTAATCAATGAGTTTGAGGGGCATTGAAGAGAACTCATGCATTGAAATTTTCTGGTTTAAGACAAGGTACTATTCTTCTCCTCAGGATGTCTTTTGAGTGAGTGACACTCAGAATCCCTGCCATTAAGTTTAAGGTGAGTCTGATTGTTGGATGTGTTCACTCCTAATGAGCTGCACACAGTACATAGTGCTGTGTCCTGTCTAGTTCAGTGTCACTGAGAGAAAATGAGTTATTTTTTCTGCAAGGCACACTAGAAGGCACCGAGAAAATCACCTACATATTATCACTCAGTTAAAGCCTAGAAGAATTGACTAAAATTGGGATAGAGCTGTGCTGAGCACCCTGCAGGAGTCTTATTGCTTTCTAAAGTGGCATGGTTGGAAAAAGACAAAAGCATAAAACCACTCTAATGCCATTTTAAAAAATGAAAATCTGGCCTGTGAAGGACTGGAAAGCCATCAAAGACAGTCTGTGACAGCCTCAAGGTGAAAAGATTTCCCAAGGATCACTCTTAGTGCCCTAACTCCAAAACAACCCCTCCTCTCCGAAGCATCACTGTGAACCCCAATATCTGGTATAGGTATAATTCCATCAATATTTAAAATATCTTGGCAAATTTTACCTTTCTGAACACTGGCAGAAGTCTGAATAGTCCTTTCAGACACTGGCATTGGCAAAATGGTGCCTAGGAAAAACATTTACTGAAAGTTTCCTTGTACAGAGGAACATGGCAATTTCATGGTGGAAAGGGCACAAGATATTTTGCTGCGAGTGAGACTAACTAAAGTGAGAAAACATACTTCAAAATTACTACCAGTGACGTACAAAGTAACATGCTCACATGGACTAATTCACGGTATTCCTATCACTGTCCTGGAGAGTATTATTGGAATGCTCATATCTGCATTGAGGTGGTGATGTGATTGATCAGTTTTCAGGGTTTACCAGACTATGGACCCCAGAGGTACAAGAGCAAGTCCAATCAAAATGAGAATGTCACATAAAGTTGTGATGCAACTTACATCCAAATGTGACAAACAACAAATACATATATAATTAGTGCTTGATTTTATGGGTGTTGAAGGCATTTTTGAAGCTGTAAGAGGATGATACTAATCTTCCCCCAAATAAATTATTCACATCTTCTTTATTAGTTCTAGCTCAGAGATATGCACTCTGACAGTTCTACATCCCTCACATTAGGAATCATTCAGCTTCAGAGTCATTCTTCTTCTCAGACACTTTGCATTCAGCAGCAAATCAACCTTACCCTTGCACGCTTTACGAGTGGGATTTATTATGACAGTGAATAAGAATTCATCCTATTGTTGTTCCAAAAAATTGTAATATCTGAAAACTCAAATAAGAACCTTCTTTCCCAAAGACTGCTGTATTTTTCCTATTTGTAGACCCGATTTCAAGGCAGTTTGACCTGTTTTGATACATAAATACAGCTAGACTTTCAAAAGTGTTCCATATCTAGCAGCTCTTATTATAGTCAGATTTTCTAAAGAATTCAGGTATCCCAGTGCCAAATCCTTTGGAAAAAAAAAAGTCATTTACTCTAGTGCTGACCAAGGATCTGTACTCTTTGGAAAATCTGGCCCTGATTTTGAGTGCTACTCTCTTGTAAAGTCTTCAGACCTTAACTGGTCTGATTCCTCCTGCAGTTACACAGAAAGCCGGTGATGTCTACAGCTACGGACATCTGGGAAAGAGATACAAGCCAAATTCTTTATTTATATTAGCTGGCAAGCATAATATATTTATAAAAGGAGAAGCATTCCTAAGCATCAGATATGATTATTTTTATTCTCCATGCAGACCAACTTACCCGTTTTATTATTCTACAGGGCGTTGGAATTTTACACTCTGTTACTAAAGAAGCATCAATGCAATACAGTGCAACAACTTTATGCCATGAACATCCACAGGACTGGTCAGCTCTTTCCCCTAAAATTCTCTAAAATCAGACAACCATTAAAATTAGATATTGTGTTCATATTAGTAGCAGTGTAACGTATTGGGAGCTAGTTTTAGACTCTCTAATCTTTGACCTTCAAGTTGAAACTTGAAACAGAGATGGTGAAAACCTGTGTCTTTGCAGAAGGCAAAAGCAAGAAAACAATGTGAAAGCAGCAGTATGAGTGCCAACTTCTGGGCATACAAGATATAGAGAATCCCAGGCTAATCTGTTCCCAGCTATACCATTCACCACACGGTGTCTGAGGATTTGTTTTAAGCCCTTCCGAAGAGTCTGTTATCCCATTCCCTTGTCTCCAGAAAATGTATTATGTAACTGTAAATAAATGTTCAAATGAGTTTAGCAGTCATCAGGATGTCTTGTATTTGAGTACAACAGCCTTTTTCCCTGAAGATTAATTTAAGGAGTTGCATTTGTGTCCATTTTACTATATATTTTTAACTTCACAAACAGATTTCTCACTTCGCTGCTTTCCTGGGATTACAAAACTCATCTTTGTAAGCTAAGACCTGAGCTAAAACTGGGGAAAAATGGAGATGCAATTTCCTATCTTTTTTCTTTTGACCCACATGACCTCACAGGCAGCTTCTGTTATTGAAGATGAACTGGTTTTATGACTTCTCTCTTGATATAACCTCTTGCTTTCACCTCAATTACAATTCCTGTTCATGTGTCACTTTGATCACATTAAAAGGGCAAAATGAAAGAAAAAAAAATCCTGAATAACTTTTTACTACCTTATCTCTTCTTTATTCACTGAATGTGTAATTTTGGATGTGCGAGTAAATGACTATCCTTTTCTACTTTTAACCACCCAGCATATGATATACTGCAGAACAAGGCAGAGATGTTCCAGCTACCTGGAACTACACCTGTTCTCAGTGTTTTGAGAGCAACATTACACAGTAAGGACCCAGTCACGGGATTATTGGAAGCCCTCAAATCCAACAGCCCCTGGCAAAATGCAGATGGGATTTAAATCATATATATACTACTGCACACAAACTGTCTGGGGGATTTCCCTCTTCAAATCTTGCTACAACTGGATTTTCAAATGTTTGCACAGATTTTGAAAAAGCTGTGCCCAATAAAACTCATTACTTCCTATACAGCAAAAGAAGCAAGAAAGGAATGATTGAATCAGTCAGTGAATCTGAAGTGAGTTATAAAAAATTAACATAAAATGTGTGCTAACAAAAGTAAGGTAAACACAATACTAACATATTAATTAATTTCCTTCACAACACTACAATTAGTTTCCAAGCTTTAGACTGTTTTAATTTAATGCACAGAAATATATTTTCTGCAGGACTGCCATTCTGCTGTGACTAGGGGAAACAAGTACACCACTATGTTACGGTCAAGGAATATTTAAAACTATTTACACATTTCCCTCCCCAACTTCACATATCCAGCATTATTAATGCAAGCTACTAATCATCTCATTCAAAACGACTGTCTGCCTAATTTCCTCAAGTACTTAATGGTGGCTATTATGACAGCCAAGGATCATGGGACTAGATCCCTAAGAGACAAGGTCAGACCGGTAAAATTAGCCATCTGTCCAGTAAGGGTTTTAAGCTCAGGCTGTATTTAAGTATTAAGTTTCCAACTGTACAGGCATTTGTTTTCTTTTCATGAGCAAGAAAAGGCACAATAGTGATTCTAAAAACCAGCAATAAAAATCTTTCAGTACTGTGGGATAGATACAAAAAGAATCTGAAGCTACAAACACTTTGTGAGATGAGGCAGAACTTACTAAACTTTTTTATTTTCAATTGAACTGATCCCGGTGAACTCAGTGATAAGAGTCGGTGTTGGTCACAAAGACTCCAGGACAGTCCCAGTGTTTGAGACAGTCTCGGGCATAGTTATCTTCTCTTAGCACGGCAATTTGTAAAGTATACAGAATGTCAAACTTCACCATGCACTGTGTCCCCATCTCATTGTTTACATTTTACCTTACAGTTTCATACGCTGCAGACTGTAAAAGGGCTGTAAAAGCTGCTCAGACTCTGGGTTTTAAGTTTCGACGTCTAAGGAGCGTGCACGACCTCCTTGATCAGCGCGCAAACCTCCCGCCGACAGCCGTGGGAACTCTCCCACAGGACACGGGCAGCGCTCAGCCAGGAGCAGGACCAGGACCAGGAGGCTCACCACATCATGCTTGGTACACAATAGCTAGGGGTTTGGGACAAAATAATAGCTTCTCTAGTAATTTTTCTTTCACATTTACTACTCTGTGTCTTAGTTATTCGCTGCCACACACACAAATGTCACAGCCACGGCACAGCCTTCCCGGCAGGCCACCTCTGACTGGCTTAGAGGTTCACCTGGCTTCTAACTCTGCTTATGCCGCACCGCAGGTAACGGGATCCAGGGAAAACCGGATAAAATCTTTCCCAATTTCTTCCGCAGTAGCTGCAGCCTGGTCCTGGTCTGCAACTCGAGTGCGCCCACCGGCACTGGGTGTAAGATGAGGGAGAAAACGGGTCGTACACCGATCCCGCAACTTCACGGGTGCCTGCCATTGCCCGGGCACGCTCTCCTGCCCGCGGGAGGGCGGCAGGGGCTCGCAGGGGAGGGCGAGGAGCGGCGGGCGCCCCGCCGGGCACCCCGAGCTCCCGGACGCGCTCACTGCCCGGGGCGCGGCGGCCCGACCCGGGGCACTGCCCCTCTCCCCACCCGGGGCTGCCCGGCCCCCCGGCGCCTGTG